>OZ010648.1:23634169-23951669 GCA_963932195.1 Empis livida
AAACAAGATTTTTGTGAATATTTTCAAAATGCCATTTTACATTATAACTACGAGTTGTGATATTCTCTTTGCATAAAATGCAAAGTGTTTTCTTATTTCTTTCAATAACTCCAAAATTGTAAAACCATTCTTCATGATACAATCTTGTGTACTTGCTTCATTCAGCTTTTGCTTTTTGCTGATTGACATCTTGAACTGTGTAAAAAATTAAAAAATTTTAATTTAAAAAATTTAAATATTTAAAATTACTTACCAATTACTTATATGATATGAAATTATTTTTGAAATTATTAGATGTTTCTTTTATTGGATTTTTTTTTAATTTGGAATTACAAATACAGTTTGAAAATAAATATAATAACCACAAACACTTTTATTTAATAATACAAATCTACACATTGTACTCTGAGGCAACCTTATTATTTTTAAGGGCTTTCCCGAATTATGTATAATTATCGACATTGTACTTACTTTGAATCAATGCCCCATCTATCAATAAGTAGACATTTGTAACTTATTTTATGATTTTTTTTCCGTGGAGACAGTTGGTTTTTAGTAATTAATAGGTATTATTATTTTACATAGTAATTGGTAAGTAATTTTAAATATTTAAATTTTTTAAATTAAAATTTTTTAATTTTTTACACAGTTCAAGATGTCAATCAGCAAAAAGCAAAAGCTGAATGAAGCAAGTACACAAGATTGTATCATGAAGAATGGTTTTACAATTTTGGAGTTATTGAAAGAAATAAGAAAACACTTTGCATTTTATGCAAAGAGAATATCACAACTCGTAGTTATAATGTAAAATGGCATTTTGAAAATATTCACAAAAATCTTGTTTGCATTAATGAATGAAGAGGAAAAGAATACTTTTCCCAAGAGTTAAAAAACATGAAATTCAAACTGATGCGTTTAAATCCTTTGTTGCGCCCAAAAATAATACAACTTCAGCTAGTTATCAACTGGCATTTTCTATTGCAAAACATGGAAAACCAATTTCAGACGGAGAGTTTTTTAAAAAAGCTCTTTTAAATTGTAGCGAATCGTTGTTCTGTTGTGAATAAAAGAGGTCACCATGTTTATTTTTTTTCTTTTATATTATTTATTTTATTCACAACGGAAATTGCAAAATGTAATTTCTAATTTTTTATTTAAATTAAATTAAAATATGATTATTAAGCTTACGCGACCAAAATTATTTTTTAAATTCAAAGTCATTACCTCCGGTGTCCGATTCCGGATATTCTCAGGGACACGAAGAGACACTCAACTTAAGTAATTAAATATTATACTTATGTTGTTGTGTTAAATAAAAATAATTTTGATCGCTGATTGGTTTTTCCAAATATCGCATGCGATATTTTGGAAAAAGCCATAGGCATATAATTAATTAATTGATTAAAAGAAGTTAAGTTGATAGAAAAAGCTAAGAGGAAGAACATCGGTTCGGAAAATTCTTCTGAAAGTTATTATAATAAGAGTCGGTAAATTTAAGTAGAAAACAATTATATTTTTTGTATAAAATATAATATTTTTAAGTTTTAAGAGTTAAATAGTTAAATAATAGTGTAAATTAAAATAACGAGTTTAAGTTTAATAAATATTTAAAAAATTTTCTTAAAAAGTGCGTTTATTTTATTCACGATAAATCTTGTATAATTAATAAGATAATTATACAAGATACACCAAATTAATAATTTGTATAATTCGATATAATTATACAACATTAATAAACTTAAAAGCCTTTCTAAGATCTTGGCGTAAAACTAAACCTATTTTTAATTATGTTGAATATATAGAAAACAGTATAACAATCTCTAATGCTAGCGTTGACTGAAAACTCTGGCTAAAAAAAGTTGAGCAATATTAAAAAACATAGTTTTAGTTACAAAACTGCCAATCGAAATTTTATTTTCTTTTTTTGTCAATGAATTAAACAAATAAATTTTTTTATAAAATTGATATTATTTGTTTATTAAATGTATTTAAACAACCAAAATGAGATATTTTGATGATATTATTATTTATAAATTATTAAATTTTATGTTATAGCAGAAAAATATATCGATTGTCTTAGTAAAATGCTAGATGCACATGATTATTTAAGTTCTTTTATAGTGTTGGCAATACTATTTTGTTTTTTACTCGTTAGTCTACGCAGACATTGGAGAATGGCTGCTATTGGCATATAACTATAACAAAAACATAGTTATATGCCACCATTGTAGAAAGGCTCTAAAGATAAAGATAATTACTCTCACTGTTTTCAGCAAATCAGCGTAGTTTTCTGAATAGAAAATCAACCACGACTAACTAGAGCTTCGTCTTATGAACCTTATGTTACTTAGAATCAGTTCAATCTGCTTTTAGCAACTTGTTTGTTAAAATCTCCCATAAATTATTCTCTGCGCTCAGAGCTCTATGATTTCAACCCAGAATCATACAATTATTTGACTCTTACCTAAATAAACGCCAAAACAGAGTCCTATTCAGATCTTCTATCTCTAACCCTATTCAATCTTCTTCGGGAGTCCCTTGATATTTACTTTATCTATCAACGACATTTAATCCGAGGTGTTCAACGAATCAATTTGCTACCACACATTGACTGCTTAATTAGGTTTGGTGAGACGCTGGTCTAAAGAATTTTTGAACCCGTATGTAAATTGATCACTCTATATGCCGTTTGTCAAGCCTTTGCTTAAATAGGCTAGTCATGTTTGGTCATCTCCATATACATCGAATTGAAACCAATTTATTCGGTTCGGTCTCCGAAGCTTGGGCTGGGTAAATATCTACAACCTCCCACCATATGACGACCATCTGAAACTTATCACCCTGCACTCCTTATTTAACCAACGCGAAATTGCAGATATAATTTTTGCAAATGACCGAACATCGATTTTCATGGCTTACTTGAAAAAATCTTCCTCAATTTTAACCCTCGTAATCTAAGGTTCATTCCTCTGTGCCACCTCGCTCATTCTCACACTACTATGGCCAGAATGAGCCATAGTAGTGTGGGCATGGGCGAGATTTCTCCGTACAATGTTAAAGAAAACTGACCAATTCGACTTAAACTGCAGCAAAGGTACTCTCAGAAATAACCTACAACATAACCATAACTTGCTTGACATTTTAAATTAACAAGCCCTCCGATGTAAAAATATCCCTGATATGGTAGATTTCTCCTAGCTAAAAAGATTACGTCGAATCAAATCATATTTAATAACTGCTGAAGATAACTTTTATCTTAACTCGCCTCATTCAACAGTTATTCTTGCATTAAAGGAAAATATTCTTAAAGCAAATACTAAACCTACCTTAACTGATAAATCTACGGATAGGAAAAGTTTTAAAACACTTATAGAAAACAAAATCGATCGAAAAATAAAATTATGCACTATTCAACCCAGGGCTATGGACTCGGAGCCGGAGTCGGAGTCGTGGAGTCGGAGTCGAGGCATTTATATCTGAGTCGGAGTCGCTAAACAAAATCGCGACTCCGATTCCAATAGTAAAATTTTCTCGGTATTGCATGTGCATGTACAAAATATTTTTTAAAGAATTCAAAGAAGTTTTCAAAAATTTGCAAAAAAAAATTCTTTGAAATTGGCGATGTAATATTTTACAAATTAGTAGATTATAAGTAGATTTTAATTCATTTGATGAGCGTAAGAATTAATAAAAATAAATAAAATATCATATTTATATAGATTCATTTCTATTAATTATTAATTGTCACCATGTTTATAAATATGTACATATTCGTTTAGCTTTGGAGTCGGAGTTGGAGTCACACTCTAAAAATTTCAGCGGTTGGAGTCGGAGTTGGAGTTAGAATTTTTTTTTACCAATCCACACCCCTGATTCAACCATTCAAACAAGTATATTTACTAAAATCATACCATAAGCAAGCGTGGGATAATAATTAGGAAAATGACAGGAATCAACTATTCCGGAGAGATAAAAAACTATGGTGGAAGAAAAAAGAAGATCAAGAAGAAATTGGCAATAAACGCGGAACCCAACAGGCTCCAGGATACGACAAAATATTGATCCTTTTGATACTAATATTCACGATTCCACGCTTGACAAACAATTAAAGTGTAAAAACTATGTTAAAATAAATACAAAAAATATGACATAAAATACCAAAAAATGTATATGAAATAAAATTTACATGCAATAATTTACAGGTAAATAGGTCCTAACGGTCCTACAACCGATATGGTAGCTGTGCCAGCCTATGTCACTCACAGACACTCCAACCCTTTCTAAACAAAGTGATCCGAAATATGGCCAACGCTCTCTGGTATACAATCTAACGCAAAAAAATTCAGATGCACTATCAAAAAGAGAGTGGCTAATAATTGGATGGTGTTAGTCTTTATTGTCAAGTACCTTGTTGCGGTTCTTGACTCTAAGTTGAACTGGAAACATAATATAGAGCAAGCGTCGGAAACTTTTTCGAATGATGGACTAGAATAAATTTTCTGGATGAGAGCGTGGGCCAGTGGAGTTTAATATTTACTTTTACATTTTCAATAATTTTCTTTTTATTAAAAAATAATTTTAAAAATTTTTTAAAAAAAGTTTATGCATTTTAAAAAACTAAAAAAGAAAATCTATTTAACAAAAACAAAATAACAAGACCATTAATAATATTACCAAAACAAAATAATTAATGTGAAATTTGGAATTGTTATAAATTTTTCTGCAACTTCTTATAGTTAAGTTCAAATTGGTTGCGCCTGGTCTTAATATTTTATGTAATATATCTGTACGAGGAAAAGTAGAGTCTGGTGGGCTACTATAAAATGTTTTCAGCTGCGATGGCTCAAAAGTTTATTTCAAAATACAATGGACCGTCAAATTGAAAACACATCTAATAAGACAGTCAATTTCTAGAATTAAGAATTTTAACAGTGGCGAACTAGTAAAAATAAAATGGTCCGCATGAGTCTGACTTAAAATAAAATTAACAACCAAATGGGTAAAATTAACAACCAAATTAACAAGGAAAGGGAACATAAGGCTTATGTAGCCCTGTTGTTATGTAAGAAATGGGGACTAAAACCCCAAATAACTTTATGAATAGGACTAGGGTTTTATGACTAAACCCCAAGTGACTAGACTACTATATCACGTTCCATTCTTAACAGCGGATCTATTATTTGGTGATCGGCCTTAGGGAAACTTTATAGAGTACAAAGAAGTGCTTTTGTACTTTTATACCTCTAACTTGTCATACATTCTTATTAAGTTCTTAGCCACCTGTAGTGCAGTCAAACGGAGAAAATGGATACTGGCTATCAAAACTTCATCGGCACAGTAACAAAGTTAATTTCAGCATATTGACTAAAAATACTTCCACAGGTAACAATAGTTCACGAGGAGAGTGGCAACATGATAATCTTATGGGTGAAACCCTACACGCAGTCCATCTGTGAACCGTCATCGACACTCTAATTTTCAATAAACAATAATTAATTGTTATTTTTGTTTCATTAAAAAAATAAAAGATTTGAATGTAATGTGCAGAAAACAAAGAACCAAAATTACAATTGGTGACCCCGAGTTAAAACACGTTTAAAATATTGTTAAAACTGTTAAAAACCGCTATTTATTCTTAAAATCTTAATTAAAACTCTATATTTTTTAACTAGTGATTTAAAACTATAATATATAAAAAGTACAGTCAGTACAATAATATCAAAATACCGCTAACTGCTAACACAAAGTGAAGCTGAAGTTTCTTTCAAAATTTAAATATAAATTTCCAAAAGAAAATTGAAATTATAGAAAATAATGCTAAAAAGTTAATAGTTTTCATTCAAAAAAAACAGTAAAAATTAACAGTTGTCATTGATAAAGGACAGTCAGAGTCTCGCGGAGTAAAATAAAACTTAAAATTAAAATTATATATTTGGAAAGTAAAATAAAACTTAAAATTAAAATTATATATTTGGAAAGTAATATAGTAAAACTTAAAATTAAAATATTAAAATATAGTAAGACTTAAAATTAAAATATTAAAATATAGTAAAACTTAAAATTAAAATATTAAAAATATAGTTAAACTTAAAATAAAAATATTAAAATATAGTAAGACTTAAAATTAAAATATTAAAGTATGGTAAAACTTAAAATTAAAATATTAAAATATAGTAAGACTTAAAATTAAAATATTAAAGTATCGTAAAATTTAAAATTAAAATATCAAAATATAAAAACTTAAAATTAAAAGATTAAAATATAAAAACTTGAAATTAAGATTAGACTAAGTAAAGTTTTTATTAGATTACAGATTGTTTTGTAAGTGAAATTAGTTAAATAAGAGAAAATGAATTTTGGATTAAAATTTGAAATTAAAACTTAAACTACTTATGGACTAAATAAAATAAAAGTGGTTTTCTGAATTTAAAATAAATAAGAATAAATAACTTAAAAACATTGAACGAAAGTGTTTCATTAAAAAAATAAAAGATTTGAATGTAATGTGCAGAAAACAAAGAACCAAAATTACATATCCCACGTACAAATTCTTTGGATTAATAATTATTATGAAATTCATAGAGGCATTTTTCTTAAAAGTATTGGTTACTCATCATTTGGATTACATAACAATTTTTCTTTATTGCAATTTTCTTTCAGTATATTTCTTTTAATTACTTTTTATGTTTCCTTGTGTCGTTTGTTGTTTGTTCTGAGAGCAATAAAAAAATATTTAGACGACACGACGGAAAAGAAATAGGAAAAAAGTGTATTTAATAATTTATAAAATTAAATTAAAATTTCAATCATTATTAGTCAGGAGTTGAATTTCTCTGACGCTGGTGGCTTACCCACTACAGTACTACACCATACCACATATCTAATTTGTTTACCTTAAAACTTAATATAAGAAATTTGTGTGCAAGACTAAGAGCAGACACGACCAAGTTAATTAAAAAGTATTTAAAGAGATATCTATCACTACTTTCTGTCCATAGCTAACGAAAGGTAGGAAGGCATAAATATATGCTGTATGACCGGGAAGGTTTAGCCATTGTACGACAGAAAAAAACAGATAATCTATTAAAGCTATCCCATTTAATCAATCATGCCGCAGTTGCGAAAAAAACATTGAGATAGAAACCATAACACTCATCAACTGGAGGTGACCAGCTCTGGCTAAGACAACACCAATCTTGACGGGTACAATTTCAGTAGCCCTAAGGAATCTACGAATATGAACCCTAAGAAATAGATCTAAACTTACTCTCCAATCTAGCCAAGTGGTCACATAGAAAACCGGTTCCAATGCACAAATTCGGGTTACCGTTGTTATGAACTCGCCACATAAACCAACCAATTCTCAGTAAAGTTAAAATTGATGGGCAACGTGTCTCCGTGAGGTACTCCAGTCACCGTATATGTAAATTAAGCACTTAAACCTCTTTATTTCTAACAATTAAATATTCAAAACATGATGATAGTGTATGGTGATTGTGATGATGACTAACGATGCTGGGTTTAACCACAAACTAATGAACTATACAGACAATTATATTTGATATAATTTTTGTCATTTTTTGCCTGGAACAAAAGTGAAAAATCTCTACATTTCAAATATAAAAATATTGCAACTCCATATAAACCTCTTTTTCTTTTGCGAAAATGTGTTTGACTTGGGAAAAAATTATCGAATTTTCTTTTAAGATGGCCGTGGTTTTTAGAGTTTTTTTTTGTTATTTTTAAATTTGCAAATTAAGCTTTTAGCACAAATTTGTTTGTATAGGTATAGAGTTAATTTTCTAATTACAATTTTTCCTAGGAATGTAAGGTTATGAAATCTAAAATGCATCAAAAAATCATTTTTTTTACAAAAAAATCCAACAAAATCTAAAATAAAATCAGAAATAAAAATTAGTAATTTGGGAAATAATGTTGGACATATTATATTTATCCTATGAAGCTCTTAAGAGGTATCGCTCTTAAAAGAAAATTCCTAATTTTATTTTTCAATTACAGTAAGAATTGAAAAATAAATTCCCAAATCCAAATAAAAAGCCTTGTATGTACACTGAAAATTTTGTATATTCTTTATTTGTATTTATTTATTAGAAACATATTGTCGAACACGCTGCGACAATTACCGAGCATATAGAATAATTATGAGCAAATGAAATTTTCAGTGTTTTATTTTTCTCTATACAGGTTACATTTCAGAATCAGAATTCTCTGCGTAAAAAATACAAAATGAAAATACTAATAAATCGAAAATGGAGCTCGACGAGCCTAAATTTTTTAAGTAAAAAATAAATTTGATGACACAAATTATATTCAAATATAATTGTCTGTAAAGTTTATAATAAAAGTGTAAAAACTATTTATACGAAACTATTCTAATTTACTATTACAATTTATCAAAGGAAAGTATTATAATATAATTTAGGTTATGTATCCCCTATTTTGTATCATTGCGTTTGAACTAACCCCAAGTTAGTACGATACCACACACCAAGAAAAAATAGAAATGAAAATAAACAGAATAAAATTAAATGGATTGGCCATACAATAGAAAAACATCCACCAGACATCACTTGCTTGGCATACGAATGGAATTCAAGAACAACGAAATGCAGGAAGACCATCTACAACATGGTTCAGAATTGTAGCAATGAAATTACATAAAGTGGAAAAGAGCTTGGTAGATATGAAGCGAATTGCAAGAGTACGGCTGTTCTTGAAGGAGTACAATAAAATCTTTTTTTTTTTCTACGATGATTAGATGGTTGGTTTTTTATGAAATGAAATATACATTGTAGGTATATAGGTTTCAAAAAAGAGTTCAGAGAAAGACGAAACCTTAACTAGTAAACTAAAACTTCAATTGGATTATATACATTCACCAATAACAAAATTAAAATGTTTATCAGAATGTAATTTTCACAATTTAATTCACTAGTTGACCAAAACTTAACCACTAATATTGACAATTGTTAACAAATTTGTGATGAAATAATTTACTATGATGTTTCATTTGTGAAATTATAGCGACGGACTTAGATCAACCAAATTATTAATTATAGCGACGAACTTAAACGGTTAATTAAATCTAGATAAGTGCACACCCAAAAAGATGACCAGGTTAATGATATACCAATTAAAAATCTCATTTCCTTATGCGAAGCAGTTAATCTTATTGATAAGTCTCTAAATGATGATATTGAACTTGAAGATATTAATAATGTAATCAAAAAATTTTCTAAAACAATTATAAGAACAAAATTATTAGTACGAACTGGGACCAAAATTCTGCTTCTAATTTAACACATACATACTTTCTACAATCTACAAAACATTCCATTGGCGCCTGAACTAATCAAGCCGAAATCCAGACCTAGATAGTTAATCATAAAATCGCTGTAGTAGATTCGAAAAACTGAATAGCTGTAATACCCCCGACTCTGCAAACAAGAGTCATTATCAAAGTGGTATAACTATTTTCAATCTAATTGGTGGTGGATCAGTTTTCCTCTGTTTCTATATATACAATCTAATAAATAAAGTATTGAAGGCATGGCCACAAACACCTTCAGAAAAACTAAAAATCAACTCAAAGCTTTTGTAGATTTTCATCTTCGCTAAAAATAAAATAAAAAGGTTCTTTTTTATAATTATTTCTTTAACCCTTTAACGTACATGAGATATTTAAATGGAAAAATTCTTTCGGCAATTTGTTGTTATATTTAATGTATGAAAAACCACATTTAAAAAAAAAAAATTATTTTCATTGGGAAAATGGAAATTTATGGAGTGGCAATCGTCCATTTGTGTAATGTAATGGTGGCAACATATATGCCATTGTACGCAATGGCATATATGTTGCCAATAGACAATATTTAACATAGATAACGGCATCTATATTGCAACTTACCTCATCTACTTTACGCACAATGGTATATGAATTTACTTTAGTTTAAGTAAATTTTTAATTGAATTTAGTTTATTTCAAGTTCGAAATTTAGCAAAAAACAAAAACACAACTATATTTTTTCACCACGTTAAAAAAAATATTTTATTTCTATATTCAAATTTAATAACAAAATTTTCGAGTAAAAATAAAAATGAGGAACCAAATTTTTATAAAAATGCAATTATTATCTAAGAAAGCTGTAAGAGCTTTCATTATATTTGTAAGAGACCAATTAATAGATGTGTTTTGTTAAATATTTTGTTGATGTTCATTGGAAGAAACAAAATTAATAAATTTTCTTCGTATTAAGACTCAGTAGTTTGGAGTTGCGTGGTTCAACATTAAACATCCCGCCGCCCTTGAACGTATCTCCAAAAATTAAAAATAGAAAATTAATTTGCAGCTACTTCAATTGGTAGAGGTACTAAAGAATGAATTTGACGTCGGATAAGTTTTCCCTTTGATCGTATATCAGCTACTCTAACTTTATTATCCCTTCCAGGGTAAATGGTCATTATTCTACCTAGTAGCCATTGCTGTATATTATCTTCGCTGATTAGCACAAGTGTACCAACATCAATATTCTGCGTAGGGTTTTGCCATTTGTATCTTTGCTGTAGATTTAACAGATACTCGTTTGACTAACGTTTCCAAAAGTGTTGTTGCAGAAATGCAATGCGATTAAAATTTTGTATTTGCGTTACATTTAGCTGAGATACAAGTTGAGGCTAAGAGAGTGCATTCAGAGCCGACCCAATACGGAAATTCCCTGGCGTCAATGCGCCTTCATCACTGGGATCTGACGATAATGGTGCTAAAGGCCTAGATTTTAATATGGCCTCTATTTCTGCAAGTATAGTACTCATTTCTTCAAAAGTCAAGCGAGAATCTTGAAGCGAACGATTTAAATGTTTTTTGGCGGATTTAACGGCGGCCTACCAAATTCCACCAAAATGCGGAGAACGTGCTGGAATATGACGAAAGTGTATTCCTTGATTTGAGCACCAACTAGCAATAATATTTTTAAATTGTTGGTCTTGAAATTTCTGTCGCAGATCCTCGAGTTTTCAGCGGGCTCCTACGAAATTTGTGGCGTTATCACAATGTAGCTGACAACAAATACCACGTCGACCAATAAACCTTTTTAGCGTAATAATAAAACCATGCGGAGTTAACGACGATACGAGTTCCAATTGAACGGCATGTGTCGAGAAGCAAACAAATAGAGCAACATAGGTCTTATATAATTGTTTTCCACGAAATCCGGGAGATATCAAAACGGGTCCGCAAAATCTACACCTGTAACGTCAAATGGAAGAGAAAATTTTCATGAAGATTATCCATTATTTGTTGCATCAACTTTGGTGTGTAATGGAAACAGTGAATACATTTGTTTACAATACTGGACATTACTGCTCGGCCATTTATTACCCAAATCCTTTGACGAATTATAGCAAGTAACGCTTGTGGACCTGCATGAAGATTTTTTACGTGCAAATGATTAATTAATAAACTGACAAACCGATCTTTGGTAGGTAATAGAATAGGACACTTCACAGAGTATGGAAGATTTGAATTGTGTAAGCGACCACCAAGTTTATATTATTTTCTTATTCCATAAAAGGATTAAGACATTTTATAGAACTTTTCGATGAAATTTGTTGACCTTTCACTAGATAATGAAATTTCAGCTTGAAATGCTGTGTGCTGTATTAGTTCGACTATTTTTAATAAAGCGTAATTTAATTCTTCAGGCGAAATAACATCAACAATACAATTTTTAGCATTTTGAGGTTTGAAATTTTTACAAAATCTTATAACGTACGCAAAATAATTATTTTTTCATAATTGCTAAATCGATTTATGAAATGTATGCTGGCTTAAAACTGACTAATGAGTAATGTGTTTTAATTCGCTGTCTGAGTTACAATTTCTTATCCTAGTTACTGGCCAAAACTCAGAAGATTTCTTTAAAAAGTTTGGACCAGAATACCATGTTGAGTTTAGCAACTCTTCAACACTAGCTCCACAAGATAATATATCAACAGTATGATCCTTTCAGGTTACATGCTTCCACTTGATATCTTTGGTCAATTCTTGAATATTGGCAAATCTATTAGATACAAATATATTCCAACTAGACGAATGGGCAGATAACCAGTCCAGAACAATTTCTGAAACTATCCACAAATTTTTTTTAACATAATTTAAATTAATGCTTTGGCGTACCTCATGTAACAAATTAGATAATAATAATGCGACACACAATTCAAGCCGCGGAATTGACTGAGTAACTCGGGACTTGGCGGTAAATAGATTTATATAAATATTTCCATAATAATCTATACATCTTAGATATAAGCAGCATCCATAAGCTCGTAAACTAGCGTCGGAAAAGCCATGTATTTTAATTCTTTTATAATTTTGGCATAGTGCATAACGAGGAAAAGATATTTTATTTAAATGCTGCAACTCCTGCTTAAACATTTCTCATTCAGTATATAATTCAATAGGAAGTGATTCATCCTAATCTAATTTTAGCAGCTGCAGCTTTTGCATAAATATCTTAGCCTTCACAAACAATGGATTTATCAAACCTAACGGATCAAATAGCCTCGCAAAATCCGCCAAAACATTACGTTTTGTTATTATCTTATTTTCGAAAAATTCGGGTGATACACTAAATTTGAACTCGTCTGAATAGGGTTGCCAGGACGTACCTAAAGTTTTTACAATTGAAGAACCATCTATAGAAATGGAGGTTTCGCGATCTGTTATAGGTATGCTATCTAAAAAAACTGTGTTGTTAGAATATCATTTTTTAATTTCCATGCCACCTGACTTTAGAATTGCATCCACTTCAAATTTTATTTTCTCAATGTCTTCATATGAGTTGCCACCTGTCAGCAAATCATCTACATAAAAATCCTTGGATATTATTTGAGCTCCTGTTGAAAAATCTTTGTGAAGTTGCCCCAAACTAAAGGAAACACTTTAACGTTTCCTTTATTTGACGCATCAGAAGAAATTGAATAGTATCGTTTGTTGGAATTTTGAAGGTCCTTTATAAATATTCTAGGTCAAAAATAGCTGAGCTGGTTAGCTATTGAGCTTAGGTTACTACTAGTTTTTGCATTAAGTAAGAGTTTATGTTTAATGCTATTTGCATGAATTTTTACAGTCATGCTTTATTATAAAATTAATCCCACAAATTCGACATTTTGCAGTAAAATTATTTTCCTTAAGTAGCCAACAGTTATATTCTTCATTTTTCAACCATCCATTTTGAAATTTGGCATAGTAATACTTTTTTTTTTGCGATATTCCATCCTCACCATCAGCACGTCTTTTTTTACTTTTTGCCACATTCTAATTTAATAGGTAAGAAAATAATTATATTTTAATACATAAGTATTATTAAGTTGTGTTGCTTGTATTGATTATATTTATATTACTATTTATTATCAGCAATCAGTAAATATAAGCAGCAGTCTAGAGCAAACACTACCGAAATCGAACCAAACCAAACCAACCAAAACCACGACCGAATCACGTCGAAACCGAACCGAACCAAACCAATAAAACACGTGCGAATCACGTCGGGGTCACTAAAACGAATTTACTTTAGTTTAAGTAAATTTTAAAAAGTCAAAATAAATTTACTTTATATCAAGTAAATTTTTAAAAAGTTCGAAATATAGCAAAAAACAAAAACACAACTATATTTTTTCACCACGTTATAAAAAATATTTTATTTCTATATTCAAATTTAATAACAAAATTTTCGAGTAAAAATAAAAATGAGAAACCAAATTTTTATAAAAATGCAATTATTATCTAAGAAAGCTGTAAGAGCTTTCATTAAATTTGTAAGAGACCAATTAATAGATGTTTTTTGTTAAATATTTTGTTGATGTTCTTTGGTAGAGACAAAATTAATAAATTTTCTTCGTATTAAGACTCAGTAGTTTGGGGTTGCGTGGTTCAACATTAAACAGTATATATATATATATATATATATATATATATATATATATATATATATATATATATATATATATATATATATATATATATTGCACCTATAATATGGTCTACTAAAAATTATGGTGTGTATAAATAAACTTAATGTTACTTCAAAACTTATATACACTTTTGTTTTCGTAATTCCTGTTACTTTATTTTCTGTTGCAATAACTTTTAAAAATAAAAAAAGCATAAACAAAAAAAATTAGAAAAAAGTAACTTTTCGAGCTTAATTAAATTAAATAAAATAATATGTATTTCTTATTTTTCTACGTATAGATATCACTTAAATAAAATATGTCATGTGCGAACCTAAAAAATTTTATCCCTAAACCTTATGACTTATTTTCAAGGGTGGCATCTATATTGCCGTTGCATGAAAAAGGGTTAACGTTGTTTTTTCCATGTTGCATATATTAAATAAAATTTTGTCTCTTTGTAAATATTTTTTTTGTTGGAAAATCCTGTAACGTTTATCACGCGTGAAAATACGGCAGGATAATTAAATTTTATCATCACACAGGTGCAAATTTCTTTTTCCCACTTATAAAATGGGAAAATGCTGGGTAGATATTAAGCGAATTACGGCTACGAAATTCTTGAAGGAGTAAAGGATTTTTGATTTCTACGATGTTTGTATAACCTTATCATCCACAGCCAAACTGTTCATTAGAATCATGATATGGACCATTTTTGGAATATGTAAAAAAAATATACAAGGTTGGAACTAATAACAATTTTTGTATTATATGGATTTTGCGAATCAATATATTATATTTTTCCCGATGTCCTAAGACGGTAGGTGGGCCCAATATACAATCAAAAAAAAATTTTTTTTTTTTTTTAAATGGCGAAGACATTTTTTTTTACATTAAAGACAGAATTTGTATGAACAATTAGTTCATGTAAATTCTCTTTTGTTTCAGAAGAAATGTTACAATACGTTATCATATGGTATAGACAATCATTGGTTTGTGTTGAATGTGCTTTAGAAGTTAGAGATGAAAATAAAGAAAAATTATATTGTGTATTATGTAAAAATACTGGCCATCTATCAAACTATAGAGGATACCCTGTATTCCTTAAATTACAAGAAAATAAGGAAGCTAAAAAACATTTACAAAAAGAAAAAATACATATACGATACGAACTGGAATGTTCCAAAATATTTTATCTCCAAAATTTAAATTTGCGGATGTAACTAAAGGGCTGACGAACCAAAATCAAACAGTAAATGAAATTAACAAAGACAACTTTAACATGACTAATAAATTATTCTTCTTCTTCTTCTTCAATGGCGCAATAGCCCAAATTGGGCCTCGACCTCCCATTAAGGGTTTCTAAACATTCTATTGAAATTCGGACCTACTAGTTTTATATGGATTCCGAACCATAAATTTCTTTATAGTGAAGAAACATTGTAATTGCAACAAGATAATGGCTTTTCTTAAATAACATTTTATTGCAATTTTATGACTGGTACTCATTTAAAGCTGAGTAAACTTAGACCAACATCGATGTCTCGGACGGGAGTTGAACCCAGTATTACTTGATATAAAAGGTTCCTTAGACAATATTAATTCCAAATTTGTTGCTTTAGAAAATACATTAAATCAACAAATTAAAAGGATAGACTTCTTATTTGAAATGTTTACCAACGATAATAATGCATCATAATGTAGCCAATCTAAACAGTTTAAAAATAATTACGATAAACGTAAATTCCCTTATTTTTAAAATTTTATTGAATCATATGACCCTGATATAATGTTTTTAAGTAAAACAAAGTTAAATTTAAAACATAAAGTATGTTTTAACTCTGTACTGCTATTGTTATAAAAAAGGAATTTAATTATGAAACACCAAATATTACAAGTATAAACAATTTTAAAAGTATCGAATCGTATATCATATCAATTAAATTAAAGAATAACGTCAACATTATAATAGTTTCGGTATATTCATCATATGAAAATAATATCTATTTCAATAATGAATTGGATCAACTATTCCGTGATTTAAAATTAAATAAAAATGAAAATTATTATGTCATCGCAGGTGATTTAAATGCGAAACATGGTTTAATAATAAATAATAAAAATAATGCTCGGCTAGGAACTAGATATAGTCATGCTTAATATTTTATTTTGAAGGTAATTCATTATTAAATTTAAATATTAAACATGAATTTTGATGACTAACTCGTTCTCATAAAAAACTTTTAATAACATTATCTATGTATTTAATTGAATATAACAAGAATTGTGAATCTTTTCAAAAAAAATCCAGAAAAAAGCTTGATGTCAAAAAGGAAAATTTTAATAATCTTTCCTTCTGAGAGGTTGTAATAAATTCATAGAAAAATTCTATACATTCCATGTGGTATAAAATTCTAAATTTGGATAATTTCATCATTTTAATGGTATAACACAGAGATTGCCAATGTGTGTAAATCGAGGGCCACATAAAAATGTTTTATGAGTTGAGCGGGCCATATCAAAGTTTTCATTATTTTGTACGCATATTACTATAATATTATATTATAAAGAAACATAAATGACTTTATGAAAAATTATGTTTTATTTAAAATATTCACACAAAACAACTATGAATAAAGTTAAGACATTATTTAAAAAGGGAAATTAATGTGAACCCTGGAAATTAATATGCCTGGTTGTTTGATCTTTCACTGACATTCTCTGTATTTGCTTTGAAATGTTCATCCGTTAGTCTTGATAGTAATTTTGATTTTATATATTTCGTCCGTAATTTTGATTTTATATATTTGATTTTATATATTTCTGCTTGCTCGCAGCCATAGATGCTTGCAATGCAAACATTGCAATTATTTTTCTGCCAAAATTTTTAATATTGCTGAAAATATTTTCTGGCAAAAGTGAATTCAATGTGATTATGTTTTCATTTTTAAAGAGTGATTTCATTGTATCCACGTTTACTTCAAAAGGATTTTGGAACAAAGTAAATAATATTTATTAATAGAAGTATCGACGATATTGCATTGCTTGAAGATGAATTTAACAAACACAAAAAGTGTTTGTTAAATTCATCTTCAAGCAATGCAATATTGTCGATACTTCTATTAATAGAAAAACTATTTTTATCTTTTGATATAGTTTTTATTTATTAATACGTATTTTTTTTTTCATATTTTCCATTTACATATATATATTTTAATGTCGTCAAAATCAGAAGCGGTTTATACAAATTTATTAAAGCGAATTTATCTGATTTAAAGCCAATTCAGACAGATTTTGAAAGTGCATTACGAAATGCCATATAAAACGTTTATCCGGAGGTAAAAATGAAACCTTGTTGGTTTCACTATATACAGGCATTAAGGCGTAAATCTTTTAAAATACCAAATTTTAAAAGATATTTGAATAGGAATCCATCAGCTGAAAGACATTTCAATAAATTTTTCTTTTTGCCACTATTGAAGCCTAGCGATTTAGTAACTGGATTTGAATTCTTAAGAGAAAAAGTATTAAGCTCAACATATGCTATCCATAAGGGTCCAAAAAAAATTTTTTTCTACCATTTATAAAATATTTTGAAAAACAGTGGAAAAAGTGAATTCATATTATTTGAATTATGTTTTGGTTTTATATTTGTACATTTGAATTTTAGGAAGGCACAGATTATATATCTATATATAAAGAAAAAACGAGGACCACTAGTTCAGCTGAAGGATATGTGGTGACACCGAATCACCTGATCACCATATTATAAAAAGTCTTTTACAATTTATAACAAAAAACGTTATAAATTAAATATTATTACCGCATCATCCGATCAAAATATTATAAAAACTCTTTTACAATTTATAACAAAAACGGTATAAATTAAATATTATTACACTTGTAATATTTTGATTGGCCGATGCAATTCAGCAATTAACGATTATTGATAATGAGAGATAATAAAAAGAGAAGACGAGAAATTCTCGTTATCAGTAATTAGTCAAATCTCATGCGGTTAAAATCAATAAAGTGTGTAAAATAAATAGTTAAATATAGAAATAATTGAAATAATTAATAGTCAAATAAATAGTTAAATATTGAAATAAATTAAATAATTAATAGTGAAATAAATTAAATAATTAATGGTAAAATAAATTAAATATGGAATTAATTTAAATATATAAATATTAAAATAATTTAAATATTAAAACAATTAAAATTAAATAAAAGAATAAATAAATAAGTTAGTTGTTAAAAGAGTGGAATAATAAAATATTAAATGAACTATAAAAGGTGTCTTATTATCCACCACAACAACTACAATTGGTGACCTCGACGTGATAACATTAATATAAAAACTATAAAATTGTCAAAATTATAAAAATAATAATTTCAAACCAAAAATTGCAAAATAATTATCATTTTGGTTGACTGTGATTTTCTTTATGTATAAAAATATGCCGAAATATAACAATAGTGGTGCAAACTTAAATACAGTCCACTGATAACAATAAGATTTTTTTTTGTGGTGGAATTCATAGTATTCGGTTTATATATATTTTTTATATATAGATAAAAATTTTTATCTTAAACTTAAAACACGAAAATTTTAACACAAGAAGAAAAAGTAAGACCCAAATTTTGTGCGAAATACAAACTACACAAAATACACAACATTTTGTACACATCAGTTGATCATCATCAACGTCCATCGTAATCATCATCATCAACATTCATCGTAGTGATCATCATCAACGTTCGGCAACGGGATCATCATCATAACATCACAGGCAGCAAAAGTTTTTTTTAACAAGAGTTACATCATTCACAAGTAAAATTGTTCAAATTATTGTTAAAATTCAAATTACATGATTTTTCAACAAAAATGCATAAAATTTCATTTTGTATAAAATAATTGCGGTGATGAATTTAGAAAAAAAAAATAATAGATTTTTATAATAATAGAATCAAAATTAATTATCGGTTACTAATCGTAGAATACAGAACATTTTTTTATACAAAAGAAACGTGAAAATTCATGTAATTAACCAATAAATTCATGTAATGAACATTTTTAAAAAATTATATGTAAATCATAATACAATTATTACAATGAAAATACAGATTTTTTATTTTCATATTCTATATTGTATATTCTATATTGTATATTATATTTTATATTTTATATTAAAATTTTATTTTCACTTTACACACTTTTATGAATTACACACACATAGAAATACACTTTTATTTTCTCGCAATTGTCACTTTGTTAACAATAGAAACATTTTATTAAAATTTATTGGGACCGTCCAAAAACCACGTAAAGTTTTTTTATAGTATTGGGATAATATAAAAATTACGTGACGCAGTCATTATTTTATTACATAACGAAAATATTTTTAAAAAAATTTTTGGTGAAACATTTTTTTTAGAGTAACAATCCAATACTTCTTACCATGACTAAAGATCCAGATAACAAAAACCCACCAAATATCGGGTTCGACGACAATTCCAATCAAGACAGTTCCAATCGGTCACAAGTAAGCGAAGGTCGAATCGATTCGGTACGTGTTAAACTACCACAATTTTCGCCATCGAATCCCACAACTTGGTTTATCCAGGCCGAGGCCCAATTTCAAGCATACCGTATAACAAAAGACGACACAAAATATTGCCTCGTAGTAACCGCGTTACCACCCGATTCCTGTGATTCAATTATTGATATTTTGTCCGATCCACCCGTAACAAATCGCTACGACAATCTTAAGACAGAATTAATTAAACGACACTCAGCTTCGGAAACGAATCGTTTAAAAACATTAATCGCAAAAGCCGACATCGGGGACAGACGACCATCAGAACTGTTGAGATCGATGAAAGAATTACCGGGAAAAACATTTAACGATACGATCATAAAAAATTTATGGCTTCGGAAGCTGCCGCGATGATTCGAATAAAATCGTTTTCCTCATCGACACGGGCGCAGATTTATCGGTCTTACCATACGAAATAGATTTAAAAAATCATAACTCTGACGTTTCACTTTCGGCCGGAAACGGTACAAGGAGAAAAACATTTGGTTCTAAGATGTTAAAAGTTAATCTTGGTCTTCGGAGAAATTTCGTTCACGAGTTTATTTTGGCTGACATTGATCGCGCAGTTATAGGCGCTGATTTTCTAAAAAATAACGGGCTAATAGTAGATTTAAAAAATAAAAAAATAATAGATCCACTCACCCAGCTTGCAATCAGCACGCTTACATGTACGTCTAAAACGCCAACTCCAAAAATTTGCTTGATCAAAAACGAATTCTCGGCAATTCTAGCGGAATTTCCTGAGCTAACGCGGCCACCGGATTTCTTTAAAGAAGTGCAACATACCGTGACACATCATATCGTGACGAAAGACCAACTACCATACGCGAAACCACGAAGACTAGACCCTGCCAGACACGATGCCGCGAAAAAAGAATTCGAATTAATGACAGAAATGGGAATATGTCAAACATCATCTTCACCGGTTTCTTCTCCGTTATATATGGTACGGAAGAAAAACGGCATGGATTGGCAACCCTGCGGAGACTACCGCCGGCTGAACGCAAGCACAATTCCGGAACGATACCCAATTCCACATATACAAGATTTCACCATGCGTCTAAATGGTGCACAAATTTTCTCAAAAATAGATTTAATCCGAGCTTACCATTTAATTCCGATAGCAGAAGATGATATTAATAAAACAGCTATCACGACACCGTTCGGGCTTTTCGAAATTCGAACGAAGTTTGTCGAGGGCTAGATTTCGTTTTCGTATATATTGACGATATACTCATCACATCTTCCAATCCGCAAATGCACAAAAAACATCTTCGTCAATTATTTAAAAGGTTATCGGATTACGGAATTACGATTAACCCGTCTAAATGCATTTTTGGTGTCGCAGACCTAAATTTTCTGAGTCACCGCATTACGGAAGAAGAAATTTCACCTTCGGAAGACCGGGTCGAAAGTATTAGAAATTTTTCCGATTCCAAAATCAATAAAACAAATACAACGTTTCGTGGGTATGGTGAATTACTATCACCGGTTTATACCTAGGTTAGCCAAATTACTTAGCCCAATTTATACGTATTTATCTCAAGAAATTAAAAGTAAAAGTAAAAACAAAGCTCTAACGTGGCCGACTGAATTAAATTCTACTGTACAAGAAGTAAAAAACGCACTAATCAACGCCACCACCCTCGCGCATCCACAACCAAACGTAAAGTATGCAATTGCGACCGATGCGTCAGAAATCGCGTTAGGTGCAGTACCAGGAAACTCTCGTCTGCTGAACAAAAATATTCAGCATTTGACCGCGAGCTACTAGCTATATATGCAGCGATAAAGCACTTCCGATACGCAGTTTCTGACCAAATCGCATTGACCACAAACCATTGGTCAATGCGATTTGCTCAAAAACAGAACGTAATCACGTCAAACACGCCACCTAGATTATATTGCGCAGTTCTCGATTGACATTCGACACATACCCGGCAAAGAAAATGTAGTCGCGGACAGTTTGTCGCGTGTTTCCGAAATAGTTTCAGTAAATGCAGACCACTTTGATTTAAAAAAAATGGCACAACTGCAAGTCGATGATGCAGAATTAGTAAAATTATTAACCAACAAAAAATCTTCCTGGAAAATAGAAAAAAATCGTTTGCCAGATTTTAACATATACTGTGAAACGTCAACGTCACATAATAGACTTTTCGTACCTTTTTCTTTACGTCGTCCGGTGTTCAATATTTTGCAAAACTTGGCACATCCTGGCATTCGTGCAACCAGAAAATTGATTGCATCCAGGTATTTTTGGCCAAATATCAATCGGGACACGAATTCTTGGACTAGGACTTGTATACCGTGTCAAAAGTCCAAAATTCAGCGCCATACAAAATCAGAACTTGGAATTTTCAATATACGCACAGGTCATTTCGAACACATTCACATGGACCTAGTCGGACCATTTCCCATATCGGAGGGCAACTCTTATATTTTAACGATAGTCGACCGTTTTACGCGATGGCCCGAAGCATACGGTTTACCAAATATGACAGCATCGACGGTAGCAAAAGCTTTCGTAGCCAACTACGTTTCGCGATTCGGAATTCCCGCGAGAATCACCACGGATCAAGGCACACAATTTGAATCGAAACTGTTTCAAGAACTAACGAGTTTACTAGGAATACATCGAATACGAACAAGCCCATATCACCCACAAGCGAACGGTTTAGTGGAAAGTTTCCACCGTCAATTAAAAGACTCGTTTAGAGCTCGGGCAAATAACGAAAACTGGAATAGCAAACTTCCGATAATCTTACTTGGAATCAGAGCAGCAGTAAAAGAGGACTTGCAATGTAGCCCCGCCGAATTGGTATACGGACACACTCTTAAGTTACCAGATGAATTTTTTATTAAAGAAAAAACGGAACCTAACGACCACAACCTGCTAATCGAAAAGCTCCGAACGACTATGCAAAAATTGATCCCGAAACCGACCCGGCTAGGCAATCAAAAATGTATTATCGTTCCAAAAGATCTCGATTCATGTAATTTCGCGTTTGTTAAAAACCATAGGATCAAATCAAGCTTGTCACCAACATATGACGGACCGTATCGAGTTCGTAAAACTTTTATATTAGCAATAAATAATAGACATACGGCAATACACATAGAGAGATTAAAACTCGCATATGGAATTTCGGCATTAAGGATAAAATGGCGTCACCAAAAATTCTTTAGTAAGTATTAAATACGATGTTCATTTAAGTAATAGCGAAATATTAATCATCAATATATATCGCTATTGCACGATTCACTCGGAGGAGGGTGATGTGGTGACACCGAATCACCTGATCACCATATTATAAAAACTCTTTTACAATTTATAACAAATAACGTTATAAATTAAATATTATTACCGAATCATCCGATCAAAATATTATAAAAACTCTTTTACAATTTATAACAAAAACGTTATAAATTAAATATTATTACACTTGTAATATTTTGATTGGCCGTTGCAATTCAGCAATTAACGATTATTGATAATGCGAGATAATAAAAAGAGAAGACGAGAAATTCTCGTTATCAGTAATTAGTCAGATTTCATGCGGTTTATAATAAATCAATAAAGTGTGTAAAATAAATAGTTAAATATAGAAATAATTTAAATAATTAATAGTCAAATAAATAGTTAAATATTGAAATAAATTAAATAATTAATAGTGAAATAAATTAAATAATTAATGG
Organism: Empis livida; assembly: GCA_963932195.1. Taxonomy (NCBI): domain Eukaryota; kingdom Metazoa; phylum Arthropoda; class Insecta; order Diptera; family Empididae; genus Empis; species Empis livida. The sequence goes on from OZ010648.1 coordinate 23,657,440, forward strand.
TAAAATAAATTAAATATGGTATTAATTTAAATATATAAATATTAAAATTATTTAAATATTAAAACAATTAAAATTAAATAAAAGAATAAATAAATAAGTTAGTTATTAAAAGAGTGGAATAATAAAATATTAAATGAACTATAAAAGGTGTCTTATTATCCACCACAACAACTACAGATATAATAGTCAGTTATCAGTGAAATTGGCTAAAAATGGTAATTTTTTTTAATTTCTCGGCGTTATTTTAGACCGAGATTTTTCTAAATCTGCTGATCTCATCAAATCTGCGAATGGTCACGTACATATTTACAAGAATAAAAATAAATCTAAAAAATGTCGTGATGTTTTTATTGAAAATGCGTTGAGGAATTTTGAGAATGGTACACGTACTCTTGACGATGTTTTCAATCAATACACATGCAACAAAAAAAATTAATACTATATGACGAAGAAAATTCAAATATTATTACCGAAGAAATCCAAACAGTTCTGATAATAATGATGATACTAACAATGGTGATTCAGTTGATGCTAACAGAAATATAATTTCTTACAAGAATGATTATGTGAAATCTGTTATAATGATTATGTGAAATCTCTTATTATGTGAAATCTGTTATAAAAATAAAAGATTAATTTTATTAATTCCATGCAACCATTACAAGATATGTTTGGAATGCTATGAAAATATAAAGAAACGATACGTTTAACGTAAAGTTTCTATTTTGTGCCCAATATGCCGGCAAATCGTTGAGAAAGCATCTACTATTTATATGTATAACATTTCATACAATTTATTAACTTAGGAAATCATATTTATATAAACACACTGGCAGAATAATTTTTTACATTTCTGAATTACGCCATTTCCATAATTACCGCCACATATATATCTCTTTCGTAATTTAGAATATAAAAGAATATAAAAACCTTTTTCTTTATTATAATTTTATTTGCTTTTTGTGGACTATATACCTTATAACGCCATTTTCCATTTTGAAGAATCCTTTTACTATTAACGACCATTGAATAACTAGAGAGGCCAAGAATAGTGTATATCCTGTTGCGCTATAGCCATACTTTTTCATGAATGTCATTAGAAAACCAAAACCCACAAATATCATAAGTTGAATATCTTGAAAATCTGTAAAACATAAATATTTTTTAACTTTTGTTTAGTGCGGCTGTAAAATGATGAGATATGATGAAGAAAAATAAATATTTAGTTCTTGACTAAAAGTATAGCTAGTAAATCAATTTTCGTTAATAATTATTCATAAGAAGTCTTCTATTTATATCTCCACAAAAATACCTATTTATATGTCCAAAAAAAAATAGTATATGTATATTTTTCATATTAACGAATTATAGAAATTCTATAATTCCAAAAAATATAATTTAGCCTTTTATTTCTGCTTGTAGTTTTCAAAGATTTCAAGAGTCCTTATAAATAATTATATACGAATATACGAGGGCAGATTGATAATTATGTGGACTACCTGTGATGCAGCTAATGCACAGGTATGAACTAGGTATTTATTACCTCTAAAATAATTTACTAGGCTATATATAAAATTTCAAGTCGATATCTTATTTAGTTTACGTGTAACAGTCTTTTAAGTGAATTTTTAAAAATGGATAAAAAACGAATCTCAGTGAATTTTTAAAAATGGATAAAAACGAAAGAAACAATATAAATAAATTTTCTAAAAAGATATACTAATTAAATATTTTTAAAGGGTAATAAAACTATTTTTTAAACATAAAAATAATAAAAATAGGTATTAATAGATCATATCGTTCTAATAATTGTGGTTGTAATTGCAACTATTATAGTAATATATATAAAAGCAAAAGTATTTTACAACTATAAGAAAGGAGAAAAAGACAAATGTAACATAAAAAAATATTTTTTCGTATCAATTTTTCAGATCAATAATGGTGAGATGGGATAGATAATTTAATTAAGAGGCCCAAAATAAAAACTCGTAATTTGTATAACAATTTTATTTAGGAAATGTTCCATATAAATCGGTATCTTAACAAACTCTTATTTCTATGGCGGTTTTTTCTGATTTTACTATAAGTAGGCCACGAGAATTAGCCACTAGGTTTACCTGATTAAAACGACAAATATCTCATTATCAAAAATCAAGGGATTTTCAAGTTTTCTCGCACCTCTGTAATTCAGGTTTGTAACTTAGTAGTGGCTTGCTCTGTAATCGTTACTTGCATCTACTTTGATTCCCTTGGTTGACTATTGATTTCCGATATATTTCACGTTAGCCACCAAAATCGACAATTAGCTATATTTCCTCTTAAATTGAATTAACGAAGATGTAAATATAACAATAGCTGAATGAAGTAAGTCGGCAGATGTGGTAGTTTGATTTAATTGTCGGTAATCGATATATAGGCTTACCATACGATTGGAGAGGTGAAGGTGTTATTCTTTGCCGAAAAGCGTACGTTGCACTCTGGACAACAATTAATCTGATGTTTTCACTTCCCGTTGTTGTGCAATACTATTAGAAAAAGTGATCTTAGGATTACTGTTGAATACTTTTTTTATTAGATGTTTGAACAAATATTTTTTTATTAGATGTTTGAACAATCTATTTCTACATAGGAAACACGATTTGGAAGAAACCAAGCAATTATTTTAAGTAAATTTAAAGGTAAACCAATTTGTTTTAATTTATGTATCAGACCTTTATGCCACACCCAATAAAAAGCGTTTTTGATAGTGTGTGGCATAATGTTCTAGGGTTTATGATTTACCGGCTTTTTAGCCATACCAGTTTTAGGTATTTAAAATTTAAAATTATCGGTTTTTTAATTAAATCAAATATAATTTTATAAATAAATATATCGTACTTATATTTGATTTAATTAAAAAATTTAAAAAAAAACTTTATTTCTGTCTTAAAAACTTAAAAAAATAAAAAATCATAAAAAAAACATTATTAAATAAAAACATAAACGTAAACATAAAGAAGAACTTTAAATTACACTTCAAATAAAATATAAATCAAAATTATATAAACTTTAAATATTTAGCTATATTGTACTATTTATTTCTCACTAATTGAGATAAAATAATTTTTTAGGAAAATTAACAAATTAAGGTTTATATATGTTTGCGATTCTAACGATTCTACGCTGTGAAAGAATATTTTAACTAAGTGAAATTCAATGGACTGATGAACGATTAAAAATCGAAATTTAAGTAAATCGAAATTTAAGTAAGAGCTGTGAAGAGTTCAACCAAATACTATTAGCTATTATAGTTTTAAATAAATTAATTTTTTTTGATTATAAAGAAGAAAATATAAGGAAAAAATTTTTTTAGTATGAGGCAAACTCATTAAATTCATGAGTCGAACGCATTAAAAATTCAGGCGAGTTTTATTGTAATTGGGGAATTTTTTTTGCCGAAAACTTTTTATTAAATAATTTTTGTCTAATGTCCCAATTTTGGTTAACACTCTAGGAATCTATAATTATGATGCGACTAAGAAGCGTCATTCAAAATAAACGCATGAGTTTTTAATGCAAGGTGCAATTGTAATGAAATACTTTCTGTTCTACATAAATTTGAGAAATGTAAATTAAACAAACATGTAAGTGAAAAATATGAAATTAATTTAGAGTCACTCTATGAATTTTGTTGGATACAAAATATTTGAGATTTTCTGTGAGTATTGTTCAAAAATAAATTAAAATTTCATATCACAGGAATGGGGGTATAATATGGCAACACAATTTTATAATTTAAATTAAAAGTAATTATTCTTAATTTTGTTGTTACATTTGCTTAATTTGAATTTCTATTGTAATACCCTTTTTAATTTCTACTTTCATTGTTAATAAAATAATCAAATTTAACAGACGTTTTTTTCTTATTTCTTATTCTGATAACAAAGGTTATAGGCCCACTCATTTTAAATATTTATTGTAACATATAGAAAAATTATATGAATCTAATTTTGATTCGTGGAAAGTTCAAATGAAAAGCGTTTTGATTTATGCTGAAGTTTGGTCATATGTACAAAGCGTTTTGATTTATGCTGAACTTTGGTCATATATGGTACAATTAAGAAATCTCAAAAAATGTCTGAAGCGGCAATAATAAAATAGATAGCGAAAGATGAAAAGGCTACGGCAACAATTCTTTTATAACTAAATAGTTTGCAGGTAATTCATGTAAAATATTGCGGAACAGCACATGAAACGTGGAAAAAGGTGGAAACAATTCATCAGCCACGTGGCCCTGCAACAAAAGTTCTATTGTTTAAAGAAATGTTAAATACGAAATTGATTGAAGTTCAATCAATGACAGAGTTTTAAATACATTTTATGGTATTGTAGAGAAATTAAATACAATTGATGCATTTGCTTAATTTAAATTTCTATTGTAATACCCTTTTTAATTTGATTTTCATTTGTACTTCTTTTGTATATATTTTTCAGCAATTATGAAAAATATATACAAAAAAAGTACAAATAAAATTTAAGGGCTGTTGAAATATGACCCATATAAATTTATTGCTATTCACATAAATATTCTTTTTTTGTAAAAACGTTTTAACTTAAAATCATATATATAAGGACTCGCAGAAATGAAAAATGATGAGTCAGAAAAAACTCTATTTAGCATTAAAAAGAGCGATGGCATGGCATTGTGAAACAGAAATGAAATATGTGCTATTGTTACCAAAACCAAATGTGCTATTGTTACCATTTCCAGAATTTGAGTTTAGTGCCACAAATGATTTGCTGCTAAAAAAAGGAAATCGGGTGATATAACTAAAATGGGAGACTATGTATATTATATTTAAAATATAATATATATACTAAATAATTACTAATAATTAAAATAATATAGAAAAATCTTTCCTTAAAATTATTCCGCACTTGAATTTCAGTTCTCCATCATATGTTTTGAATTTTTGTTAATTTACCCACTTAATTAATTATGAAAAATTTATTTTACTTATTTCCTCAACAATTTCCTGGTGATTTCTATCTTAAGAGTTGGAATATTGAAACACGTATGTTGTATAGGGGTCATACGAATTCTAGAAAAGCTTATGTAGAGCATGGCACAATAGTTTGTGCATCTTGTGCTTCAAGTTTAACAATATCAACGAACATTGTTGGAAAACAGTGGTTTACAGGCTAGCGCATAAAAAATCGTCCGCTTTGAGACATAGAAAGTGAAATTGAACTTCGAGAAAAATATTGTTTGGACTTAGGACTTCATTGTCGACATAGTGCAACCAAGATAGTAGAACATATCGCGAAAGAAATAAAAATAGAAATTATTGAAAAGACTTCAAAAATTTGTATTATGATTGATGATGTTTCCATTAATTCTAGTAAATCAACTCTCATAGTTTTTATTAAATTAGAATTATCTACAATAAAATCTTTGAAATATCTGAAATAATGTTCGTTGATATTGTTAAAATTGAAGCACAAGATGCAGAAACTATTTTCTAATATTCCACTTCTCTACTCTAAAAATGAATCGAATTTAAGCCACACTTTTGTATCGGTGTGGCTTAAATACGATACAAAAAAAATTATTTAAATATGCTTCATTGATGTAATGAAACTAATTGTATCAGATGTGACTTTTTATACAAAAATTCTCAATTGAATTATTACTCCCAACAAAATATTAAAGCTGTAAATGAACTTTAATCAATTCGACCTTGTATAAAAATATTGTGTCTTGATGATCACCCAAAAGCAAAATGTCCTATTTTTCTTAAAGCTAATACAAAAAAAGCGTCGGGAATTACCTAAACAAAATCATAATTGTTTCTGTTGTTTAAGAAAAAACGTGAGCAATGCAAAGTATATGATTCACTGTTACAACGGAAATAAAAATACCAGAAATTACTGGCTGGAAGCTGGAATAATGAAATAAAAAATACTTTTTAACTAAAAATGTAAATATTGTTTCGTTGAATGATAACTTAATTAGTCGCTGTCAAAATAAAAAGCTTTTGCTGAAATGTTTAATCGTGTAATAATGGAAGAAGAAGTTTGTGAAATTATGAAGGATAATACACTTCTAATTCTAAGAGGCGTGTTACCGTTTAGCATAATTGAAAAGGTAATTCCAGGAACCGATGGAGTTGTACAGGGATCACATTTAATTATATTTGATTACATTTCATATTATTATGGGTTCTCACAACACCAAATATTAATTGGTAGTTATTAAATTTTTAGGAAGCTAAAATTTTGTTGCTTATGTTGAACCAGTGATTCTTAACAGGGGGCCGTGCTCTTGGGAAGTTGTAAAAGGTATAATAAAAAAAATCAATTTATTATAGGTACCATATAAATATAAATTATTATTAAGGACTGATGTTCCCAAAACAATTTTGAAATATTTAGTGGGGCGTGAGTATAAAAAGGTTAAGAACCACTGTGATAAACTTTAATTTAATAAATAAAATAGTTCGAATTATTAATTGGAATACATTTTACTATTTAAAGTATCACTTAGTAAACTAAATAGTTAATTTAACGTTACTTTTATTCGACTACATTTATTGTATTTAACCTATCATCATTTTAGATAAAGAAAATAATTAATTTAATAATTTTTTGTATTATTACTAAGCTTCAAATTTCAATTCAAGGTATAAATAATTTTAATTTATTAAAAATTCAATGATTTTTTTGGCATATACTGAGTATGAATCCATTTATAAAAAGTAATTTTTTGGTAATTTTGGGTTTTTGTGAAACTACTTACGAGTATAACTAGGAACATGAGTATTAACATTTTCCTCTTCTTCATCATGTAATGTATTGCTTGGTAAAAGTTCATCTATATAACGAACATAAATCCAAAAAATTACCAAAAATATTATTTGAACTATAAACAAACAAATATAGCCCCCAACTCCGCTTCCTGGTGTATGCATTTTTAGAGATTTTTTTAACGAAATTTAATATTACTGCACTATTCTTTTTAAAAACGAACAAAATAAATTTTAAGTTTTCACTTCTATATACAATGATTCAATTATTTTCTTCAAACCAAAAACAAATCCATCAATATCATTAAATGCTCAATTTCATAAAGAGAATTTAATGGTCATAATATTTAAAGAAGCGACCGTATTTATCTTTTCCCAATTTCCGAGAGACTAAAATTTAATTTTGTTGCAGAATTTCTCAAGCAAATTAATGTCAGTTAGTACCTGAAAATTTTCTATGTATGTTTGTATAGTTTTTATGATGAGTTAATACGATACTGTCCAATTTGTGGTATCTTTTATGTACATAAACCTACTAGGATTCCGTGAGTAGTACATGGCATATTATGGGGGTTATAAATTTAAATAATACATAGAATTGAAGTTGCCTTTTTCTTCAGTATTTTATATTTCTAATGGCCATTAAATAAATAAAAACATATGTATAAAATTACTCTTTTCCTATTAAATACACTGGAAACTAATATATAATTAAAATGATTTATTTATTAATCTAAAATATAGGTACAGCTTTTTTGAATTTTTGTTGGTTTGGAATGACATAGTAAAACAAGAACAAATAGGAATAGAATGGTAATTAATTATTTTTTGAGCATAGTATATAATCAAATACACAAATCGAGATATTTAATATTGTTTAGAATACATACCAATCCAATAATTTGTTATCAGAAACAAAAAATCTGAAATATTTTGATTAAGTATGATCAGAAAATAATTATGTATTGTAGTGCGACAAATTTTTAGTATATGTAATGCGACAATTTATAAACAAGTAAATAAATAATATGTAGCAGCATATTATTTACATGCAATTTATAATAAATTTTTACAATAATTCTGGAATTCAATTTTGCATATTTCTTTTGACAAAATAAAATTTTGTCAGAAGAACTATAAAAGTGAAATTACAATAGTGACAATTAAGATAGATAAATAATACAGAAGTAAAGAAAACAGCGATAACATTGGTTTAATTTAAGGGCAAAGAGTCGAAAAAAGCACAATTTAACGATTTCTTATGTCTTTAAAGCTATAGTTTAGGAAGCAGCACTACATCAAATATCAAATATCAATATTCAACGAAAGAATCATTTTGAATTTTCATTTTTTTTTTTTTTTTTAAAAATTCTTTTATATTTATAACACAAAAATTTGTTATAAATATAATAGTGCTACTTTAGTTTTCGTTGCAAACTACTACAATTTTTATAATATACCGTAATTAGTATTAAATCTTATAGCAAATTACTACTATTTTACTATTTAATGCAGCTATACTAATTTTATAATGTAACTTGCTTTAAAAGCTCTTATACAGATGCACATATGTGCGTAGAGAAAAATATTTCATTGAACTTGTATGTGCGTATATTGGAAAAAATTTTAAACGCGTTTGCATTTTATCTATAAAAATGGTACAAAAAAATGATACAATTTTTACTATTTAATGCAGTAACCTCGTTTATAATGTAACATGCTTTAAAGTAGTTGGACTTGACGATGCGTAATTAAATAAAAAAAACTATAAAACTATAAAACTATATTTAATAGCTAAAACAAATATTTCGGCATGTGTAGCGTAATGCATAGAAAGAAATTAGAGGAAAACAAATACATATATACACTTTACATTTAGAGTAATTATATTTACATAAAGTGTTTGTTTACAATACTTAGAATTTTTTTTTCATTTGTTATTTCTCGCGCAGTCTCAAGCAGTTCAGTTCCGCCTGTAGGCATTTATTAAATAAAAATAAATTGTTTTTTTACAAAAATATTGTTAAACTAAAAATAATTAAAAAACTATTATTACATTAAAAATAATAAATTAATTAAACTTTAAAAATAAAATGTTTTTTAATAAAATTTCATAATGAGTGGTGAAGTGTATACCAAAGTGGAAATAAACAATAAGAATATATAAAAATAACATTAAAAGGTGAATCATGGACGTATGAGGATTTTTTAGTGTCAAGTAAGCCAATATTTTTGTTAATAAAGAAGGAAAATATATTTTCCTTCTTTATTAACATTTTATTTGTTGACAAGTGATCCTTTGTGTTAATGATTTCCTTCTGTTGGTCATATTCCATTAGTTGACAACTTTCGAAAGAACACAAGATTGGCTCAGCACCAGTTTTTACAAACGGAACTAGAATCTCGGTTTTATTTTCCATAGTCTCAGGGAACTGCCTGCAGTTTCTGGGGACCAAAAACATTAAATTTTTTCATATAAAATAAAGTATAACATAAAATCCCAGAATTCCATCACCTGGTATTCGTTCGTATTAGTATTAATAATTAAAACATTTTTAATTTGTCTAATTACAGGATTAATAGCTAAAACATTTTGGTTTTCTTATATTTTAGTTCTTATAATAAAACCCCCTATTTTTTAGGGGGAATACTTGTTTTATTTATTTATGTAACTTCATTAGCATCAAATGAAATATTTTCACTATTATTAAATTTATTAATTTACTCAACTATAATCATAAGACCGACGGTGGCTTAAGTGGTAGTGTGCTAAGCTGTGGTGCATTAGGTACTGGGTTCGACGCCCGTCCGAGACATCGATGTTGGTCTAAGTTTACTCAGCTTTAAATGAGTACCAGTAATAAAATTATAATAAAAATGTAATTTAAGACTGGGAAAAATGCTAACGGCAGAGACCATTTGCTAACAACAAATGTCTCACTAATAAAACCATTAGCTTGTTGCAATTAATAGTTTCTTCACTATAAAGAAATTTATGGTTCGGAATCCATATAAAATTAGTAGGTCCAAATTGCAATACAAAACTGTTACAGAAACTTCAAGTGCAGATAACTCAGTACTTGGAGCCCTATACTCCCTAGCGGAGTGAACAGGAAAAAAAAATAAAAAAATAATCATAATTTTTTATCATTATAGATAAAATATCTTTTACTTCAACATTAATAAATAATGAAATAAATTTAATTTATAATATAAATTCATATATTAATGAAAATATTTAAAATTTAAACAAATTGTATAACTTTCCCACAAATATTTTAACTTTATTACTAATTAATTATTTATTGATGTCATTAATCGCTTTGGTAAAAATCACTAATCCGGTCCTTTACGATTAATAAATTAACTAATGAACAAACCTATACGATCAAGTCACCCCTTATTAAAAATTTCTAATAATGCATTAGCAGATTTCCTAGCAGCTATTAATATTTCTGCCTGATGAAACTTCGGGTCACTATTAGGCCCATGCCTAGGCATTCAAATTGCTTCTTCTTCTTCTTGCTTGGCACTACAGCTCTAGTTTGCCAGGGTCGAGGAAAGTTGGTTTTTTCATAGGACTCTGTCCGGTAATGCTTAGCATCCGCACTTCCGCCTTTCAACACCGTCATTCCACCTTAGATTTGGTCTCCCTCTCCTGCGCCTACCCTTAGGTTTGGAGTCAAAGCTAGCTTTGCCTGGAGCTGTATCATTCATTCGCACCACATGACTTAGCCAGCGTAGTCTTTAGATGCTGCATTTTTTGACTAGGTCAGCCTCCTGCTACAGCTCATCAAGCTCATGATTATAACGAATTCTCCAAACACCATTAACGTTGACGGGACCCTAAGAGCTGCTATCAGTACTGGATATTGTCCATGACTCTACCCCGTACAGCAGCATTGGAACGATGAGCGTCTTATATAATGTTATCTTGGTCTTTCGAGAAAACGATTTTGATCTTATTAGCTTACTCAGGCCAAAATAGCAGGTATTGGCGAGGACAATTCTTCGTTTTATCTCTAGGCTGATGTTAATGCCTTCTGCTGTCACCATACAACCGAGATAAATAAATTCTTTGACCAACTCAATGGTCATGTTTTGACCTATACGGTGACCGAGGGTGTTGTTGGATGAAGCCACCATGTACTTGGTCTTGGCCCCTTTTACTTGCAGGCCTAACCTGCTTGCACATTTTTCCACAGATGTAAAGGCTTCACTGACGTTTCTCTTGCTTCTTCCGATGATATCTAGGTCATTAGCATACGCAAGGATCTGGGTTGACTTGTTGTATATTGTGCCGCTTGGAGATATTGTTGTCGTATCGGGCTGCGCATAACGTACATGCCAGCGTCATCCTACCGAGATTGGCAGGGAAGCCGAATTCCATCATGACTTGTAGGAGCTTAGAATCTGACACAGCGTGAAGACCTGTTCTGTTGTTGATTTTCCAGGTCTGAAACCACATTGGTACCGGCCGATGTTCTGCTCCATATATGGTTTCATGCGCAAGCAAATAATAGATGACAGGACGCTTTATCTCTTGATGGCATTTTGAATCTCCTCCAGGATTGGCGGTTGGTTTGCTCCGGTTGTTAAGTAGACTATGGGGATAGGCTGTAGTATCGGTTTCTGTTGGAGTTTCACTACATAAAAGCTCCGAGAAGTGGTCCGCCCATCGCTCTAGAATATTTGTGGAATCGGTTATAAGATTCCCATGTTTGTCCTTACAGGCCGTTGTCCTGGGCTGGAAACCTTGCTGCTGCTGCCTTACTTTGTTATAACATTTTCGGACATCGCCTCTGTTTCTCATCGCTTCTAGTTCAGAGAACTGCTCGTTTTCATAAGCTCTTTTTTTCAGACGTAGGTGTGGTTCACGCCTTCGCTGCTGGTATTCTTCGTATGCTCTTCTTGTACGCTACGCTAAGAGCATACGGTACGCTACGTTTTTTGCCTCCACCAAGGTCTTACATTCATCATCGAACCATTGGTTTCTAGGTGGTGGTGCTTCGAAACCAATGGTTTGTTGTGCTGTAGAAAGCGTCTTTGTCCTCATTCGTAGATTCTTTGGTAGGAGCGTGGCCACATATAACGCTGATATTAAAGAATTGTGCTCTAATTCGGATACGACATAGGCACTCCTTCCTGGGGTACTGGGCTATGACATTTCTTTTAATGTTGGCCCACCACAAAGCCGCATCCAAAAAAAAAACTCAGAGCGTTAATAAAAAATGAAAATAGGAAAAAGAAAAGTAATTTTTTATATTAATGAGATGTATGGATTCTCTGATGGGAATTTACCAGTTTATCGAAGTCTGGACATAATTTGCTTGTAACTATTCTTAAAACAGCTTGAAGATTTTTGTCTGTTATTACAGACCGGTGCTGTGATTTGTTAAATCTTATTCTAGAAAACATTGTTTCGCAAACATATGTGGAACCAAATATTACAAAAACTTTTTTTACTAGACTTTTTTTTTAATAAATTTATATTATTTTTTAATAAGCTTTAGTTCTGTATACTCGTAAGAGCTTTTTCTCAGAATATATATTCTATATGGCCCTTGATGAATTATTTTAACGTAAACTGGCCCTGTATCAGAATTATTTGCCCACATATTTCTATAGAGTCTTCTCGTCTTTTAAATAAATTTTAGCTTTTTAACTAAAAAAATAAAATTCTATAATAAATTTAAATGAAACAGTTAATATTTCGTCCAACCATTCATACAAGCCTTCAATTAAAAGACTAATGATTATGCTACCTTTGCACAGTTAAAATATTGTGGCAATTTTTAAAAAAATCGGTGGACAGGTCAAACCTTAAATTTAAGTCTAAAAAACGTGTTTTTGTTAAACAGGCGAATATTATATTTGCCGAATTCTTTATATAAACTTATCATATTAAATTATTTTTACATTAAATATGTACTAATTTTATTTTCATTTTAAAAATAAATTTTATTAATATATTTTTAAAATTAAAATTAAAATTTAAAATAAAATTAATTTATTTTTAAAATGAAAATAAAAACTTAAAATAAAATAAATAATTTTTAATATAAAATATATTATAACACCCTTATTAATTGCTACTTCTAAGCATATATTTTTAAAATTTTATTTTATAACTTATCCCACAAAATATTATTTTTATACACATATTTATAATTTTAAAAACAAATAAAATTACCTTTAAAAGCGAATAACATTTCATTTCTAATTAATTATTTTTAACAATTTTATTACATTAACTAACATAACTTATTAAATATTTCAAAATCGAGAAAAATAAAATATTTATTTTTTATTTGATAAACCCTGATACACAAGATAGAATAAATAAATAATTAAAATTATACTCGTAAGAGCTTTTAATAATTAAAATTTTTCAAATTATTTCAATTATATAATTCTTTTACATTATTAAATTTATTTTCTCTTTATACAAAAAATAAACTTTCAATTATATAATTATTTTTAATATTTTAAATCATAACAAATAAAATTTATTTTCAATTTTATATTGAATTGCAGACAAATCTTTTCAGTGTAAATTAAAATTTCTACATTTAAATCATACTATATTAGACGAACTTTTGCGGATGTTTTAAGTAAATTGGATGAAAATATTTTAACTTTACCAGAAGTATGGAAAAACTTTACAATATTAGATTGTGTCATGTTGCTTCAGCCGTGGCAGAATTAAAAAACTCTACTTAAAACAAATGTTGGAAAAAAATCTAACCGGAAGTAGTGGTCGAACAAAATTTAGTTTCATCCACCGAAAATGTATATTCCATTATCATAGATATTTTTTTTTTTTTTTTATCCATTATTTATTAATTTTTGAATCTTTCTACTATACAAGAAACTCACAAAAAGTTTTCAAATCTTACGACTAAATTAATGTATTAAGATTTAACCTGTGCTAACGATTTTTCTCAAGAAGTGTTTATGTTTTTTTATTTATAAATAATATGTTAATATGTTAATGTTGATAGTTTCATTATTAGTTTGCTAAATCAAGCGGGTCAACTCTTTTTAATCTACGGAATTTAGGTGCTCTCAATATTTCTCTAGCTGATTCGTTTGGGTGAGTTACCAATTTATTTAAATAATTAGCACTATGATCTTTGACAATATCTTTAACCCATTTAATTTGCAAATCTTTATGCAAGTTAGTATTGCGGATGTACCACGGAGCATTCACAGAGGTTCGTAGTATCTTTGATTGCATTTTCTGTAATCGGAGGATTATTGAAGCACTAGCTGAACCCCAGCACTAGCTGATTATTTGAAGCACTAGCTGAACCCCAAAGCTGAATCCCATGTGTCCATATAGGCATAATAATGCATTTATACAGTAGTAGCTTGTTATCAGGTTTTAATAACGAAATTCTTCCCATAATCCAATACAAATTATTGAATCTCAGTTTTACTTGTTTACATTTCGTCTCAATGTGTTTTTTCCACGTTAGTCTTCTGTCAAGATGTAGTCCTAGATATTTAATATCTTGTTTTTGTGATAAATTAACGCTGTTTAATTTAACTGGTGGGCATGTCGAACTTCTAAGTGTGAAGGTGATGTGAGCACACTTATTTTCATTAACTTTTATTCTCCAATTATTTGACCAATATTCAACTTTATCTAGATGTCTTTGTAATAGTTGAGATGCGGTTGTAGGATCAGAATTTGAAGCTAGCATTGCCGTGTCATCAGCGAATGTTGATGTCAATATATTTTCTGAGGTTGGCAGGTCCGATGTGTAGATTAAATATAGGTTGGGCCCCAAAACACTGCCTTGCGGTACTCCTGCGTTGATATTATACAATTCTGATGTATCATTATTCAATTTAACTTGGAATTTTCTATCTAAGATGTAGCTTTTCAGTATTGCGTGGAAGTTGTTGGGCAGCAAATTATTAATTTTATATATGAAACCTTAGTGCCACACCTTGTCAAACGCTTGGGCTATATCCAGAAAAACTGCTGAGCAAAATTGTTTGTTTTCCAAGGTTTTTTTATTTCTGTGACAATTCTGTGCACTTGTTCTATAGTTCCATGTTTTTTTCTAAACCCAAATTGATGCAATGGAATAATATTATTGGAATTAAGGATTGGCTCCAGTCTTAGCATTAACGCTTTTTCAAATAATTTGGATAGGCACGGTAGGAGACTGATAGATCTGTAAGAAACTGGCAAAGTTGGATCTTTACGTTGTTTTAATATCATTATAATTTGTGATATTTTCCATTTTTTTGGGTAGTAACCAATTTTTAATGTACAGTTGAATATATATGTTAATAGTTTGATTGCTTTGTCTGGTAGCTCTTTTATCATTTTGCCAGTAATTTGATCATAACTAGGTGCCTTTTTTGGATCAATGCTAGTACAATTTATTATATTTTTTATTTCTTTCCATTTAAATTTTAAAACTGGAAGTGGAGCATTAATTACTTATGGTGCGAGCGGGTCCAGATTATTACTTTGCTCATTTTGTGTGAACACATTTTTTAAATGTTTTGCAAACGTGATAGCTTTGTCTATGTCTTTCCGTGCCCAGTCACCATTTTCTAGTCTGAGAGGGGGTATTCTCAAGGTCGGACGATTAAGTTTTTTTGCTGCCTTCCACAAGGAATAATCTGATAGTTTGGTGGGCTCAAGCCCATTTAGGTAGTTTTGAATATCCCATTCAAGCCCATTTAGGTAGTTTTGAATTTAGGTAGTTTTGAATATAAGTAGCGCTATTCTTATCTTTTTAGTTGCTTTATTTAATTTAGTTTTAATTAGAGGGCTCCTAGATTGTTGCCATTGTCTACGAAGTTTTCTCTTTTCTTTCAGCATATTGAAGATATCATGAGGGATGTCGTTTACTTTTGGCGCAAAATCTAGCGTAGGAGTAGCTTCACTAGCTGCTATTGTGATGTAGTTGTTGAAATCTTTTAGAGCGTCGTCGATTTGCCTTGGGGATTTTAGAGAGATATTATAATTGCAATTTAGATCAATTATTTTACGATAGTTTTTCCAATTCGTATATTTATTTGTAAGATATGTTGGTGCATTAGATTTCATACCATCAAATTGCAAAGTTAAAATGATTGGTGAATGATCTGATGACAGGTCAAAACAAGACTCCGCGACTAAATGGTTCTTTAAAAATCCTTTTGTCACACAGAAATCAATTAGATCTGGTAACTTACACCTATCTGTTGGCCAATATGTTGGGTGACCAGATGAAACAAAGATTAGATTTGTATCCATAGCTGCTTCAAATAATTGTTTGCCTTTAGGATTTATGATTCTAGATCCCCAGTGAAGATGCTTCGCGTTGTAGTCGCCGCCAGCTATAAAATTATCTCCTAAAGTATCAAAAAATTCAATGAATTTAGATTTTTCGATTTTATATTTTGGTGGGCAGTAAAGGGCTGAGATAACACAATCACCAGGCCATTCATCTAAAGAAATGCTGGTTGCTTGAATGTAATCTTTGTTAAATTTAGGTAGTTCGTGATGTCTTATTCGATTTTTAATTAAAATAACTGACCCACCATGAGCTTTACCATCAGGATGTTTCGTGTCACATAGTGTATAATCTTTGATTTTAAAATAATTTTTACTACTAAAGTGGGTTTCAGAAATCATCATAATATCAATATTGTGATTAAGGAGAAAAGATTGTAATTCTAGCTTATGTTGATTAAGCCCGTTAGCATTCCAAATAGCGATTTTTGTTTGACTCATTTTTTGTTTTGGATCATAAGTTGTGTTAGCGCATTGATGCTCTGGGACATCATTCTTATATTGTTTTCCATCATTGACATAAAATTGAGTAGTGTTTCAGACAGTTTGGTTAGGAGAGATTCAATGGCATCACCTTTTTGTTGAGGTACTGATTGCTTTAAGATACTTGCGTATGATTGACCTTGAATTTCGTGATTAACTTTTGGATCTATATTATTAATCTTATTAGGAGGTAACTGGTGCTGATTACGATACACATCTGCATACTGCCTATTTAGCATCTGTTGTTCAGCTCTTTGCTTAAATTTTTGCCGGTTGTTCAATTCAACATAAACTGGGCAACCTCTATAATTAGCAGTATGATTACCACCACAGTTACTACATGTTTTTGATGATTTGTCGTTTTTATCAATGTTACACTCCGCTGAGTTATGTTGCTTACCACAAATAACACATATATCTGGTAGCTTGCAGTAAGATCTTGTGTGACCAAACTCATGGCACTTATGACATTGCACTAGTGAGGCTCTCTTTATAGGTTCTTCTACAATTACTCTTCTGTAGAGTAGATATTTTAAATCATATATTTTATGTTTGCCTTTAATTTTCTGTTTTTCTAACTCCAGTTCAACTTTAAACATTGGCTGAGGGATTTTTTGCCTATTAAAAATATTAATCACATTTCTTACTTTGAAGTTTTTTTGTTCAATACCTTTAATTACTACCATTAGTCCTTTTTGACTTTTCAATTGATATGTATAATAAGGTTTTTTGCTTTTTTCCAACCAATCTACTATAGATCTGAAACTAGCTATTGTTTTAGCGCATATTTTAGTTTCGTTGATTTTACCTTTTTTATCGGGACTATATAGAAATTTTCACCTACTATTTCTTTAATAGCCTTTACTATATCATTGGAAGCTGGTTCTCTGACATATATCGGAGGAGGTTTTTCTGTTGATTTTGCAGTTTCAGAATCTGAATCATCATTTATCATTACAATTGGATCAAGTACTTCGTTGGCAAGTGCAGCAAATCGATTACTGCTACTGGCGTTGTCTATTCTGTAGTTTTTCGAAACTTGCTTGCTTACTAGTGCAGATTTTGGACTTAATTTGCGTTTTCCAACTGTTATATATCTGTCTAATTGTATTTACTTTAGTATTCAATGGTAACAAACCTGATTTGGGTGCACCAGTCGGCATTTGTAACATATCAGCATCCAATGTGGGCATAGCTATTTCTTGCGAAACTTTAGCAGGTGGAGATCGTTGCATTTTGTACTTATAGTACTATTTTGATGTAATTTAACTCTAATCAGTACTCCACTCCTATATTACTAGAGCGGCAAGTCTTAATTTTTGACACTTAATGGCAAGAGCGGCACTACTAGAGCGGCAAGTCTTAATTTTTGACACTTAATTGATATTGCTGTCAGTGTCATAGTGTTGACAATATAGTTTGTTATTAAATCGCAAGTCTATCACGCGATTCTTTTTGACTGCACCACCAAAAAAATAAAAAAGAGAAAACTTGAAATTATCCGTTTTTAATTAAACTTGACTACACAGTTATACCTTTAACAATTCAAAGTTACGTTATTTCAACAAAATCAAATCTTACGGAGCATATATTAAACACGTCCGAACTATTCAACAACTATTTGTGAAATTTTCATTATCATACATATAGCGCACTCTATTGGAGGGGAAGGATTCTGTGACCTCGATGTACCCGATATTGATTAGTTGTTCGAAGATCAGGAAATTTCAGATTCAGATCTAGTTGATTTGATAAATGAGTTACCCGATGAAATTACAGAAATCACCTCCGATGATAACAGTGATGTCAAAGAAAATTTCACAGCCCAAATAATTGCTGAAGGTCTTCGACTGGATAAAAAATGACAAACATATTTTTTGAACAACGATCCTGATACTGAACGAGCCTTGAAATTGCAAAGAACTATAAAAAGTGCACTATGTCAATATCAAGAAATTTTTAAAGAAGTACGCCAGAAGAAGAAAATGTTGCTCACCGATTTATTTTCCAAAGAAAATGAATAGACCTTTTATATTTATGTTATTATAATGAATAAACTTTTTATATTTATGATTTATATTTATATTTTATATAGATAATTTTATATTTATATAGATAAATTTTCTTTAAATTCCTACATATTATAATATAGTATAATATGAAAAATTTATACGTATATATATAAATATATGAAAAATTAAAAAACAAAATTTGTTTAGAAATAGATTTGGACTTAAGTTTCTAATTACAATATTTTAACTTTCTAATTCGAAGATTATTAAATCCAAAAGCTTACTTCCAAACTTAATGTACAAATTGCATCAAAAATGCAATTTAAAAAAAAAAACCACCAAAAAGAATTCTTAAAAAACTTAAAAAAATCTAAGAACCCTAAAAAGAGTACCCACGTCCACGTTGTTGTGGGGTAAAATGATAAGAAGAGTTTACATTTATACTATAATTTAATTTGTTTGATTTGGTATGTTAAACATATTATTTTCATAATGAAAATAATATGTTTAATCAAACAAATTAAAGTTGGGTTTTGGTGTCGGAATGATGCTTGATAATAAGGGTGAATGTTGGTGATGGTGATAATAAGGTGAATGTTGGTGATGATAATAAGGGTGAATGTTGGTGAAGCGATTATGGACGGTGTTAGTGGATGGTGTTTGTGGGAGGTGGTGATGTTGGGTGTTGTTAGTAGGTGGTGATAGTGGGTTTTGATGGTGGGTACTGCTAGTGACTGTAATGGTGGGTTGTGGTTGTATTGTGTTCATGGTGGGTACTCTACTGATGGTGGATGTTGATAGTGAATTATGTTGGCACATGAAAAGCAGGGAATGAGTAAATAGCTTCAGACTGTCGAGACATCAAAATATAAATCAATGGAAATATCTAAAAATAACAAATAAAACAAAATGTAAGAGAAAATAAAATCATAATAAAAAAGTCAATAGTGAAAAAAAAATCATATTTGTAAAGCGAGATGTGGAAATGCTATAGCCGAAGAGCCCCGGATGCGCAGATCACTCCGCGTAGCGCCGGCCGCATATATATATATATATATATATATATATATATATATATATATATATATAGATATATATATATATATATATATATATATATATATATATATATATATATATATATATATATATATATATATATATATATATATATATATATATATATATACGCAAAACCAACATTTTGAAAGTACATACCGAATATATATATATATATATATATATATATATATATATATATATATATATATATATATATATATAAACTGCGGAAATTGTTACAAAAGAAGTACATGGCATACTTAGTAACGAAAATTTCATTTACAATTTTTTCATTTACAATGTGTTCGAAGTGGGGCAGGATGGGGTTGGTTTGCCATCCCGGTACTTCTAAATAATTGTAAACTCATCCCACCAATTCTTATGTTGGAAAAATTTATGAATTTTAAAAATGTAATTTTTTTAGACAATTTTTAATACGAAAAAATAAAATGAGAGTTTTAAATTTCAAATAGTAACGTGTGAATATAAAAAAATTGTAAATGAAATTATCGTTACTAAGTATGCCATGTACTTCTTTTGTAACAATTTCCGCAGTTTTTCGTAAATTACAAATTCTAGTCGATTTAGTTTTGAATATATATTCAAATCGCGTTAACTTCCAAGTTGTCTTAAATTTTGATTAAAACAAAAAATTAAAAAAAAATGGATAAATTTTTGATAAAAAAAAGAAAAAATTTTCTTGAAGAAGAACATGTGGAAAAAAGGGCGCGGGAAGAGGAGGCTTGTAATGTACCTAGTACATTAAACCACGACAGAACATTATAGGAGCCTATCACTTTAAAGATCCTAGATTACTGGACAGAAGCACAATGGCATGAAAAGTTAGAAACATATAAATGGCTAACCGTTAAAGAAAGTGGACTAGGATGTTCTATTAGCAGTTCACTAAGTGATTTGGTAGCAACAAAGACTCAGGGATTGAAGCTGATAAATGAATGGGTCAATTGTAATGTTAGAGAATATGGTGACACAAAAGAAAAAAAGCTACAGTCAATACGTAAAAAACTTTCATCGCATAAGCTGTCAACTGCACACATAGAAGCCAGTAAAATAGTTGATAATAAGATAAATGTATTGAAACATTAATCGCCCAAACGCAAAACCAACACTTTGAAAGTTCATACCGAATATTTAGAACTGTTTATTATCTTGCAAAGAAGAATGGTCCATTTAGTTCATTACCAGATTTAGTAGATCTTCAAAAAGCAAATGGAGTAAATAATGGACGGATCTTACAGTCTGACCATTCAGCCTCAGATATTGCTCCATCTGCTTGAGTGTAAAAATCCATCTGCTTGAGTGTAAAAATTCCAGAAACTAATGAGGTAAGTAGTTTGTTTCTTGACTTAGTAGAACTAGAAAATACTGCAGCTTCTACCATTATTGAGGTGTTTTTGCAATTTCTACATCGGATTTAATGATAATTTTTTGATCCGAAATTGGATTTCCTTTACATGTGACGGTGCTTCAAATATGCTCGGAAGAAAATCTGGTGTAGCTAGACTACTCATTAACAAGTTTCCCAATCTATTAGTTTGGCACTGCAGTAATCATCGTTTGGAGTTAGCAGTTAATTTGATTGTAAATCAAATTTCTTCAGTCTGCCATATGAAAATTTTTTTTGACAAGCTATACGCTATTTATAACGCTATTTATAATGCTTTTTGACAAGCTATACGCTAAAATCGAAGAGAATTGGAAAAAAATGCTCAAGAATTATGTGTAAAACTGAATTCTATTGGACGCATTTTGAACACTAGATGGGTTTCACCAAGTGCACGGTCAGTAATGGCTGTTTGGCATAATTATGAAGCATTGTACAAGCATTTTGAGGAACCATCAAGCGATGTAAATCGAAGTGAAAAAGATAGAGTAACAATTAATGAACTGAAAATAAAATTATGTGACACAAATTTTATACATAATATGGGATTAATGTTGGATGCATTATTGGAACTCGAACATCTTTCAAAAAATTGCAATCAAGAAATATGACATTGCCAGAACCTCATCGTTTAATAGTTTTAAAATACCGTGTGTTTCAGTCAATGCCCAATAACCCCGAGGAATATCATGAAATGGTTCTCCAGGCCATTGAAAGACATAAATTCAAGAGTGTTGAATTAAAGATTGGTAATAATATCGTTAAAATTGACCACAAGAAATTTTTTGACAAATTAAGTGAAAATATTTCATCTAGAATGTTTACAACAAGGGCAGCGCACATGTCGAAGCACAATAATAAAGATTGCGAATTAAATAGAAAAAAATATGTGGATTTAGTAAATAGTTAAGAGATTTTTGATCACATCAAGTGGCATGAAGATAAAATTGCAACTTTTGGAGATAAACAAATAAGGAAATTGGCCAATATATTTAATGTGTGTGCAAACACTTCAGTGCAAGGATTTAGAAAGTTTTTTATAAGTGAAAACGACAAGAATAATAAAAGTTTACCAAAGGACTTGCAACCATTAAAAGTTGCAATTGATACAATAATAATATCCACTGCAGAATGTGAAAGATCATTTAGCAGTATGAACATAATCCTCTCAGACATTAGAAACACTTTGCAAATAAGAACAACATCAAGTTTAATATTTCTCAAAATGGTAGGCTCGTCAATTGGAATATTTAATCCAACGGAGTACGTACAAAATTGGTTGGAAAAGGGTCGGCGGGACGCAGATTTTAGAAATTCTGCTAAAAGATTGACAACAAAAAATTAACAGGAACAGATATGGAAACTATTCTAAGAATTGTAAGGTTTGTGGAATCTGCACTATAGAACAACTATGATATGATTAATTTAGATTTTTTTTATTTTCAGATGTATTAATTAAGCATTGCAGGTGACTGCTTGAAATAACTTATTGGTTTTATTTTATTTTTGTAAAGTATTTTTTCTTTCTAAATAAATGAATTCTTGTTTTTTATATTTTATTTATATGCTGTTAAATTACATACGCCATACGCTTGTATTTCTCTTAACCATCCCACCACTTTTAACCTGCCACTTCGACCACTGTATATTGTATATATATATATATATGTGGGATGGCAGTACTGGCACACTTCTTTCTTTTTAATTCTAAATTGTTGCATACACTGCGGCTATTGGCGCACATGCACAATCATCGGCGCATGTGCTAAAAGACCGACCTTTCTTGGTGAAAACAAAACAGCAGAGCCTTCTTCTCAAAAAATTCTCGAAGAAGTCAACATCAAAAAATCAAACCCAGTGCTTTGCACAATTTCTAGTTTGCTTAATTCTTAATTTTACTTTGCTTAATTTGTAGTTAATTTTAGTTTGCTTGTAGTTTAATTTTAACGCTTTTTCATACCTAATTTGCTTTGCTTAATTTTTAGTTTGCTTAATTTCATTTATAATCGTAGTACTTGGAAAAACATAAATCAACTTTGCTTGATTTCATTCAATTCAATAAAAAAAACATTTCTTAAATATTCATTGAAATGTTCGCAATCGTATTTATTTAAATTATTGCTCCCCACAAAATTTGGGGGCTCAACCGGGCGGGATACAAAAAAATCTTTAATTAACGATTTTGTTGAGTTAACCTACAATTTAATTTTGTCTCCCTCACAACGTGGTGTCGCAATGAAGTACATAAATCGGGCGAAAAATTAAAAATTGGTTAAGATCTGTTTAACACGTGACACGTGGAAATTTAGTGACGTTCCAACTTAAATTACTGACATTTTGGAATCTAAATTATTTTTAAAATTGGTGACTTAACTTAAATTTCGGACATTCGCGGATCAAAATTATTTGTTAAAATTTAGTGACATTGAGACTTAGAATTTTCGGATATTTTCAAATCTAAATTCTGGTTATTTTTTTTTATTCTTAAAATTTTGTGACGTTTGCCGAATAAATTGTCAATATCGCGCGGCGTGTGTTAACGTGAAATTCGGAGTCGGAAATTATAATTATTAAGAAAGAATGAGTATGTTACAGGAATTAAAAGCACTATATGAAAAAGCGATGGAGGAAATTCACGAACTGCTCAGCAAAGTCGCGGAAAATGAGCAGGAAAGGGAATTGCAGGATTTGGTCGAGAAAGTGGGACAGTTGGAGCTAGAGGAGAAGAACACCAAGATCAGAATAGAGGAAGACTCTAAATTGTGGCTCCAGGAGTATTTGCAGCTTAAGGCGCTGCAGGAGAAGATGGCGAAATTCGACCAGAAGGAGTCGGAAGTCGCTGAACTGAGGGAAAAATTAATGAAGATGGAGGTGGCAGCAGCTGGACCATCAACAGTAGGTACCGGAACGGTCCAGAAATTCAACATTTCGATGAGGGACATCGAAGAAGTTTTAACCGAGTTCGAAGCGAACTCCCTTCTAGTAGGGTGGAACGAGATACAGAAATATTTTTTCTGTAAGAAATTGCTACTCACGCCGGCCAAAGAGGCGGTGGAATTAGCTAACGTCAGTAGCTACAACGAGCTGGAAATTTTCTTAAAGCAGGAGTTCGGCAAGCGGTGTTCAACGCTAGAAGTACACAAACAGCTGATGGAAGAGCGGAAAAGGGTGTCCGAAACGTTCTACGAGTACGTTGTGAGGATGCAGAATATTGCGGTCGGAGGTGACGTCGAAGTCAGATCGCTGATAGACTGCATAGTGGACGGGATTGTTGATGACAGCGGTAGGAAATCAGCTGCTTCAGCGTCGTGGTATGAAGCCACGACGCTGAAGCAGCTGAAGGAGAAGCTGGAGATCTACGAAAAGAAAGTCGTAAGATCGCAGCCGAAATTACAGCGAAGTGACAATGCCCGCCCGACGGTTATTACACCAGTAGAGGCTAAGGACCACAAAAATCGTTCTGCGAAAATACTGTGCTTCAAGTGTAATGAGAGGGGACACATCGCGAGATACTGCAAGGCAGCACCGCCAGCATAAACTACGGCACCATCACCGGTTCGATGTACGTACGAAGAGCCAAATAACGTGGACGTAAAATGCGGTAGCGCAAATTTCAAAGCATTAGTGGATACGGGCAGCATCGGAAGCTTTATAAGAGAAGATGTCTTCGCGAGGTTGGGGCACTCGAAATCGCTGGAAAAATCGTCGCGTATCTTCGTCGGGTTCGGTGAAGTCCAAGAAACCGCAATGGGGTCCTTCAACACAGCCGTCGAAATCAATGGTGAGTCGTTTAATATTATATTTTATGTTATGTCTTCCAAAAAACTAGGTATTGAAGCCATACTAGGAACAGATTTCTTGAAGAATGTGGAGCTGCGAATCCGACCCTCAGGGGTAGAACTGATAAAGTTGGACTGCGAGGCGGAAAATAATATCAGCCCGGACACAGTGTTCCGAATAGAGTCCACGAACGACGAGTTGCACGAAATCTGCTCAGAGGTTCCAGAACCGTTTCGGAAGGATATTGAACAGCTGATAAAAAATTATGACTTATGACTTCGAACTCTGTATATATATATATACAGTGTTCGAAGTGGGGCAGGATGGGGTTGGTTTGCCATCCCGGTACTTCTAAATAATTGTAAACTCATCCCACCAATTCTTATGTTGGAAAAATTTATGAATTTTAAAAATTTAATTTTTTTTAGACAATTTTTAATACGAAAAAATAAAATGAGAGTTTTAAATTTCAAATAGTAACGTGTGAATATAAAAAAATTGTAAATGAAATTTTCGTTACTAAGTATGCCATGTACTTCTTTTGTAACAATTTCCGCAGTTTTTCGTAAATTACAAATTTTAGTCGATTTAGTTTTGAATATATATTCAAATCGCGTTAACTTCCAAGTTGTCTTAAATTTTGATTAAAACAAAAAATTTAAAAAAAATGGATAAATTTTTGATAAAAAAAAGAAAAAATCTTCTTGAAGAAGAACATGTGGAAAAAAGGGCGCGGAAGAGGAGGCTTGTAATGTACCTAGTACATCAAACCACGACAGAACATTATAGGAGCCTATCACTTTAAATATCCTAGATTACTGGACAGAAGCACAATGGCATGAAAAGTTAGAAACATATAAATGGCTAACCGTTAAAGAAAGTGGACTAGGATGTTCTATTAGCAGTTCACTAAGTGATTTGGTAGCAACAAAGACTCAGGGATTGAAGCTGATAAATGAATGGGTCAATTGTAATGTTAGAGAATATGGTGACACAAAAGAAAAAAAGCTACAGTCAATACGTAAAAAACTTTCATCGCATAAGCTGTCAACTGCACACATAGAAGCCAGTAAAATAGTTGATAATAAGATAAATGTATTGAAACATTAATCGCCCAAACGCAAAACCAACACTTTGAAAGTTCATACCGAATATTTAGAACTGTTTATTATCTTGCAAAGAAGAATGGTCCATTTAGTTCATTACCAGATTTAGTAGATCTTCAAAAAGCAAATGGAGTAAATAATGGACGGATCTTACAGTCTGACCATTCAGCCTCAGATATTGCTCCATCTGCTTGAGTGTAAAAATCCATCTGCTTGAGTGTAAAAATTCCAGAAACTAATGAGGTAAGTAGTTTGTTTCTTGACTTAGTAGAACTAGAAAATACTGCAGCTTCTACCATTATTGAGGTGTTTTTGCAATTTCTACATCGGATTTAATGATAATTTTTTGATCCGCAATTGGATTTCCTTTACATGTGACGGTGCTTCAAATATGATCGGAAGAAAATCTGGTGTAGCTAGACTACTCATTAACAAGTTTCCCAATCTAATAGTTTGGCACTGCAGTAATCATCGTTTGGAGTTAGCAGTTAATTTGATTGTAAATCAAATTTCTTCAGTCTGCCATATGAAAATTTTTTTTGACAAGCTATACGCTATTTATAACGCTATTTATAATGCTTTTTGACAAGCTATACGCTAAAATCGAAGAGAATTGGAAAAAAATGCTCAAGAATTATGTGTAAAACTGAATTCTATTGGACGCATTTTGGACACTAGATGGGTTTCACCAAGTGCACGGTCAGTAATGGCTGTTTGGCATAATTATGAAGCATTATACAAGCATTTTGAGGAAGCATCAAGCGATGTAAATCGAAGTGAAAAAGATAGAGTAACAATTAATGAACTGAAAATAAAATTATGTGACACAAATTTTATACATAATATGGGATTAATGTTGGATGCATTATTGGAACTCGAACATCTTTCAAAAAATTTCAATCAAGAAATATGACATCGTTTAATAGTTTTAAAATACCGTGTGTTTCAGTCAATGCCCAATAACCCCGAGGAATATCATGAAATGGTTCTCCAGGCCATTGAAAGACAGAAATTCAAGAGTGTTGAATTAAAGATTGGTAATAATGTCGTTAAAATTGACCACAAGAAATTTTTTGACAAATTAAGTGAAAATATTTCATCTAGAATGTTTACAACAAGGGCAGCGCACATGTCGAAGCACAATAATGAAGATTGCGAATTAAATAGAAAAAAATATGTGGATTTAGTAAATAGTTAAGAGATTTTGGATCACATCAAGTGGCATGAAGATAAAATTGCAACTTTTGGAGATAAACAAATAAGGAAATTGGCCAATATATTTAATGTGTGTGCAAACACTTCAGTGCAAGGATTTAGAAAGTTTTTTATGAGTGAAAACGACAAGAATAATAAAAGTTTACCAAAGGACTTGCAACCATTAAAAGTTGCAATTGATACAATAATAATATCCACTGCAGAATGTGAAAGATCATTTAGCAGTATGAACATAATCCTCTCAGACATTATAAACACTTTGCAAATAAGAACAACATCAAGTTTAATATCTCTCAAAATGGTAGGCTCGTCAATTGGAATATTTAATCCAACGGAGTACGTACAAAATTGGTTGGAAAAGGGTCGGCGGGACGCAGATTTTAGAAATTCTGCTAAAAGATTGACAACAAAAAATTAACAGGAACAGATATGGAAACTATTCTAAGAATTGTAAGGTTTGTGGAATCTGCACTATAGAACAACTATGATATGATTAATTTAGATTTTTTTTATTTTCAGATGTATTAATTAAGCATTGCAGGTGACTGCTTGAAATAACTTATTGGTTTTATTTTATTTTTGTAAAGTATTTTTTCTTTCTAAATAAATGAATTCTTGTTTTTTATATTTTATTTATATGCTGTTAAATTACATACGCCATACGCTTGTATTTCTCTTTACCATCCCACCACTTTTAACCTGCCACTTCGACCACTGTATATTGTATATATATATATATATATATATATATATATATATATATATATGTGGGATGGCAGTACTGGCACACTTCTTTTTTTTTAATTCTAAATTGTTGCATACACTGCGGCTATTGGCGCACATGCACAATCATCGGCGCATGTGCTAAAAGACCGACCTTTCTTGGTGAAAACAAAACAGCAGAGCCTTCTTCTCAAAAAATTCTCGAAGAAGTCAACATCAAAAAATCAAACCCAGTGCTTTGCACAATTTCTAGTTTGCTTAATTCTTAATTTTACTTTGCTTAATTTGTAGTTAATTTTAGTTTGCTTGTAGTTTAATTTTAACGCTTTTTCATACCTAATTTGCTTTGCTTAATTTTTAGTTTGCTTAATTTCATTTATAATCGTAGTACTTGGAAAAACATAAATCAACTTTGCTTGATTTCATTCAATTCAATAAAAAAAAACATTTCTTAAATATTCATTGAAATGTTCGCAATCGTATTTATTTAAATTATTGCTCCCCACAAAATTTGGGGGCTCAACCGGGCGGGATACAAAAAAATCTTTAATTAACGATTTTGTTGAGTTAACCTACAATTTAATTTTGTCTCCCTCACAACGTGGTGTCGCAATGAAGTACATAAATCGGGCGAAAAATTAAAAATTGGTTAAGATCTGTTTAACACGTGACACGTGGAAATTTAGTGACGTTCCAACTTAAATTACTGACATTTTGGAATCTAAATTATTTTTAAAATTGGTGACTTAACTTAAATTTCGGACATTCGCGGATCTAAATTATTTGTTAAAATTTAGTGACATTGGGACTTAGAATTTTCGGATATTTTCAAATCTAAATTCTGGTTATTTTTTTTTATTCTTAAAATTTTGTGACGTTTGCCGAATAAATTGTCAACATCGCGCGGCGTGTGTTAAGGTGAAATTCGGAGTCGGAAATTATAATTATTAAGAAAGAATGAGTATGTTACAGGAATTAAAAGCACTATATGAAAAAGCGATGGAGGAAATTCACGAACTGCGCAGCAAAGTCGCGGAAAATGAGCAGAAAAGGGAATTGCAGGATTTGGTCGAGAAAGTGGGACAGTTGGAGCTAGAGGAGAAGAACACCAAGATCAGAATAGAGGAAGACTCTAAATTGTGGCTCCAGGAGAATTTGCAGCTTAAGGCGCTGCAGGAGAAGATGGCGAAATTCGACCAGAAGGAGTCGGAAGTCGCTGAACTGAGGGAAAAATTAATGAAGATGGAGGTGGCAGCAGCTGGACCATCAACAGTAGGTACCGGAACGGTCCAGAAATTCAACATTTCGATGAGGGACATCGAAGAAGTTTTAACCGAGTTCGAAGCGAACTCCCTTCTAGTAGGGTGGAACGAGATACAGAAATATTTTTTCTGTAAGAAATTGCTACTCACGCCGGCCAAAGAGGCGGTGGAATTAGCTAACGTCAGTAGCTACAACGAGCTGAAAATTTTCTTAAAGCAGGAGTTCGGCAAGCGGTGTTCAACGCTAGAAGTACACAAACAGCTGATGGAAGAGCGGAAAAGGGTGTCCGAAACGTTCTACGAGTACGTTGTGAGGATGCAGAATATTGCGGTCGGAGGTGACGTCGAAGTCAGATCGCTGATAGACTGCATAGTGGACGGGATTGTTGATGACAGCGGTAGGAAATCATTTCTGTATGAAGCCACGACGTTATTACACCAGTAGAGGCTAAGGACCACAAAAATCGTTCTGCGAAAATACTGTGCTTCAAGTGTAATGAGAGGGGACACATCGCGAGATACTGCAAGGCAGCACCGCCAGCACAAACTACGGCACCATCACCGGTTCGATGTACGTACGAAGAGCCAAATAACGTGGACGTAAAATGCGGTAGCGCAAATTTCAAAGCATTAGTGGATACGGGCAGCATCGCAAGCTTTATAAGAGAAGATGTCTTCGCGAGGTTGGGGCACTCGAAATCGCTGGAAAAATCGTCGCGTATCTTCGTCGGGTTCGGTGAAGTCCAAGAAACCGCAATGGGGTCCTTCAACACAGCCGTCGAAATCAATGGTGAGTCGTTTAATATTAAATTTTATGTTATGTCTTCCAAAAAACTAGGTATTGAAGCCATACTAGGAACAGATTTCTTGAAGAATGTGGAGCTGCGAATCCGACCCTCAGGGGTAGAACTGATAAAGTTGGACTGCGAGGCGGAAAATAATATCAGCCCGGACACAGTGTTCCGAATAGAGTCCACGAACGACGAGTTGCACGAAATCTGCTCAGAGGTTCCAGAACCGTTTCGGAAGGATATTGAACAGCTGATAAAAAATTATGAGCCTGACAAAATAGAAGAGTCACGCATCCAAACGAAAATTATCTTAACAGGCGACGAACTGGTGGCGTCGAAACCGAGGAGGCTCGCGCCCCTGGAAATGGGTGTTGTGAATAGGCAAGTGGATGAATGGCTGAACGAAGGAATCATCCAGCCGAGCGATTCGGAATACGCTAGCCCAGTGGTGGTCGTGCGAAAGCGATCCGGCGATTGTATGCATAGACTGTAGGCGGGTGAACAAAAATTTACTGAAGGATAGATTTCCATTGCCGCTAATATCTGACCAACTGAACGACCTCGCAGGCTGTAAATTCTTTTCAGCGTTGGACTTAAAAAATGGTTTCTTTCACGTGCCGGTGCACCCCGAAAGCCGGAAATATACCGCGTTCGTTACGCACAACGGTTAGTACGAATTCCGGAAAACACCGTTTGGACTGTCTAGCGCGCCGAACAATTTTTGCCGTTTCGTACAGGACGTATTCCGCGAACCACTCAGAAAGGGGATAATAAGAGTCTATATGGATGACATCTTAGTGCCGGCAAAAAACGAGACAGAAAACATAGAAAAACTAAAGCTGGTTTTTGACATCGCTCGAAGGAATGGTCCAGAATTCAGCTGGAAAAAGTGTAAGTTTTTACAGAAAAAATTAGAATACCTTGGTTTCGTTTTAGATGAATCATCAGTGATGCCGTCGAAACACAAAACAGAAGCGGTGTCGAAATTCAAAGAACCGCAGCGAGTCAAGGATATTCAAAGTTTCCTGGGACTGACCGGCTATTTCAGACACTTTGTACCGATGTACTCGGTAGTTGCGGCACCCCTCACTCGTCTATTGAGGAAAAATATACCATTTAATTTTGACGACCATTGCCAAGCAGCGTTTATGAAGTTGAAGGAAGCCATTACAACAACACCGGTTCTAAGATTTTACGATCACGATCACGAAGCGGAGACGGAGTTACACACTGTCGGTAGCCAGGAGGGTTTTGGATCCATACTATTACAACGGCGCAACACCGCTGAAAGATTCCATCCTGTGCAGTTCTTCAGTAAGAAAGCGTCCGACGCAGAACGCAAGTATCATTCTTTTGAGCTGGAAACCTTGGCAGTCGTCTACGCGCTGAAAAACTGCGGCACTATCTTCTGGGGTTAAATTTTAAAATTGTGACCGATTGTGCTGCCCTGCAGAAAACGTTAACGAAGCCAGACAGTGCAAATAGGGTAAAACGGTGGGCCATGGAACTGCAAGAATTCGCGTTCACAACAGAACATTGTTCGGGTACACGTATGCGACACGTCGACGCGCTAAGTCTCCATCCAGTAAACGTAATTACGGACCGAACAATTACGAATATTCGCGCGGGCCAAGAACAGGATCCAAGGTTGCGCGCGGTGAGAAAACTATTGGAAACTGGATCGTTTGAGGACTACGGAGTCGAAAATGGAATATTGATAAAGCTGGTGGACGGTAGAAAGGTCATGGTTGTTCCGTCAAATCTACAAAAGAAGCTAATTAGTATGGTGCATGATGACGGACACTTCGGAATAAAAAAGGTGATAGAACAATTTAAAAAAGATTATTTTATTCCTAATTTAGAAAAGCTGACGAAACACTGCATACGCTGCTGCATCAAATGCATTTTGGTATCCAAAAAGGCTGGAAAAGGAGAAGGGCTGCTAAATCCAATCCCGAAGGAGGGCTGCCCATTGAACGTTTATCATGTCCATCATCTGGAGCCTCTGGATGAAACCTCCAAGAAGTATCGTTACATTTTGGTTGTCATAGATGGTTTCTCAAAATTTGTATGGATCCATCCTACAAAGACCTTAAGCAGTCAAGAGGTTATCAACAAGCTGAACACGCAGAAGACAGTTTTTGGAAATCCAGCCAAAATGATATGCGACCGGGGAACAGCATTTACTTCGGAAGAGTTTCGGAACTATTGCAAAGAAGAAAACATCGACCTACATCACATCACTACCGGCGTACCACGAGGCAACGGACAAGTGGAGAGGATACACCAGCTAATTTTACCTACTCTTGTAAAACTTAGCCTAGACGATCCGAGCAAGTGGTTTAAGCACGTTGAAAGCGTACAGATGTGTATAAATGCGAGCTTTCAAAGAAGCACGAAGTTCGCACCATTTGAGATCATGTTTGGGGTGAACATGAAAAAAGGTAATTACCTAGATAATGTTTTAAAAATTTTAGAAGAAGAGGCGATAGACATGTACAACGACGACAGAGACGAGCTGCGAGACGTGGCAAGGACAAATATTTTGCAGGCACAAGAAGAGCAGCGAACAACCTACAACAAAAAAAGAAAACGAGCAACAGAGTATGCAGTTGGTGAAAGGGTGGCCATTAGGAGGACCCAGTTCGTGCGAGGTTCCAAGGTGAAACGGAAATATTTTCGGGCCATACGAAATCACCGCAGTCAAGGACAACGACAGGTACGAGTTGCTCCGCTACGGGCACTACGATGGAGAAGGACCCATCAGAACGACATCAGCAGCGGACCTGATGAAACCGTGGATGCCAGAAGACTCATCGGGGTCCGATGACGACTAGGATGGCCGTGTGGGATGGCAGTACTGGCACACTTAATTTTTTTTTAATTCTAAATTGTTGCCTACACTGCGGCTATTGGCGCACATGCACAATCATCGGCGCATGTGCTAAAAGACCGACCTTTCTTGGTGAAAACAGAGCCTTCTTCTCAAAAAATTCTCGAAGAAGTCAACATCAAAAAATCAAACCCAGTGCTTTGCTCAATTTCTAGTTTGCTTAATTCTTAATTTTACTTTGCTTAATTTGTAGTTAATTTTAGTTTGCTCGTAGTTTTAATTTTAACGCTTTTTCATACCTAATTTGCTTTGCTTAATTTTTAGTTTGCTTAATTTCATTTATAATCGTAGTACAAAAACATGGAAAATGGAAAAATGGAAAAACATAAATCAACTTTGCTTGATTTCATTCAATTCAATAAAAAAAACATTTCTTAAATATTCATTGAAATGTTCGCAATTGTTTTTATCTAAATTATTGCTCCCCACATATATATATATATATATATATATTTATATGGATATATATATATATATATATATATATATATATATATATATATATATATATATATATATATATATATATATATATATATATATATATATATATATATATATATATATATATATATATATATATATATATATATATATATATATATATATATATATATATATATATATATATATATATATATATATATATATATATTTATATTAATATTTGTAGTAATGTGTCAGGCGATTGTGTATTTTAAAGCCATTATTTATTAACAGATCTAAACGACCACGTGCGATGAAACGAACGCAAATTGAAAATCTACCAGTGCATTGGCGGCATAACAAAAAAGCATGGATGACATGTACCATATTTGAGGATTGGTTTCACAACTGTTTCATACCCGAAGTCAAAAGTTATTTGCAAGAAAAAACCTTGAGTTTAAAATACTTTTGCTATTTTTGCTATAACACGACAGCTTTAATTCAACCTCAAGATCAGGGTATAATTTCTACATTTAAATCATAATATATTAAACGAACTTTTGCGGATGTTTTAAGTAATTGGATAAAAATATTTTAACTTTACCAGAAGTATGGAAAAACTTTACAATATTAGATTGTGTCATGTTGCTTCAGCCGTGGCAGAATTAAAAAACTCTACTTTAAACAAATGTTGGAAAAAAATCTAACCGGAGTAGTGGTCGAACAAAATTTAGTTTCATCCACCGAAAATGTATATTCCATTATCATAGATATAGCGCACTCTATTGGAGGGGAAGGATTCTGTGACCTCGATGTACCCGATATTGATTAGTTGTTCGAAGATCAGGAAATTTCAGATTCAGATCTAGTTGATTTGATAAATGAGTTACCCAATGAAATTACAGAAATCACCTCCGATGATAACAGTGATGTCAAAGAAAATTTCACAGCCCAAATAATTGCTGAAGGTCTTCGACTGGGTAAAAAATGACAAACATATTTTTTGAACAACGATCCTGATACTGAACGAGCCTTGAAATTGCAAAGAACTATAAAAAGTGCACTATGTCAATATCAAGAAATTTTTCAAGAAGTGCGCCAGAAGAAGAAAATGTTGCTCACCGATTTATTTTTCAAAGAAAATGAATAGACCTGTTATATTTATGTTATTATAATGAATAAACTTTTTATATTTATGTTTTATATTTATAATTTATATAGATAATTTTATATTTATATTTTATATAGATAAATTTTCTTTAAATTCCTACATATTTTAATATAGTATAATATGAAAAATTTATACGTATATATATAAATATATGAAAAATTAAAAAACAAAATTTGTTTAGAAATAGATTTGGACTTAAGTTTCTAATTACAATTTTTTAAATTTCTAATTCGAAGATTATTAAATCCAAAAGCTTACTTCCAAACTTAATGTACAAATTGCATCAAAAATGCAATTTAAAAAAAAAACCACCAAAAAGAATTCTTAAAAAACTTAAAAAAATCTAAGAACCCTAAAAAGAGTACCCACGTCCACGTCGTTGTGGGGTAAAATGATAAGAAGAGTTTACATTTATACTATAACTTAATTTGTTTGATTTGGTATATTAAACATATTATTTTCATAATGAATGTTAAACATATTATTTTCATAATGAAAATCATATTTGTAAAGCAAGATGTGGAAATGCTATAGCCGAAGAGCCCCGGATGCGCAGATCACTCCGCGTAGCGTCGGCCGCCGGCGCCGCGCTGCGTTAACCTAACCGCGTGGGATGCAACTCCTCGCCATGGTCGCGTGTCCCGGCTGCAACGCGAATATCGGAATGTTTGCGCTGGCCTCTGCATACGTAATGACTTACAGAATGTACAGTATTTTAATAAAACAAATTTGATGCATTGTTATTGAAGTTATTATAAA
Organism: Empis livida; assembly: GCA_963932195.1. Classification (NCBI taxonomy): domain Eukaryota; kingdom Metazoa; phylum Arthropoda; class Insecta; order Diptera; family Empididae; genus Empis; species Empis livida. The sequence continues at coordinate 23,692,617 of OZ010648.1, forward strand.
TTATAAATGCATTGTTATAAAATATTATTAAAATTTAATATTTACAATGAAATTAAAAAGCTTTAATTATATTAAATATGTATCAAATTCTGTAAAATACGATATGACTTTATGTCTTTATGTCCGATTTTGTTTGGACATAAAACCATACGCGGAAATATAGTAGATATCGCTTTATATCATCTACAAAAGGGACATAAAGCCATTATGGCTTTATGTCGTAAGGCTTTATGTTGCGACACCCTTTTATAACAAGTGCTGCTCACTTAATATTAGAAAATGAATAATCACAGAAAAGAAGATGCCATTTATAGAAAACAGAACATGAAAGAAAGAAATTGGCAACACAACACATTTAATGAAAAAGCTTAAAGAAAATTCCTCAGATTACAAACATTTTTACGAATTGATGAGAATTTCTTAATTTGGTATTACCTATGATGATAAGAGCTGATTTTGAATTGGAAATCACCAGAATTCAAAAAAGCATTACTCCGGAAGAAAAACGAACAAATACTTTAGGATTTCAGCTCCAGGAGAAAGTTACATGGTGCTGGACTATAATTCAAAATTGTTAAAATTATTTCTGTCCACAGCTAAATATTATAAATGTGTGTGAAGCTATTTACAAAAACTTAAAGAATGCATTTTTAAAAGAACATTTCAATTTGTACAAAAAATTTAAATTATGAATTAATTATATTCACAATAATGAATCAATTATATTCACAATAATGTTGTACATAGCTACCTATATCCAAATTTTATTTTAAAACTTGAAAATATCATCTTCATTAATAAGTTCCATTAATAAGAAAAAAAAATACTAAATGTCAAAGTCTAAACACGTTTAAAAAGTGGAAGCGCATATAAAAATTCAAATTTAAAGTTTAAAAATCACTAAATTAATTAATTGTGTCTACAAAGTTAAAAAAAGGGCTAATAATTATTAATAATTTGAAGTTTTCTTAATACTGATAATAATTTCTTGAAAATTTTAGATATCAAAAAATTCAAGACTACCTAACCTCAAAGTATTCATATAAATTATTTGACTTAAAAATTTAATTATTTATCAAATAAGATAAATTTTACTGATATGGATGAAAACAAACTATCTGAGTTTAACCTTTTAGCAAAGCTTATTGAAGACAAGTTTTCATATTTCAATAAGGAATTACTAGAATTCAAAATTGAAATAGAAAAAAAAATTGATAGTAGTGTCCAAGAAACTGTTAATGCTATTATCCAGAGCAATAAAAAGAACACTGAAGATATTAAAGTGCTAAATAATAAAGTAAAGGCTCTGGAAGAAAAAGTAGCTGAACAAGATAAATTCATACGTCAATTCGATAATATTGACAGACAGACCAGAAGGAATAACATAATTATTTATAACATCCAAGAAAACGTCAATTCATCATTAATTAAACTAATCAGCTGCTTAATAACTACAAACGTAAAAGTCGTGTTAAGTGAAGAAGAAATTACTTCTGCTCGACGTATTGGTAAACTTGACTCTGGAAAAAATCCACGAGCAATTTTGGTTAATTTAGTATCTTTTGATAAAAAAATAGAAATTTTAAAAAATAAAAAGAATATATCAGATACAAATTGGTATATAAAAACAGATCTTACTCCAATACAACGTGAAAACCGTAAAAAAGTGCTTGAAGCAGCCAAAGTTCTTAAAGAACAGGGTAGAGAAGTTATAATTAAAAATAACGAAATAATAAGCGTAAGTGAAATATCTGAAGCTGTAGTGGTTAGTAAAGATAATCCAATAAATCATAACGAGAAAAGGGGTAGATCTCCCAAAGGTCCGGTTACAGATACAAATATTATTACATCAAAAAAGTCGAGAGGTTCTAGCATAGGCAGACCAAGAAAACATTCTAATAGTGGAAAAATACAAACTACAACATTAAAAGACATCGGATTATCTGAGCTTAATTCAGCTGATCCCGATAAATAATTTTTAATAGAATTATAAGGAGGTCTCTTGGCACGAACCGGAAAAAAAAAAAAAAAAAAAAAACTTACGATTACGACAATAACACACAATTAATTAATTTATTCAAAATGAGGAAGGCAACGGGAGACCACCTCATAAACAATTTCCCTAGTATATCACCATTAAGTGATCACGAAAACAACAACATATTCAATGACAACCCAATCAGTATCAACAAATCAACCAATAATAGCTCAATCAACACCACAACAATCAACAACAGCTCAATCATCACCTCAACAACCAACAACAATACAATCATCAATAACAGAATCTATACAATCAACAATATAAACAACAATAGCACAATCAACACCTCCTCAATCAACAATAGCATAAATTACAATAACACAATCATCAACAGTACAACCAATACCAATTCATTCATCTATAGCACAATCAACAACAAAATCGACAGCAGCAGTAATGCCAAATTCATCTTTAATATCAACAATAAGAATAACATTAATAATAGCGATTATATTAACAACAACATCACCACCACAAATAATAGCATCATGAACACAAGCAGCAGAAATTTCATCAACTCAGTCAATAACATCAATAATAATAATGACATTATTAACTCAAATAACGTCCATACAACAAGCAATGGTATAACTAAGATAAATACTAAAGAACATAAATACAAAATTGCGACATGGAATGTCAGAAGTTTGCTAGAAGCTGGAAAAATAAATAATTTGGAAATTGAGAAAATCAGGCTAAATATTGACGTACTAGGTGTCTCAGAAGTACACTGGAAAGGTTGCGGTGAGTTCACCACTAATAAAAATTATTTTGTTTATTCTGGTTCTGATACCGAATTCAGAAAAGGTGTTGGATTTATGATTTCTATTAAATTGAAAAAATATATTACTAGCATAATATCAAAAAATGAGAGAATGATGCTTATACAACTGAAATGTGGAAGCAAATTCACCAATATAATTCAAGTTTACGCTCCCACAGCAGATAGTTATGACGTAACATGCGAAGAATTTTATGGTGATCTGGAAAATTTGTTATCAAGTTTAAAAAAAGAAGATGTTACCATAGTTATGGGGGACTTTAACGCAAAAATAGGGAATGGTAAAGTTGGCAATACTGTGGGGAATTTTGGCCTTGGCGTGAGAAACAATAGAGGTGCCAGACTACTTGATTTTTGTATTGACAACAATTTAGTAGTAACTAACACTTGGTTCGAAATGCCCAAACGAAGATTACATACGTGGATCTCTCCAAGGAATAGCAATAGTGTAATCATCAAGAATCAAATTGATTTTATTTTAATTAATCAGAGATTTAGGAATTCAGTAAAATCAACAAAAGCTTACCCTAGTGCTGACATTCAGTCAGATCATATATTGCTTTCAGCATGTATAGAAATTAAATTAAAAAAAATAGCTAAGAAAAATAAAATTATGAAACCAAATTTTTCACTTTTAGATCAGCCTGAAGTTAAAGAAGAAATAAAATCAACAATTAATAGCAAGTTGGATTCCTTGAGAGAAATGATAAAAAACGAAGAAAATGTCAACACGCAAGTCAATACCTTCAACATTCCAATCATAGATGCATTAAAGGAAATTTCAAATATTGATCCAGAAAACTCCAGAAGGAAAGAATGGATGACCAATGAAATAGTTATCTTGATGAACGAGAGAAGAAAATATAAAAACATTAATATGGTACGTTACAATGAATTAAATAGAAGTATCAAAAAAAAAATTAGAGAAGCAAAAGTCAAATTCTGGGAGTCAGAATGTCATGAAATTGAGGAATTAGAGAAAAACCACAATAGCTTAAAGTTACACAAGAAAATAAAAGCAGCAACGGGTAAAGTTAAAAAAAAAAGCTTTCGGAAACCTAAAAGATATTGATGGTAGTACATTAGCCTACCCAGAACTTAGAGTGAACAGATGGAAAGAATATGTCACTGAACTTTTTAAAGATGAGAGATTCAACAGTCAGATAACAACAGAGACAGAAACAGAGGGTCCGTCAATATTAGAAGACGAAGTAAGAGCAGTTATAGCGAAATCAAAAAATAGACTGTCAACAGGTCCAGATTCAATACCGAATGAATTGTTAAAAATGTTAGATGACGAGAGCATCAAAATTCTTACAAATATATTTAATAGAATATACGATACTGGTGTAATTCCAATAGAATGGCTTAAGTCGACATTTATTATTTTACCAAAGAAAGCTAATGCATCTTCGTGTTCGGATTATAGAACTATTAGTTTAATGAGTCATACACTAAAGCTATTCCTAAAAGTAATACATGATAGAATATACAAATTGCTGGAAATAGATATTAGTGATACACAATTTGGCTTTAGAAATGCCTTAGGAACACGAGATGCATTATTCATGTTTAACACTATCAGTCAAAGATGTAAAGAGATGAATGTGGACATCCATGCTTGTTTCATTGACCTGGAAAAAGCTTTCGATAAAGTCCAACATGAGAAATTGATGGCAATTTTAAATAATAAAGGTTTAGATCGAAAGGATCTAAGAATCATCGAGAACTTGTATCGGAAACAGGTTGCAGTAGTCAATACCCCAGACGGAACAACAGAAAGTATAGACATCCAAAAAGGCGTTAGACAGGGTTGTATATTATCACCACTATTGTTCAACACATATTCAGAAGAAATCTTCAAGGAAGCAATATTGAATAGTGGTATAGGTATCAATATAAATGGTACAATAATCAACAATATTAGATTTGCTGATGACGCTGTAATATTTGCTTTAAGTTTATCTGAGCTGAAAATACTGATAGAAGAGCTGAATACTTGCTGCATAAAATATGGTATGAAAATTAATATAAATAAAACAAAATATGTCTCTTTTAGCAATGCAAACAATACAAACGACAGTTTAACAATTGGCAGCAACACGATAGAAAAAGTGGACAAAATAAAATATCTAGGATCAATGATTGATTGTAAAGCCAACAATAGGACCGAAATTAATTCAAGGATTGAACAGGCTAGAACTGCTTTTAGGAATATGAAAAATGTTTTCTGCAATAATAATTTGAATCTCAAGCTGAAGTTAAAAATGCTAAAATGTTATATTTGGCCCATATTACTTTATGGTGTAGAAACATGGACGTTAAAGAAACAAGATACCCAGAAAATAGAAGCGTTCGAACTTTGGCTGTACAGACGTATACTAAAAATTCATTGGAGTGATCACATCACAAACATAGAAGTTTTACATAAAATGGGCACTACAAAACAAATGATCATAGCAATTAAGGAAAGGAAGCTGAAGTATTTAGGACATATTATGCGGAACGATAAATATAAAATGCTACAAATAGTTATCCAGGGCAAGATCGTGGGTCGGAGAAGTAGAGGCAAAAAAAGGATTTCCTGGCTCAAGAATCTTGAAGTTTGGTGTAATATGTCAACAGTGGAATTAATTAGATCTGTACAAGATAAAGCCCAACTAAAAAGAATGGTGACCAACATCCGGACACGGATAGGCACTTAAAGAAGAAGAAGAATAAGTTCCGCAATTGACAATGAAATTGATATTGATAATGGTTGATTCTATATGAATAAATTGATCCTCTAAAATGTGTTTTGCATTGTTCCTGCCTGTTTCACTATATGTTTTTCTTCTTTTGTTTTAACTAAGTTTAAATAATATATTTACAAATCATCTCAGGTATCATCCAACCTAAAAAATTCATTCCCTGCAAAAATATTTAATTACATTTAAATTTGAAAAAAAAAAACATAATTTACTTAGAACTGTATTTTAATTTAGATTTGCAAAATAACAAACAACTCCGCCTTAACAAAACTGCTGAGCTGAGTGCCAAATTAAGAATGATTTTGTGTATTAAAAATAATACCTCGGAACCTGAACCCAAAATTTTTTTATTCTTTTTTCTGTTTGGATTATTAGGTCGCAGTTGGTGTATCACTTAAAATTTCTGTTTCTCGATGCAACACAAATATCGTCTCCATAAAATTAGTTTTGTAATGTGCAGCTTCATTTCACATTCGCTCCTCTATAAACTAATTTTATGGAAGGGATATTTGTGTTGCATAGAGAAACAGAAATTTTAACATTTTTAGTGATGCACTACGCCATAAAAGAATAAAAACATAAAAAAGAATTTTGGAAAAGGTTGGGTTCAGAATTATTTTTTATAATAATGAATTATATATTTTACTAATTAAATATAATTTTCTGCTAATAAAAGAAACAAAAATTCTTACCCATAAAAAAATCCTTAAAAATATCTGCGTGAAATATCCTGTCGGATATAAATATCGCTCTTAGCGAGCATTGTAGATAGAGCTTTAAGAATGTATAAGACTATATTTTATTTTACGTAAGCATTGCATTTTGTAACTTGTTTTCATAGAAATAAGTTTTATAGTTCATCAGCTGTTTTGCAACAGGTGATATCTGACAGCAGTGTTTGCATAATTTGCAATTTAGAAAAAAAAAATTCGATGAATTTAAATTAGAATCTAGGAAATAAAAGACTTTTTATATACTACGTGTTCATTTGTTTGCTTCCAAATTATTTTACTTGCATAATTTTTCCGTAACAATAGAAATGGATGAAGTTTCGAAAAAACTAATTGATGATTGTTTTCTCCGTCCTATACCAGATGCCAGAGCAGCGTAAGTGAATCATTTTAATTTATTTCGTAATTTGTAATTGTTTTAATACTAAACTACTAAAATGTTTGTATATAGGAATATAATGGCTGAACCAATTCGAACGAAACCACTCAAAACTGAACTTCAAGTGTTACGTTTATCTGACGATTCTCAAAAAATGGTTATGGATACTTTACGTAGCATTCATGGGCCAGAATTTCGATTTGATGAAGCTACAAAATACAAAGATCGTGGTAATCACTTAAAAAAATCCTATTGGGAAAATAGAGGAACTTTAATGGTTCAAAGTATATCATCATATTCAAATGTACAGAAACCTGGAGATGAACCAGAAGATAGACTACGACGATATGCAATATTAAAATTAGAGAGCTATGGATTTGCATCAAGTCATTGTAATGAAGCATTCGATAATTGTGACGGTGATATTGATTTATCGTTAGAACTATTATTTTCTAAATATATGAAAATACCAATTAAAAATTCAGAAGATTGTCAGACAACGAAAACTTTTATTGAAAGTGAGTTAATTGAAAATCGTGAAGATGAAAAAATGGCATTAGAATCAATTTATGATAAACAGTTTGAAGAAAAAGATCATAACAGGATCTGGTCTTTAAAATTTAAAATAGATCATTTGCTATCCCATAGTCCATCGGAGAAAAAGAAGCAAATAACTGCTGATTTAGAGAAATTAAAGAAATTACAAATTAAACAAAAAGAACCTTGTCGAAATTTTTCGAAATCTGGACAATGTAAATATAGTACACGGTGTCGTTTTTCTCATATTGTTTTAGAAAATATTGATGAAAAACAAAAAACACTTGGTACTGAAGATAATAATTCATTTTATTTAGAGATAAGATTTCCTAAAAATACAATATATCCATATGAACCTCCAATGATATTTCTAAAAACTACATGTCATGATATACCAAAAATAATTTTATTAAAAATTTCCCGAAAACTTTACAACGAATCAAAATCATTAACAAACGATGGAATGCCTTGTGTTTATACAATATCAGAAATTTTACAAAATGATGAAGAAATAAATAAATACTTAATATTAGACAATGAATCCTTTATAAATCCAGAACATTCATTATTTCATATTGATAATGAATCATTAAATGTGGAATCTATTAAAAATGATATTGATTTACCAACCCATTATAAAATGGGATCAACTGGTCAAAATGAAAGATCAAAATTAAGTTCGCAACAAATTATTCGTGATGATCAGCATTTAGTAAAGAAATTTTTAGAGAAACAAACAAATCAAAATTATAAAAATATGTTAAAACAACGACAAAAGTTACCAGCTTGGTCAAAAATGATTGAAATTTTAGACTTAATAAATAAAAATCAAGTTGTTATAATAAGTGGTGAAACAGGTTGTGGTAAAAGTACACAAATTCCACAATTTATATTAGATAATTGGTTATTTGAATCATCAAATTTAGAAAATAAAATTGCACTTAAACATGTGGAAATAATTTGTACACAACCAAGAAGAATATCAGCAATTGGTGTCTCTGAACGTGTTGCTGAAGAACGTAATGAAAAAATTGGTAATTCAATTGGTTATCAAATACGATTAGAAAATAAAATGTCATCATTAACACGTTTAACATTTTGTACAACTGGTTTGCTATTAAGACGTTTACAAACTGAACCACTATTAGATACAGTTAGTCATATAATTGTTGATGAAGTACATGAACGTAGCGAAGAATCTGATTTTTTATTATTAATATTAAAGGAAATATTAGGAACACGTAAAGATTTACGTGTAATTTTAATGTCAGCTACATTAAACGCTAATTTATTTTCCAAATATTTTGGAAATAATATACCAATATTAGAAATACCAGGTAGAACGTATCCAGTTCAACAATTATTTTTAGAGGATATATTAGAAAGAAGTGGATTCATATTAGAACCAGATTCACAATATTGTAGAAAAATAAAGATGAAAGATGAAGAATTTTTAAATGAACTAGTATATGATGATGTTAAAGCAGTAAATACAATTCCAACTAAAAATATTAAAGATGAAAATTTAAATTTGTCAGCTTTATATGCAAGATATCCAGGTAAGTTTAAATATATATTTCTCTGTAAAAAAAAACTCAAATTTTACAAATGTCCTTAATAGATTTTTCGAAATCGACGTGTAAATCACTTTACCTAATGGATCCAATGAAAATAAATCCAGAATTAATTGAAGGCGTACTAAAATATATTATAGAGGGTGACCACAATTGGCCTCAAGAGGGTTCAATTCTAATATTTTTACCTGGTATATCAGAAATTCAACTTGTACATGATTCTTTATGTGAGAGCAAAATGTTTAATCCAAGGTTATAATTAACAATGTTTTTAAAATTTGATATACATTTTATTTTGAATTATAGAACCGGAGCATTTATTTTAGTGCCTCTACATTCTACACTTAGTAGTGAAGAACAATCTTTAGTTTTCCGAAGGGCACCAAATAGAAAAAGAAAAATTGTGCTTAGTACAAATATTGCTGAAACATCAGTAACAATTGATGATTGTGTATTTGTTATTGATTGTGGTCTAATGAAAGAAAAACGTTTTGATGCAAATAAAAATATGGAGTCATTAGATTTAGTATGGGTATCTAGAGCAAATGCTATGCAAAGAAAAGGTCGTGCTGGACGTGTAATGCCCGGTATAGCCATACATTTATTTACAGGTCATCGGTTTGCTAATAATATATTAAGTCAACCAGTACCAGAAATACATCGTGTGCCGTTAGAACAACTTTTATTACGCGTAAAAACTTTAACAAATTTTGAAAATTCTAATTTAATGGAAGTTATAAGTAAAATAATAGAACCACCATCAAATGAAAATATTATATCAGCTATAAATAGATTACAAGATGTCGGTGCTATTGATGAAGAACAAAATTTAACATCATTAGGACATCATTTATCAGCATTACCGGTTGATGTACGGATTGGTAAATTAATGTTATTTGGAGCAATATTTCAATGTTTGGATAGTGTTTTAACAATAGCAGCTTGTTTAAGTCATAAATCACCATTTGTTTCACCATTTAATAAACGTCATGAAGCTGAAAGAAAGAAAAGAGATTTTGCAATATTTAATAGTGATCATTTAACTATTTTAATGGCATATAAGGTTAGAAATAATATTTAAATAAAACAAAAATTAATATACATTTAAAATTTTAGAAATGGAATTTGGTGTCAAAACGAAGTAAATATTCTGGAAGATGTTTTGCTGATGAAAATTTCTTATCTTGGAAAACCCTAGATACTATAGTTGAAATAAAACATCAATTTTTAAGTTTACTGATATCTATTGGTTTTGTGCCAATCGATTTACCACAAAAGAAACGAAATTTAAGTGATAATATATTTGAATTAACTGGCCACGAATTAAATTCAAATGGTGAAAATAATCGTTTGTTAATATCAATATTATGTGCAGCCTTATACCCAAATATTGTAAAAGTATTGACACCAGAAAAAAGTTATACATTAACTGCTGGTGGTGCTATGCCAAAAACAGCCCAGCCAAGTGATTTACGTTTTAAGACTCGAGAAGATGGTTATGTTGCACTGCACCCATCATCGGTAAATTCAGTTTGTGGTACGTTTCTATCGCCATTCTTAATTTATCAAGAAAAGGTTAAGACTTCAAGGATATTTATTCGAGAATGCTCTATGATACCATTAATTCCGCTTGTTTTCTTTGCTGGTAATGACTTAAAAATTGAATTACATAGTGGCGATTTTGTTATACTATTGGAAAATGGATGGATAATGTTAAAAGCACATACTCATGAAATTGCGGAAATGATTCAATGTTTACGACAAGAACTTCTTAAATTATTGGAAATAAAAATTTGTGATCCGTGTTTGAATTTACTTAATCACGCAAATGGTAAAAAAATTATTTCAACAATTGTTTTTCTAATTTCGAGAGAGTAACAAAATTGTTTTATTGTGTATATAGGAAAAATTTTTTGTACAATTATTGGAAAGAAGATAAATTATTATATTGAAATCGTTTTTTATGTTGATTTATTCTAAAAAAAAGTTTTCTCTTTTTTTATTTCAATCGCGTTGATAATATGCTTATTCCTTTAAGAATTAACTAGAGCCAGTGCCTATTTTGAACTACTTTTTATGCGTTAGAAAATTGAATTGAATTGAATTTTTGACATGTCTCAGATATGTGTTGGAAAATTTCCTGCTCCCAGCTGCCATGGCAGTTTAAGAATCTAGGCTATATGGAGTGTGGATTATTATTAAATTAAATATTTCTTAAGTTAAATTTCTTTAAATCTATATTCTTAACTTAACCATCTACTTGCTAGTATAAAAGCTGTTATAACTGCTATAAAGAATTTTAAAAGAAAGAACAAAGTAACTGAATTTTGTTTTATATTTTTTATATACGGTATTGTATAAGTTAATTTTATATTTTTAATAAAACGAACAAATTTGTATTTTTACTAGTGGATAGTTCCACTTTTATTGAATTCCGATTAAAGACTAAAGTTATAAATCTTAAACACTAATTACAAAGCTTAAGTGGAATAACAATTATGCTTAATAATAATTATTCTACTTGCACATGCCGCAATGTCAGCAGAAAAATCATGAGAACGTTTAGATAAGAATAAATTTATTGTGTGGGAATAATTTTAGATTTATTAAAAATATGTTGAAAGGAATTATGTTACTTATGAAATTGAAGCCGATATGGATTAGAATGTTGCTGTAGTTAACTCTTCCCCCTTTAAATACTAATGTCCTCATTTGTAGGATTAAAGAAAATTATACTTCGTAAAATTTAGATCTGGATGCTATTGTAGGTGGTAGTGTTTTTGAAATAAAAATTTGTGTAAAATTCTGTTTTGGAAAGGTGAATGCTTCTTGTTGTGAATCTTTTGTTTTCATTTCGGTCATTTCTATAGGTATTTCTTCTGTATTATTTTCAACTATGTTAGGTTTTTCAATATTTATTTTTATAGAGTTTTTTCCTGCTTTTTAATTTAAATATGCACATGGTAATTAGTAGGATGAATAGTACTAATACTAATCCATAAGTAACTGCTTTTCTGTGTGCAACAAATCGATTTGAACGGTATTATTAATTTGGATCTCCTTCATCATTTCCAATGATAGAAGTTCACGATACTGATTCTCATGTGGGGTTAGTTGTAGAATAGGCGGTAGAGCTTGAAATGTTGTTAATTCCTTTGAGATAAATGACCTGTCTTGAACATTAATTGTTGCGTTATGAAATTTTATCAAAAATATTCCATTGAGATGGTGTGAAATATTATCAAATTTTACGGTACCATTGAATTGATTAAGTAACAATATTCCTTGTGCTATTTCGTCTATGGTTGGTATGTGCTGATTATTTATTTTATTACATGTAGAATTTAGGCTGCGCAAAAGATTTGGTATGCAAGTAGAATTACTGATATCAAAAATATCATTTTGATTACAAATGTATAATGAATTAAAGGTTTTACAATCTTTTTTAATAGCAAACATTTGATCTTTACTTTTTAAAATATTATTATAAACAATTTCGTTAATTACATTATTTCTCTTAATTGGTTTTATTAACAATTTTTCATAAAATTTTTCAGTTGTTATTGGAATATTGACAATATAGAAAAGAATCGAACTATTTGTAATTATTTTAATATTAGCAAAATCTAAAGCTTCTGGTGTACTGTAGGGAAGTTTCTCTCTATCTAAAATATCAGTTGCCATTTTTATTTCTGATTTTGACAACATCATTGTATTTATAATTCCTGATTTTGCCCAATGAATAGCATATCGTACATTTATTAATTCTTCTTTAATTAGTTTTAGTTTGTATTGTATGATTAAAGCTAATTGATCAATAACTGAGCCGTTTTTTTTATTAAATTTAAAATTTCATTATTTACTTTAGTGATATTATTTATCCTATCATTATACAATTGATTAATTATTACCTGTCTATTGTTATTCTGCAAAACATTATTTATTTTATCCGTTATAATTTGGTAGTCTTCATGGTCTGGATTACCAGCAATCCGTTTCCATGTAGTACCAATAAAATCTAGTGATCTCTTAATCTTATGAGGTTTTAAATTGTTTAAAAAATCCTGAATCTGAATCAGCTCATGATCAAGGTAAAAAAATAAAGGGTGTGTTTGAGTAATTTCTGTTCTAACTATTGAATCTGTTTCGGATATAAAATTTTGATATTTTTCTAGTTCTATTATGTGAATTAATTTGAAGTTTCCCTCCTGTACTCTTGCTTCGCTTATAGCAATTATTTGCGAATTAGAGTAGTCCAATATTTGAACTTCGCTCCTAGTAATGCAGATTATATGCCTGAAATAGAAAATAATTTTTGGTCAATTCCTAATATTACTTTTGTGAACTGTTTTTCCTGATTGTGTTATAATTACAGTATTTTTATTCTCTTTAACTATTTCTTTTTTATACCTAACTGTTAGCTTAGATCCTATTCGTTTGTTATGTTTTACATAGATTATTTGTCCGATATAGTAATTTTTTATTGGTTTTCTTTTTTTGTTATGGTATTTTATGTCTGATTGTTGTTTTTCTTTTAATTTTTCTATATTATTTAACCGATTTTTTTCAAAATTTTCAGGGGTTATATTTGGAGTTCTATCGTAAAATAACTCGACAGGTTTTTTCCCTGTGGTAGAGTGAATCGTAAAATTATATTCATTGATAGAACGTTCAAGAAGTTCTTGAAATGTTCGCGTAATGTCTTCTGCTTTTAAACATCTCATTATTTCTGATAGAGTAGAATGGAAGCGTTCAATTTGTCCATTAACTTCACTTTTATATGGTGGCGTAGCGTTGTATTTGTATAAACTTTTATTTTTAATTGGTCCTCCATCAAGGACTTTATAGAAGCAGAATTAAGGGATTTTTCGTTATCAATAATTACAAATTCGGGTACACAAAAGTAAAACAATATATTTCGTAGTGGTTCTTTAATGTCCTCAATTGATCTAGAATCGATTGATTTGGCTTGAGCAAATTTTGTAAATTTGTCGATTGCCGTTAGCACAAGCTTGCTTTCCGTAGAATAAATGTTAATGTGAAGAATTTGACCTGGGTAAGTTGAGATTAGTGTAGGATTAAGGATTAAATTATTAGAATGCCTTTCGTATTTATTTTCTTTGCAAACTGTACAACGCCTAACCAAGTAATTAATTTTCCTATTCATTTTGGGGAAATAATATTATTCTAAAACCTGTAATCTATTTTCTTGTGAATTCCTATGAGCACTACGATGGATATTTAGTATTACTTCGTCCTGTTCAATTTCATTTGTTACATCTTCTACAAATTTTTGTGTGTACCTGATCTTAAAATTTCTGAAATGTATTGGATAAATTTTTTGAATTTTTCCCATTATTGATTCTTCCGTCATTATACCGTTTATGGTAGATGGATTAACGATTAAGATATCGTTTAAAAATATTGATTATATCTGTTTCTGAATATTCTGGTTGAATTATTATGTGTCTTTTATAATTTGGAAAAGGATTTCGTATTTGAAAACTAGCATTGTCTTCTTTTTTTTAAATTATCTGATTTCGAAAAACATTAATAGGGGATTCTGAAGAAGGAATTAAATTATGTGATGAACTATCAGCACTATGTTGTGTTATGGTTGATGAATTTAATAAAGTAGTTTGTGGAAGTCTAGATAAAGTATCAGCTACGATGTTTGTTTTACCAGGTTTATATTTCAATTCGTAATTGTACTCTTCAAGAATAGCTTTCCAACGTTTAATTTTACTATTGGTATTTTTATTACTCAATGCGTATGTAAGAGGTTGATGGTCAGTGAATATTTTAACTTTTCTAGATCCGTATAAGAAATTTCTAAGAGAATTTAATGCCCAAATAATTGCGAGCATTTCTTTTTCATTTGTGGCGTAAGATTCTTCTGTTTTATTTAAGGTTCTTTATAAAAATGTGATTGGTCTATTATTTTGAGAAAGACTGCGCCAATGGCGTAGTTAGAAGCATCAGTAGTGAGTTCGAATTCAGTTTTAAAATCGGGATGAGAAAGTACAACTTCTTTTGAAATTAATATGTTTTGAATTTTTATTTTTGAATGCTTCGATCGTATCATTTTTTAAAATAATACATTTATTTTTTTAAATATGTTTGGATACGCGTCCATCTTCCCCTCTTAAAAGGGATGTCAGAGGTTTTGCCAATTTTGCATAGTCCTGAATGAAACGGCGATAATATCCTGACATTCCGAGAAAATATCGGAGATATTTAAGAGTTTTTGGAACCGCTAAATTGCCTATTGCTTGAATTTTTTTTGGATTAGTTGTGATACCATCCTTTGAAATTATAAAACCTAGAAATTCGACTTCATTTTGCAAAAACTCGCATTTATCGAGTTGTATTTTCATATTGGCTGCTTCTAACGTTTTGAACACCATTTTCAGATTTTCGAAGTGTTCATTTTCATATTTACCAAATATGATGATATCGTCAATGTAGACGTAACATATTTTCCCTATATGGTTTCTAAGAATGTCATCCAATGTACGTTGGAATATAGAGGGGGCGTTTTTTATCCCGAAGGGTAACCGTGTAAACTCGTATTTTCCATTATTAATAGAAAATGCAGTTTTTTCGATATCGGATTCTTTTAATGGAATCTGATGGAAGCTACTTTTAAGATCTAGTACTGTGAAAAATTTATTATTTCCTAAATTTGATAAAACTTCATTTATTTCTGTTATTGGATATCTATCAGGTATGGTAACTGTATTTAATTTCCTATAATCTATAACCATTCTATACTTTTTCTCGCCTGACGCGTCCATTTTTATCGGAAGAATCCACACAGGGGAATTGAAGGGAGATTTCGAAGGCCTGATAATACCATCTTCGAGCAATTTATTTATTTGCATTTCAATTTCATTTTTTAAACATATGGGATATGGATAGGATTTTGAATAAACTGGTTCATCAGATGAAGTACGGATTTCTCCTTTAACGGTGGAAGTGTACGTTAATTTTTCATCTGGTTCAGAAAATAAATTAGGACATTCTTTTATAATATTTCCTAAGTTTTGTTTTTGTCTTAGATTCATGTGAGAAGTTTTAATATCAATAGTGTTGACCGATTCGGAAATTTGTTGTTTTAGTGGAATTATGATATCGGGTTGAATAGTCATAAAATTTTCTTTTGTATAAATCACAGCTCCTAAATGTTTTAAACTGTCGTTACCAATTAAACCGTCAAAAGAAATAAGACCAGGTAATATAAAGAACTTTAATTTTTCAATTTTAGATCCAAACAAATTAACGAATGCATGATGTGTAATTTTGATATTTCCTGCTACAGAATTGGCATTAAATTCTTTTTCGTTTAAAATATGATTTTTAATAAGCCGAGGATTTATATAGTTTTTATTAGAACCTGTGTCAATAAGAAATTTTAATATTTCACCGCTCTTCGCTGTATGTTCAAAGTAGGGCAGTGAAGAGCTATTTAGTCTAAAAAATGAATGTTATCTAATTCTTTTTTATCTGAGAAATGTGGATCACATTGAGAATTAATGTAATTAATTAAGGTTTGATTAGCAATTTTGTCTTGCTTATTTATTTCTTTTCGTATTTTTCCAATTCGGTTTTGTTATCTAGGTGCTCATTAGTTACTACTTCTGTATTATGGATTCTTTGAAATTTACCAGGCTGTTGAGTTTGTCTAGAAAGAGGTCTTTTGTCTCTATTATGTTGTGTTGCTCGTGGCCTACTTTGAGAAGTTCCAGCACGAGTGTTTAGGGATGGATCTATTTCCATAGGTTCAGATTTGTACTGAGGTTGAGTACGGTTAAACTGATGATTATTGAATGTTCGAGAATGTTGCGTATTTTGAAAGGGTCTTGAATAATTATTTGTAGCTGCTCGATTATTTTGGTCGAAATTAAATCTAGGTGCGGGATTTGAATGAGAAATTTGATTGGGAACTCTATTTGTGTTTGGTCGAATAGGAAGTGCTGCTTGGTGTGGTATTTTACGAAACCCTGCATGACTATGTAACACACGATAGTCGACATTTTGTAGCTTAAGAAATAAATGGAGAGCTTGCGGTAAATCTACCGGTTCTTTCATACTAAGAAGGCGAGGAAGATCCCCTTTTAAACCTCTCACAAAGGTATCTAATGCCCTAATCACGATATGATTGTGTCATTACATTGAGCGAATCATTACTTAGTTCCATAGAATGAAGTTTATTAATAATTAATGAAAGGTGGTGATACACGGCTTGATAAAAATCTGAAATTGATTTATTTCCTTGCACTAATGTAGTCATTTGGTACTCCAATTTACCTAAATCCCTTTTATCTGCATAATGCAAGGTGAGGCATTTAGAAATTTTTTCCCAATTTAGTGGGGTATTATATGATTCTAGTGCGGTATCTGCACTACCAGTAATTTTATTACGTATGACACTAAGTATACCGTAGTATTTCGACGTTTCTTTTAAACTTTCATAAATATTTAAAATTCTATCGACACTTTTCTTCCAGGAGCTAAATTCTCCTGGTTGACCCGAAAATTCCCTTAAACTTTTGACTACATCGGGTATTTTATCCATACCTGTTAAACTTTCTCCCGTGTTAACAGTTTGATCTATATCGTTATTGATTTCATTTTGAGGGTTATTTATGTTATTAAAAAGTGTTTCTGTTGCTGTACGCACTACTCGAGTTATAAGCTCTGTTAATTCGGTTAAGTTAAAAGTATTTCTATTTTCAGCACTACCATTTCCGAAATTTAATACGGGTGGTCTTATTAAATTATTATCTTGTTGCGACATTTTTAATAAATATTGTTTTTACTTGATAATAATAATTAACGACAAAAAAAATAAATGACAAATTAATGAATCGTATTGATCAATTAGTTTTAATGAAAATATGCTCTTTCTTAAATATTTTATAATTTTGATAATTAATTTATGATTTATTAATTAATTTATTTATTTATATTTAACCAGTATTTTAATTTAAATTACTTTTATTTTTTACTAATATCGTACAATAACTTTTTCCTCAGTGTAATATTTAATAATTTTCTATAATTTACTATTTTAGTTATAGCAAAGATAATTTTTGAAAATTTAACTCAAATTATAAAACTTCCTTTTCCTTTATAATAAAATAATATTGCTAAAAACTTTTAATTCAATTTCTTATTGATTTATTTATAATCTCACTTTATTTATTCTTGGTTTAGTTTGCAATACATATAATTATTTAATTCTCATAGATTGTAATAAAAATTTAAGTTTCTCATAAAATTTCATTTCATTAAAATTATTTTCACAATTATTTTCAGAAAAACTTTATAAATTTTCCTTTTTTTAATTAACAAAAATCTCTAATTTTTATTTAATTTTAACTTTATTTAATATTTATCTAATTTTTTAATATGTAGTAGAGAACTGATGACTTACATTAGAATAAGAAGATGACTGATGAGCATCTCGGTGAATCTTCAATTGAATCAATTAAACCTTTGTTGTAGTCTTTCTTTTGCAACCGGTTAGGCGGCTGTTGTTGAAAATTGATGGCTTTGGTATGGTTAACCAAACGTTTTATTCAGCAACTCCGTTTTATCCTCGATGAGGTGACTCCGGGGCCTCGTTTCCTAACTTGTATTGTTGTTTAGATTTCGGAGGATTTTATCCCTCGTACTTGCCACAGATACGTGAAAATATCCAAAAATCGAAACAAAAATTTGCACTTAGAATTATAAGTGATTGGTTACACTAAATAACTTAAAGTTTTTTTTCCGTATTTTAATTGCAAAATTTTTTTTGAAAATTATAATTTTTTCTTTCAAATATTGGACTTTTAACACTTTATCACCAAGGGTCCCTGCTCGGGCGCCAGTTAATTTTATATTTTTAATAAAATGAACAAATTTGTATTTTTACTAGTGGATAGTTCCACTTTTATTGAATTCTGATTAAAGACTAAAGTTATAAATCTTAAACACTAATTACAAAGCTTAAGTGGAATAACAATTATGCTTAATAATAATTATTCTACTTGCACATGCCGCAATGTCAGCAGAAAAATCATGAGAACGTTTAGATAAGAATAAATTTATTGTGTGGGAATAATTTTAGATTTATTAAAAATATGTTGAAAGGAATTATGTTACTTATGAAATTGAAGGCGAATGAATTAGAATGTTGCTGTAGTTAACTTATATAATACTATTATGGTTACAAAATAATTTTTTTACTTGTGTATCAAATATGTTCAGTAACAAAATTATTTTTTAATCAGAATTCTCTAGTTTTTTTTATTTATTGTTTACCTAAATACGTATTAATCATGGACTTCCTCGATTGAAGTTATTGTTCTTGTGTAGGTTCTCTAGGCTTACGATAAATTTATCGAAAAATTCTCTATCGTGAGAATCCTTTGCTTAGGTATTCCAACGTCAAACAATTATTTCGTGTATGATTTGTCTTTACAGTTTATTTTTAAATTAGTTGGTTTTGATACTACATACTATTATATAACATATAACTTTCCTTTTCTCACCTGATATTAATTTTGTAACACAACTTATGGAGTACAAATTTGAAAATTATGGAGTACAAATTTTTGGTCTCTTTCCTGTAATGTTATGCAATTTTTTAACGCGGCTTCATCATCTATTGTTATGTAATTAGCTATTAGCATCTATTTTTATATAATATATAATGGATAATGTTAAAAGCACATACTCATGAAATTGCGGAAATGATGGCAGTTTAAGAATCAAATATTTAAACCAAAACCAACTTTGGTTTAAATATTTGAATTGATCAGACGTGTTTTTTTTTCTATCGTGCATTAAATTTATAGTAAAAGTAAATAATCAATTAAATAAAAAGTGGTTTTCATTTGAACATTTTACATTGAGTTTTAAAATCTAATTTTGTTATTTTGAACTTTAATATTTACTTAATTTGTAAATATTAATTTGTAAAGTTAAATAATATTTACTGTGATATTGTTTTCTTTTCTTTATTCTATTGAATAATTAAATATATTTTGGAAATATACAGTATTACAGTTCTTATAACTTTGTGTGAAATAGTTTATTTGTTGAATAAACTAAAAAGTGATTAAAACTATTTAAATTTATGAACATTTATTTTGAACTTTAATGCATTTTATCCTGTTAATTAGTTATAATACCTATTGATTTGTGGTTTATTATTAATTAATTAATCGACATATTTTTTTTATTATTTTAATTTCATTTTGTTGTATTGTTGCCTATCAATCCAGCTATATATTTTAAACAATAGACAAAATTAAGTGGGATCATCCAATAATTACGTTGATCTTTTGTGTTTAATTATAATTAAATTGGGATAATCCATTAATAACGTTGATCTACTCAATTTACGCCATAATGGATTCAATTGAAATTCTAGATTCAAGTTCTGGCTCCTTATGCGCTGATTGTAACAAGATTGTTAATGATGATGATAAGGCACTCTACTGCGAAGGAATTTGTGGTCGGTGGTTTCAGTGCACCTGTATGGACATATATGAAGATGATTGTGATCGTTTTACTGCTCTTGAAGAGAATGCACTTTGGTTGTGTCCGTGTTGCAAGGTATTTTTTAATAAATGGAAAAAATCTAATGGAGTTGCTTCTGTCAATCTTAATAAGACCAATAGATGTGATCCAACTATATTAGAGAAAATTAGTGAATTGTCTTCTGAAGTAAAGAGACTGTTGAAACTCGAATAATTCTGACTGAGACTGGATTAGATGATACTTTTAATAATGCTCTTCTTTTTCCACCGAATTTCAGTATTAATAAATGTGATCGTTCTGCCACCAATAGTGATTTGATGGTGTCCTTATTGCTGTTAATAATCGTTTTACAGTTAATGATGTTGATATGTGTAATTATTTGGATTTGGAAATATGCTGTAGTAAAATTGATCTTATGAACTCAGTTTCACTGTTCATTGTAGCTGCCTATATTCCACCTAACAGCAATTACGATAAAATCGTCAGGTATTTGGAGGCTTTTAGTTATATCGTTGGCTTGCTGAAACCACTGGATATTATTTATATTTTTGGTGACTTCAATCAACCGCACATTAGCTGGTCTCCTGCTTGAGATACTTTCTCTTGGACTACTTCAGCTGAATAATGTTAAAAACTTCCAAGGTCGTTCTTTAGACTTAGTATTTTCCAATAATACCAAGACACCATGGTGATACGAAGTCCTAATAGTTTAGTTCATGAAGATGCTTATCATCCTTCGATTAAATTATTTTGTGAATTTGATTTTTCATGTGAGCTAGAATTTGCTCAATCTTTTAAATATGATTTTAAAAATGTGGATTACTCTGCAATTTGTAATGCCTTAAGTAATTATAACTGGAGTGAGTTTCTTCTTTTAGAGGATATGAACACTATTTGCAATGATTTTTATCGTATTATTTTTGATGTTATTTATAAATTTGTACCAGTTATTCTGGTTAAAAATAATAACTTTGGAAATTGTCTGTTGAACAATGATCTAACTAATAAATTGAGATTATTGAAAAATAAAGCTTTTAGAAAATGGCGTCTTAGTGAGCTAAATGACGATTACAGAGTTTATCGTAAATTGAAGTCTGAATTTAAGATAGCCATAACAAATGCGTACTATATTTATATTAATGAAATTCAAAATTAAAAAAAGTGTGCCCTCGCAAATTATTATTAAAGTGTGCCCTCGCAAATTTTGGCAATTTATCAATTCCATGAATAATTCGGATGGCTTCCCTTCAGCTTTTTACTTTTATAATGAATGTGCTGAGTCACGTCAAAGCGCATGTGATTTGTTTGCTACATTTTTTAAATCTGTTTATAATGATGATCAATTTGAATTTGACGAAAATTTCTTTAATTACATGGGTAATAATTCATGCTTAAACTTTAATAATTTCCAGTTTTCACCTACTGAAATTCTAAATTATATAAATAACCTTGAGCTTTCATTTAATCCAGGGCCAGATGGTTTACCACCAGTTTTTGTTAGAAAGTGTGGAATTCCACTTCATCCTATTTTGTGTCATATGTTTAACGTTTCCTTAAGAACTGGCTGTTTCCCGTCAATCTGGAAACTTTTATTTATTGTGCCTGTTTTTAAACCTGGTAAAAAAAATAAGATTGATAATTACAGAAGTATATGCAAACAATCATGTATTCCTAAACTTTTTGATTGTTTAGTAACAGATAATTTATTTTTTCATTGCAGAAATCTTATTTGTCTTAATCAGCATGGCTTCATGAAAAACCGTTCTACGGTGACTAACGTCTTACTTTTTACGAATTTCATTACATCTGAATTTTCAAAGGGTAATCAGATACAGATATACAGATTTCAGTAAGGCATTTAATCGTGTTAACCATAAATTATTAATTTTTAAGCTAAAAAAATTGGGTTTACCTTACATGCTCATTAAGTGGTTATCATCTTTTCTTCAAGGCAGGCGACAATTTGTTAATTTTCGTAATTGTCTTTCAAATGAAATATTGGCTACTTCTGGTGTGCCTCAAGGGAGTCACCTAGGTCCACTTCTATTTATTTTGTTTGTTAATGACATTGTTAAATTTCTGCCTGACTGTTTACTGTTAATGTTTGCTGATGACTTCAAAATATTTTTTTCTGGTAAAGATGTATCTGATTTTTACAATTTACAAAACTCTTTACAGCAATTTTATCAGTGGTGCTCCAAAAACCTACTTGCTCTTAACGTTAGTAAATGTTGCGTTATCAGTTACTCACGTAGGATCAGAACTTATACTGGTACATATTATTTTGGTAACTTGATTATTGCCCGTGTTCATAGCATAAAAGATCTTGGTGTTGTCCTTGACACCAAATTGTCGTATAATCTTCATATAGATTATGTCATTAATAAAGCTAATAGAGCTTGGGGTATGATCAGACGCTATACTGTAAATTTCTCGGATCCTTATGTTATAAAAACATTGTACGTTTCTTTTGTTCGTTCCTTGTTAGAATATGCATCAATCATATGGTGTCCATACTATGATGTTCATAGCAATCGTGTTGAAGCTATCCAAAAAAGGTTCTTAAAAATTGCTTTGAAGGGTCTTCAATGGAGAGATACTAATAATATTCCATCCTACGAGGCCAGGCTTAATTTAATAAAATTGAATTCCCTCTTAGTACGGCGTGTTGCTGCTAAGATTGTCTTTATATTCAGACTTCTTGTTGGTGAAATTGATTCGCCAGAATTATTATGTTTATTAAATTTTAATGTTTCACCGATTTCTATTCGGAATAGACGTTTATTGAATGTTGAATGTTCTAGAGCGAATTATGGTCGTGATAGTGGTGTAAACAGCCTAATTAATGAGTTTAATCGTCATTCTAGATTGATTGATTTTAATATATCATCTAAGTCGATTCATTACATATTACTTAACGCAATCCAGTCATAATTATTTAAGCTAATTTTAATATGTCTGTTATAACTTCTTCTATTTTTGTAAAAATTTCATCTAATTTTATAGTATACTTTCAATCTAACTATTTGATTTAGCTATATTGTTGTTATTTAGTTTTTATTTAAAAAATAGATTATTTCTTATAATTGTAGTCTAATAAAGTGTATATTCTTTGATGACGAAATAAATAAATAAATAATAAAATGTTTGATAATTGTACCGTCAACGTAACTAATTAATTTTAACAAACGAAAGTTTCTGAAACCAATGGCATTTTTACTTGAATTAATAAGATATCAATCATATGTAAAGGTTCTACGTGGGCAATGTTACTTAATAATCTAAAATTTAATCTTTTCAAGTTGAAAGGAAATTTAATATGAGACTTTTGCTCTAGCTAAATGTGTTCAATTGAATCTGTCAAGAGTTTAGAATTTAAGAAATTGTTGAAATTAAATTATTGAATAACGGACGATGCTGACTTTCTCAGCAAAGAAATGTCAAATATTATTAAATTCGATTATATTCTGAACAATGTTGTTTCCTAGTTTTCTAAAAAATTTGCTATAATCGTAGTCTGTGCATCTTGTACAAGAAATAATTCGCCAGAGTCCATAACTCGAAATAAAATTTTTTTAATTTTTCTTAACCGATTTACGAGTCCTGTTTTTGATTGGGGATTGGTTTGAAAATGTGATATATGATTTCATTATTTTTAATGATTTTTATGGTAGTTTCTCTGATTTTTATGGTAGCTTCTCTGAAATGAATTCAATATTTTACACATAAGAAACTGAAAACAGGTCGTCAAAACTAGTGTGAACAAAAAGTGATGATGTTGAGATGCGATGAATTGCAACAAATATGATTCGATGAAACCAACGAGAATGAAATAGATGGAGATGCCATAAAATGAAAATATTCCGGCCTGGCCGGATATAGTCCTCTCTTGCAATCATAGAACCGGAACATTTATTAAAATAAATGCTCCGGTTCTATAATTGCAATTTGTGGCGGACTAGATTTAATTTTAATCCGGCAATGTTTTTTAGGTACAAAATAATTAATTTAGGTAACAATAAAATCTTGGTAAAATAAAAATTATAAGGAAAACTGCATTTTAGGAAAATAATTAAATTAAGTAAAAATGAAATTTAAGTGAAAAACAATTAATTAAGTTTTTAGGTACAAATGGAATGTAGGTAAATACGAAATTTACGATAAAAAAAATGTATATAATATAGGTAAAAAATGTATTTTGAATAAAAATAATTTTATTGAAATAAATTTTAAGACATATACTTGATGATAATAATTTTTAATTGTATTAATTAATATGTTATTGAGTTTTGAAATGTATTAACTTTGTGGAAATATTTCTAATGTAATTTTGTTTATTTTGAATTTTAATTTCATAATTAATACTAGTCTGAAATTATATATTGGAAATTGTTTTTGTAAGAACAAATAGCAGGCCAAATTCTGCAACAAATTCTGCTATTTGTGGTTAAGATTGGAAACCATTCTGTAGTACTTAATTTTGCTACTTGTGATTAAGATTGGTAACCATTCTGTAGTACTTAATTCTGCTATTTGTGGTTAAGATTGGTAACCATTCTGTAGTATTTATTGCGTTTATCCAGTTTTGGTCCATTTATTCATCATTTGGAAATCTTTAAATGAAAAACAATCATTAATATTTTGGTACACTAATTAAAAAAAAATACATACTTTCAATTAAATAGCAACAATATTTTACTTCGGGCACTCAAAAAAAAAACAAAGCCAGCACTGTATTCAACAATTAAAGTTGTCATTTGCATTGTCAGACAATATTTTCAATTTGAACAAAAATGTAAAATTATGAAATAAAAACTTAAATTTTCTTAATTATTTTGTTTTTATTTAATTAATCTAGTAAAATATTTTACGAAAACCTTAATGATGAACATAACGTTCCTGTGCAAAGAAACCTTGTTTTCAACATCACAATTTGGAACGATACACTGAAAAGTGCAACAGAATTGCACTTTTTTCTCCATACATAATTAGGTTATTTAATATTTTTAATATAAAAGATTATTTATTAGTAAATTATTTTAATTCACTAATAATTATTTTTAATCATTTTAAAAAACCTTATTACTGCACATGACTAAAACAAATATTGGCGTAAAACAAACTATTTTTTACTTACGGGTTGAACATATTGAAAACCGTATGTAAATATACCAATTTCTAATGCAATCTCTAATGTTTTTTATGTGGGTATCAATGAACTAAATAAACATTTTTTTATTGAATTAATATTATTTGATTAATAAAGGTATTTTTCTCCCATTGTGGAGCATAGGACTCCAAGTACAGAGGTATCTGCACTTGAAGAGATAACATTTTGTATTGCAATTTGGACCTACTAATTTATATGGATTCCGAATGATAAATTTCTTTATAGTGAATTTTTCCCAGTCTTAAATTACATTTTATTGTAATTTTATTACTGGTAATCATTTAAAGCTAAAAAAACTTAAACCAACAATGTCTCAGACGGGAGTTGAACCAACTACCTAATGCACCATAGCTTAGCACACTACCTCTTACGCCACCGTAAGAGGTAGTTGCTAAGCTATGGTGCATTAGGTTGTATTTACAAATTTATATTGAATAAAGTTATTATTTTATGACCCAACTTTAGGAAAAAAAAAACTACAAAATAACTTATGGGAAAAAGTAATGCAATTCAAAATCCCCGATTTCTTCTCAGTATTTTAGTACACAAATGTTTCATTATGTATATATATATTCGTATTTTGTAATAATTTTATTATATAGTAAGTCTTTGATTACTATGAAATACTGTTTTTATTAAAAAATTGTTTTCAGTTGTAATATTGGGTTGGGAACTAAGTATTATAATTGGGCATTTCACTGAAAGGTGAATTTTTAGGTATGTTCACGTATTTGAATTGTCGAAGTTTTAAAAGAAAGGCAGTGTCAAAAATGGTTTGCCAAATTACGTTCTGGTCATTTTTCACTCAAAGATGTATTTTAAGATTGGAAAAAATGTTAACGGTTGAGGCCATTTCGTAACAACAATGGTCTCACTAATAAAGCCATTAGCTTGTTGCAATTAAAAGATTTTTCTTAGTAGGTCCAGATTGCAATACAAAAGTTTTAATTTTATTCAATTCATTAAAAGGTTATATATCAAAACATGTAGATGCAAAAATATAATTTAAAAAAGTGAATTCCAATTTAAACAATAAGATTCAATTTATGCGTAACTCAATTTTTAATTTCTTAAGATATTAAAATATCTTAAGAAATACAAACAAAGCAAAGTGCATTTAATAAAAAAGTATCAATCAATTTTCATTTATTTCTTCTATAATTTCTTCATAAATTATTTCTTGTAATTTAATGTCCTCTTCGAGATCAGCTAATTCTTCTCGAACAATTTGTTTTATTAGTAACTTATTGTTTGGATCTACATTTCGATTTTGTTTAAAAGTATCTCTACGAGCATCTTTAATACGCATTCAACATTTTGCTCTTATTATTTTATTAATGTTTGGTGTATCTTGTTTGAAGGTAAATGCCGATGGTTTTAATTTTAATTTTTGTTCTAGAGTTGTACCAATAAGTGGACTTGTCGGATATTTCAATACATTAGACATTTTCAAGTTTTTAAATTTAAATTTGTAATTTCTGACTCCTGACTGCATGCAAAAAAAAATATAATATTAAATAATTTTTAACGTAAAAGGTAAGCGTGATAATTCCTCTGGTGTAGCCAAAAAGCCCTGAAGGAACTGATAAGGTTGCGAATTTTTTTCTCAAGAACCTTAACGGCTCGGACAGGAAAGGGCTCACCAGATGGATGAATGAAGATAAAACAAACGAAGTATACACCTTGCTGAAGGAGAAAAAGCTTAAGGCATTAGTTGCGCCTTCTATCTCTGGAGCCGTTAACGCTTGGACCGAATGTCCGAGTAAGGAACGGAACATGTCAGAGGAAAACGGACATCCTATCGCCAAGAAAGGTAAGGTTATAGGTGACAGACAGTCGGTATCGGGAGATTGCGCTGTGTGTAATACCGATAACCATTTGAAAATCGCGATCATCGATAAGAAACATCCGGGTGGAAAAATTCTCCTTGGAAACCCGAAGATCCTGAAGGAAAACGTGGAATTCTGGCTGGTCGATGCTCTGTTGGCAGAGCCGGAACACTTTATACCTCACTTTGAGTGGAGTCGGATTTCTGGTGATATCTTCAGGGTGAACAAAATGATTAAAGAAAAAGACATGGCAGGATTCGGACCTGCACGTTGTCGGTATGAATTAGGTTCTGAAACTAAATAAGGCGTTCTTGTGGCTCCTTGAAGTGTTTCGAGAACCCCAGGAAGTACTCAAGTTCATAAACCTCTTAAATAATACAGTGAAATTGAACACACAGTCCTAGACTGTATACCACCGGGAGGTAAAAAAGGAGGGTCAACTCCTGATTTTGGGAATTTCAGACGACTCTGATGACTCTAAAAGGTGTTTGTTTATGGGTTTACTAACTACCCAGGACGATCCAGATAACTTGCACAAAGTCAGAGGAATCCAAGGTTGACTTGAGGGAAAAGGACACCAAACCCAGCAAGGAAGATAAAGATCTTGACTCCTTGGTGGGGGCGGTTGATAAACTTGGTGTTTTAGGATCGGAGGTTGGTTTAGACCTCGACAGTTATACTGAAGAGGAAAACCTAATCCAAAATTTAAATAAAAACGATTATTTTTATAGATAATGTAGAGCCTCCGCAGGAAGACACCACAAAAAAGGAGAAAAGTTACGTAAGCGCAGCAACATGAAGGTAATATAAGCAAACCTCATGGTACCTGGGTTGCTACAAATAAATTAAAGGAATACCTACTTAGAGGAGATGTGGAGATAGCACGAGTGCAAGAACCTATTACTAAGGACAACAGAGTTCCAGAGTGGAGTGCTAAGGAATTCTCGGTTTTTTACAATAAAGGTGAAGGTAGGCCAAGAACTTGCATAATTGCAAAGCAAAATATTAAATTGATTTTTATTCCACAGATAAGTATCAATGACTGTATCGCAGTTCTGGGGAATGAGACACAATCGTCAGATTCGATACTGGCATCATGCTACTTACCATATGACTCGTCATATCCGCCATCAACACAGGATATGAGGAATATAGTGGAGTATTCAAGAAACAAAAAAGGGAATTAATAATAGGATGTGACTCCAATGCTCACCATGTGGTGTTGGGTAGCACGGATACAAATGAAAGAGGTAAGTCACTACTTGAATATTTATTAAGTAGTGAGCTCTGTTTGATTAGGCTCGAAACCAACCTTTAGGAATAAGAATAGGAGTCATGTAATTGATATTACTTTAGCCACTAAGAATAAATTTGATATCGTCATGAACTGGCACGTCTCGGACGAGTCCTCTTTCTGTGACCATACATGGATATGCTTTGAGGTAGAGTCTGGAAATAGCCTAGGTAATAAATTTAGAAACTTCTTAAAAATAAATTTGCAAAGATATAAGAAAGGTATCTTTGCAAATTTATTATTTGTACCTGATCCTGGTAACAGTAGGTTACTTAATAGATATATCTAAATAAAACTTAGGAAGCTTTAATAAATACATTTAAAGAAATTGATGGACAAAACACCAGAAGGTGTGTTTCTTAACTTTGATGTAAACTCGTTTTTATTTTTCTAATAATTTCTTTATAATTGGATTATAGGCTATATAGGTTATCTCCCATAACTCTACTGTTACTTGCCTCAGGTACTCAGAGTATCGACCGGTGGATGCTGTTACTAACATACACAAGAGGGACTGAAAGTCATGAAGATTCAAGTTTTCTAAATAACATCCCTTTGTATTTCTGGTACATGAAATAATTATAATAACTAAAATCTATCTAGCAATTTGATTAATTTAATCATCAATGAAATTATTTAAAAAGTTTATTTCATAAAATTACAGTATTATTTATATCTCTAACTTTTAAAGTGAAAAAAAGAAGGAATAAGTACAAAAATTATTACCGATATAAGAATATATATTGAACCTATGCCGACATATATTAATACTAAATACATCCAAACATGGAAAGCAAACGGAGTCTTTGGTATGAGACATATATCAATGTTAAACATCCATAACATTGATATATGTCTCATCATATCAAGAAGTCACCTTAAAGAAAAATTGTTCCTGACAATAAAAGGGTTACTATACTCCAGAGGAGACACTGCAATTTTTATCAAAACAAACATTAACCATTGTCAGGAAAAAGACGATCACAACTTTCAAAGCGAAGAATTACAACTCACCATTATAACTCACCAGTCATCTAAGAGCATCGTACTTCCCTACGCGACATAAACTGAAAAAAACTTACTATATAAATGTGCATACTGGATAAATTACGTGGTTGGTGGGAGGTGATTATAACGCCAAACACGTACACTGGGAGTCCAGGCTTACAACGACAAAGTGAAATTAGTTAAAAGCGGCAATAAAAGAAACTGGTAGTAATTTTCATGCTCCAGGCATACCAACGTACTGGACCACTGATGCAAAAAAGCTCCTGATTTATTGCACTTCTTCATCTCGAAGAAAGTAGCAAGAGAATCTGTCAGCCTGGAAGATAATTATGACCTCGCTGAGCGTCAGTATGATCGCTGAATGGTCCGAGTCATGCCGCATCTAACTAACTACACCACAGACTGGACAAGCTTCAAAGCAGAATTAGATAGTAAAATTGACCTTCAAATAAAACTGTGAACAAAAGTACAACTAGACAAGGAGGCCGAAAAATTTTCTAGAACAATTCAAAACGTGGCATGGAACAACACAAAATTACTTGAAACCAAGTTCGTAACCATTAATTAAATGAAACGAAAAAAAAATCACAAACAAACAGAACTATTCCTTTGAATAATAATATAGTACCACAAACTAACACAGTCAAGTACCTGGGCATGACGCTGGACAGGAAGCTGAAGGGGGGAGAATATGTAAAAGTCAAAATAAGCGAATTAAACCTCAAAAACAGGAAATTATATTGGCACATTGGTCGGAAATCCAAATTATCATTGTGAAACAAAATACCAAACTACAACCAGATTCTGAAACCGGTGTGTCTTTATGGTGTCCAATAGTGGGGATGCAGTGAAAAAGAATTACTGATCACATCAACACTAAAGCAGCAAAACTCTTAGACCCGGAGAATAATGTCAGAAGACTTCGAGCCTTTCTACTATGTTCGCGTAAAATTAAAACTTTTTTCAGTTAAAGTTATACGCCACTTTTTAGTTGAAGTTATACGTAGGCTAAACACTAAAAAAAAACACATAGTATTGCCAAAACTATAAAAGAACTTAAATAAGCATGTGCATCTGGCAATGATGACCACATTATACTAAGAAAATCGACTTTTTCTTAGTATAATGTGGTCATCATTGCCAGATGCACATGCTTATTTCTATAACAAAATTTTATGATTTATAATTAATATAATGTCATTAGAATATCTCATTTGGTTGTTTAAATACATTTAATAAACAAATAATATCAATTTTATAAAAAACACATTTATTTACTTCATAGATACCAACACAAAAAAAAGATTTGCAGTTCCGTAACTAAAACTTTTTTTTTCAACATTGTTCCATTATTTTAGCCAAAGTTTTCAGTTAATGACAGCATTAGAGATTGATGTAAACAGTATATGTTCAACTCATAGGAAAAAAAAATTTTAATTGACGCCAACATTGTAGAAAGGCTTTTAAACGTAAAAACCGGCAAACCTATTACGTAACATCAAAGAGTAGCTAATAGATGGAGAGTGCATAAGACTTCAATCTTTTCTAACTCATTAAAAATTTAAATTATCCAAAAAGAGTTTAAGAAGCCACGTTTTGAGGTAGTTCTCTGCCTAAGAGAACTAAGTTGTCATTTGATGTCAAATAATTGAAATATACGGTTATGTTTAGTAAGAAATTTTTTTAAAACTATTAAAAGTAATTATTATTGAATGAAAATAATTTTGTGATAAATAATATTTTAAAAGAATAAGATTAAGAACCTAATTATGGGTAATGAACTAAATTTACGTTTAAGGAAATAGCAGTGCATCATTCTAAACTGTGAATCACATGTTGATGCAGAAAAGAAGATTTCATTAGTATCTAATTTAAAAGGATTACTTATAAATATATTTTTTCTTTTATTTATAAAATATAGGAGATTTTGAAATTAATAAAAAAATAATCATGACTAGTTAGCAAATCGAGTTTTGAAAGATTATTATCCTTAAATATTGTTTTTAATTTTACGGTAGTAATGCGCAAATCAGTTGATGGTTTCCTGATACATCAACCAAGCCTCTTCTATTAAACACCAAATCTCACCTTCACGAGGTCCCTCCTGTCAAGCCGAGCAACCTTAGCGAAAGAACTGGAACCCAACCCAGTTGGTGTAGTTTGGGTCGGCGAGCAAACGAGATTGGTGGAAACAAAATCCAGAAGCCTCTGTTCCATATTGGGCGGCTTCTGGTCTGATCCCAGAGGGGCGGCAGTCAATTCACCTGGTAGAAGGTCTAAAATACATCAAATACTCCGGTATAAAAAAATGTTTAAATCGAAACCAGATAAAAAAGCGGCAGGGATATCTGCCAAAGTGTCGTCTGAATCCACGACCGACGGCGAGGGCTTGGCTGAGTTCGAGAAGAATTCAGCTAAGTCGCCAGTGGAATACACGCTCGGGTATAATTCCTCTGCACTCATGGTGGAGTCACAGGCCATGGCGCTGGATACAGCTACTGGACTTAACAAAGCATCTACCTTTGATCCTTTTAAAGGTACTAAGAAAATGGGACGATCTCCGCCGAAAAGTCAATCCTTAGGGAATTTGCACACACCGACAAAATATAACAACAAAAACCTTAACATACATCAACGGTCAGTTTTGGACCAGTTTTGCACACCAGCGACTAGGACTATACACCTAAAAGGAAAAAAATGTGTTCAGACAGCAACTTACCAGGAATCCGCACGACGGTTAATTCAACATTCAAGAAAAAATTACAAATCTAGAAAGCGAATTACAGGAAGCAAAACGAGAGATCTTAGAACTTATAAGTATTATATTGGCAATCCAGCATAAAGAATCTGGACAAACAACAGTTCAGATTCCTAGCCCAGTAAATATACAGGCAAAAGATCACACGCCTACGAACGTTGCAAAGGAAACAGCATGGATGCTCCCTAAATCAAAGAGAAGAAGAACAATAAGTAAAATTGACACTACAATAAAGGACAAAGCTGAAAAACAAAATCTATTAAAAAATAAGGACGATTGTAGCAAACAAATCAAATACAATTTTACAGAATACTCACCTAGTCAACAGAATAGATTTATCATACTAACTCCTACAACAAGAACCAGCAGAATAAATATATTAAACAACTTAACGGATACTCCACAATCAACGGAAAGTAACAAATTATTAAAAATAAACAGTTTAACAACATCAACAAACAATAAAGTTAAGAACCTCAGATCCCCACCAGTAGTGTTTAGTAATGTGAAGAGCTATGGTGAAATAAACAAAGCATTAAAATCTAAAAACTTAGAATTTGCAGCTAACATGATGAACGTCAATCAAATAAAAGTTAATGTAAATACGGAAACAGATTATAGAGAGCTGACCAAATATGCAAATGACGCTAAACTAGAATGGCACTCCTACGAGAGCAAACAAAATAGACCAATCAGAGTAATGAGACATCTACACCCATCCTGCGACACAGATCAGATAAAACAAGAACTTCTGGATGAGAAATTCAAAATACTTAACGTCGAAAACAAAATCATAAAAAAAAAACTTAATGGAGAAGCGTACATAACAAAACTTCCACTATTTATGCTGACTTTTGACAACACAGAGGACATCAAAAAAATATTTGATATAATATATCTTAACCACATGAAAATTAAAGTAAAAGCATTAAAAACTAATAAGATCATACCACAGTTCAAACGCTGCCAAGAAGTGTGTAAAATGCACATGTGATCATCTCACAACCACCTGCACCAAAAACAGAGATGCCCCAGCTAAATGCTCGAATTGCGGAGAGGACCATCCTGCTAATTACAGAGGATGTGCCATCGCAAAGGATTTACAAAAAAAACGGACCACTCAATACCATCAATCTAACACTACAAAAACGATTAATCATCAGACTAATAAAATTCACTATCAAAAAACTCATGAAGGAACTTCTTACGCTGAAGCCATTAGAAATAATAATGCACAAAAAACAACTCCAAATGAATTCCAACGAAATATAGATCAAACTCAAATATTAACAAACATATGTGACTTAGTTAGTAACTTAGCGCGTAGACTAGAGAATTTGGAAAAGCTAATTCCTAACAAAACTACAAACACAATCAGTCAATGACGAAAGAACTAAGAATTTCAACGTGGAACGCCAATGGACTAAAAAACAAAACGTATGATCTTGAAATTTTTCTCCACAATCACAAAATTGACATATTCTTAATATCAGAAACTCACTTGACTAATCAAATAATTATAAACGTCTCGAACTAAGATACATATCTGACAAATCACCCGGACAATCAAGCTAAAGGTGAAAGTGCAATATTAATTAAAAAAAACATCAAACATTCTCAAGAACTAAACATGAAAAAAGAAGAAATATAAGTTACTATCATAGTAGTAGAGCCTCATCAGCAAAAACTTACCGTGGGGGCAGCCTACTGTCCTTCAAAATACAACCTGAAAAAAAACGACTATAAAAATATCATAAAATCAATGGGAGAAAGATTTATATCAGGCGGGGATTTCAACGCAAAGCATGTGGACTGGGCTCCAGACTATCAACCACGAAGGGAAAAGAGCTAAAGTCAGCGTTGGAAGAATTTGGATGTACATACTACTCAACGGGTAGTCCGACCTACTGGCCAACTGACGAGAATAAAATTCCAGATCTATTGGATTTTTTCATCGCTAAAAAAGTTTCGACAAATTTCATTGAGATAGAAGATAACTACGACCTTAACTCAGACCACTCAGCACTTATAATGCATCTAAGCGAGAGAGTGATAACCAAGGAATGCAATCCAGTACTAACCAACGCTACCACTGGCTGGAACAGTTTTAAAATAGACATAGAGAATAATATCAATCTAAAAATTAAACTTCGAACAAAGCAGCAACTGGACGAAGAAGCCGAGAAATTCACGAAGACGATACAAACAGCAGCATGGGACAACACAAAATAAAACAAACCTAGAACGATTACAATTAAATATCCTAATGACATCAAAACATTAGTGGAAGAAAAAAGGAGATGCAGAAGAAGATGGAAACAGACAAGGGACCCAGCCGATAAGAATGTGCTCAACAGAAAAGAACAACAATTAAAAAGATAAATCTAATCATTCAACGAGTCAACAATGAGCAACTATCTGGAAAATCTAGACGCCGATGAGAAGTCGGAATACTCCCTGTGGAAAGCTACGAGAAAATTAAAAAAGCCAATTGCTCACAATCCACCAATCAAAACACTCGACTATTGAACAAATACATAGAATTACAGACTACATTGAGAAAGCACTTAAAGAAAAACAATTTTGCTCGGCTATCTTCATTGACGTATCTCAACCCTTCCATAAAGTCTGGCACGAAGGACTTATACATAAACTAAATAAATTACTACCAAAAAATCACGTTGAATTTCTAACATCTTACTTGACGAACAGATATTTCCGTATAAAACACGAAAACAGCTACTCAGAGATAAAAGAAATCAAAGCAGGAGTACCACAGGGAAGCATCCTAGGACCGATACTTTATCTACTATTCACGAGTGACCTGCCAGAACCAGAAGGAGTATTAGTTGCCACATTCGCTTACGATACAACTATGATGACAAGAGATAAAAATCTAAAGACAACTGCAAGAAAACTACAAGACGCAAATAACGCAATCCAAGAATACACGAATAAATGGAAAATCAAATTAAATGACTCAAAATCAACATACATAACGTTCACAAACAGAGCAGTAACAAACAGAATCCCGATATAACTAAATAGTAATCCAGTTCTGCACGCATCTATAGCCAAATATGGAAGTTAAAAATAAATGGACAGAACATATAAAAACAAAACTAATAGAACTTAACATCAGATATAGAAAGCTCTACTGGCTAATTGGACGTAAATCAAAATTATCTATAACAAACAATTTATTAATATATAACCAAATAATAACACCAATTTGGATGTATGGCATACAAAACAAAATAATAAGCAATATAGTACAAGCCCCATGGTACATACGTAATAGTGACTTACATAGAGACCTTAACGTTAATCAAGTAATGGACGAAATTAAAAGAACAGCATTAAAACATCACTCTAAACTACTAAACCACATTAACTCGGAAGGCACTCAGCTCCTAGATACAGAAAACAACATTAGACGATTGAAACGAAAAAAACCACTTGATCTAGTTTAAGAGGATATTGTTACTACAAAACCAATTTTAGTATTCCAAAGGGAAAACTAAAACATAATTCAACAAGACTAGCTATAAGAATTCAAATAAAAACTATTAGTTGGCCTGTAGAGACCAGTTATAGTAGAACTCCAAATAACTAATATTGAAGTTCAAAAAAAAAAAAAAAAAAAAAATTTAATTTTTTACCTAAATTACAGGTTTTCCCATACATTTTATTATACCTAGATTTTATTGTTACATATATTATATTTACTATTTTACTTAAATTACATCTTTTTTTACAAAACATATCAATAAAAAACAATGCCCGGATTAAAATTAAACCTAGTCTGTAATATTTTAATTTTATGCCTTCTCCATCTAACACATACTCATTGCATAATACCACTATAGCCACTATAGTATAGAATCCATGATACAAATACATGATACAAATATACAAGTTATGGCAATGCGCATATCTGCCAACTTCATTCTTTTGTTTGAAGTTTCTGTGTGACGTAATAATATCCATTGTAAAATTGTAAATTGCAAAAATTTGCTGTAAACATTTTGTGAAAGAAGATTTTGTAAATTATTTACAATATGAAATGGGTAAATATACAATATTTTTTACATATAGAATTTTTTTAATAATTTTTTAAGGAGTAGCAGATAGATTACAGTTGAAACCGGGATCTGTATCTAAAATTTATATAATTTGTGAGGATGAAATTAAAGAATCTGAACGTGCTGAAAGGATGAACGTTCGAAAAAATAAAAACTTGGTTGAAAATTTATTAGAACAAACAAATGTTGTTGAAGATAAAACAAGTCAATTTGATGTGCCAGCTGATGTTGAACCTGAAGAAGACTGGAAATTAAAATATGATGAAATTTACAGTATAAATAATAAAATTCAACTGGAAATTGATCATCTAAATACGGAAATGTATATTAAATATTTATGTTTGTATGTCTAATTATTTTAGTTCTTGTTATTTTAGGAAAAATTTGAAATCAGAAAATGTTCGTTTGCTAGAAGGCGAAATATCTAACAATCTTGAAATTGATAATTTAAAAAAAGAACTAACTATAAGTGAATTCCATAGAGAGAACTTAGAAAATAAATTGTTAGAAATAGTTACGGTTGGCCAAATTAAAAAAATAAAAGTTGGTTCAAAAAGATTGAACTGGACAGAAGCTGTTGTCGCAAGATCAATCACACTTTATGCGGCCAGTCCGCGTGCTTATAAATTATTAAGGCAAAAGCAGTTTCCATTACCTTGTGAGGGAGCTTTGTCTGAAAATGGAAATGTATCCATTGATGATACTTCAGACTTAGTAATGGAACTGACATTGACAGGCATGGATTTACTTCAGTTCAATAATTTATATTATTAATTAATTACGTTTATTTTACATTTTAGGATCTATGTTTAAAAGTATTTTGAACATGAACATTGAAGTAATAACAGATTACGCAGAAGATAACGATTTTGCTTTAATGGAATATGATGGATTGGAAAATCTGGCTGGATACATATGCAAAAGGTTGCATAATGAACTTCCAGATATTCGTGTCAATGCTGAAAATGACAGTAGCTACACATGGGTGAATCATTTAAGTGAAGGCGGATTGTCGAAACCAACCGAACAAATGATGGGATATATGATGGAACTTGAAATGATATTTAATGAAGCCAACGGGGAAGAATTATTAATAATAAAAAATTATATAAGTCACATGTTAAATTTAGTTGAACATGTTGACTGCAGTAATAAAATAAAAAAACTTTTTATGCGTGCTAGAATGTATTTTCGCATAAGAAAGTTAAACCGGCAAATTTTAGAAAACTTAAAATCAAAAAAAAGAAAATACAAAAAAATTATTACTTGAAAATTTAAATAAATATAAGTAAATTTGCGGTAACAATTGTCTTTTAATAAATATATTCCTATAGATAGATTGTTTGAAATTGAAAAACGAATAAATTTCATATAAATACTACGGCATATACATATTTTATAGATATTGTGACGTCATGCGCGGAACAGTGTCAAAATGAAACGCCGGAATGCCATATCTTGTATAATTGTATCATGTATAGAATCGACCTCAATTATAATTTAAGATAAATTTTAGACATCCATTGGGGGACCGAAAAATTAACTAACACCAGGTTAAGATTTTTAAAATTAATATTTTTAAAACTAGTGGTTGGCTATAAGGGCCAGATCCATAACACATCTCATGTTAAAAAGAAAAGAAAAAAAAATTCATTCAAAAATTTTTTATTTGAATAAAAATTCGCAAATATTTCAAGGGATCAAATGAACGAAATGCTTGTATTGAACTCTTGAGATGCATGAGTTTCTTTTGTTGCATCAATTTTAATTTCCTTTTATATATTTAACAACTACAAAACTTGTTTACAAAACAAAACCAATTTTTATTACAATGGCTCTGTGCGTGTTCCCTTTTTTTTTTGTAGTCGCAGCTGTTGGGCTGCTCATAAGGTCATATCACTGTATTGTCATTTGGAACTACTAGTTTTATATGGATTCCGAACCATAAATTTCTTAATAGTGAAGAAACTTTAATTGCAACAAGCTAATTATTAGTGAGGCATTTGTTGTTAGCAAATAATCTCGACCGTTAGCATTTTGCCCAGTCGTAAATTATATTTTATTGTAATTGGATTACTATAGTACTCATTTAAAGCTGAATCCAGTTCTACGTACCGGAGGTACAGTTCTACGTACCGGAATCCAGTTCTACGTACCGGAGCGACCACCAACACCCGGATGCCAGGCTAAGGGATGCCAACACATCGTCAGATCTGATGATACTACAACAACAACAACTTAAACTTTTATTTCTGATTGGTTGAATTCCAAAAAAACCCACTGTAGACAATTATTGGCGGATATGTAAAACAAGCTGAAAATATTAAAATTTTATTGAATTTTTGGTGTGTATTTCAGAGATTTTTTCAAATTTTCAACAACAACTTTATAATAATTGACATATTTTTATGCAATAATTAACAGATTTTTAATTATTCTTAACAGAATATGGAGTTATAATTGTAAGTGTTAAGTTAAGTTTAGTGTTAAGCCGAAGTAAATAAAATTATGCGTTATGAATATTTTTAAGTTCACTAACGTATTCTCTTTCTCTATAGTGAGAGTGTATTTGGACCCACAATTTTTTGGTCGGCAATATTTCGGCCGAAAGGGTCATTTGACCAACAAGTAGTTTGGCCGACAGGGTAGTTTTATGGGGGTTGGTGTTGTGAAAGTGGATCCGGGAGTGGTGCTGTTGATCGAAAACCCACACCCCTGTACATGCTTGTGGTCGGTCGGTGGTGACTGTGGCTGGTGAAAGGTGTTTGTTGTTGGTCATGGTGGGTTTTTATGGTCGGTGCAGATAAGGATTGTGGCTGGTGATGGTTAGTTTGAACAAATTATGTACACAGTATGTTACAAAGAAAAATTAAAAAAAAAACTATATATATTATGTATGATATATAGGAAAAGAAACATAATTTTGATTATTTATCTCTTACTTTTGTATCTGCCAGGTTCTTGAACAAACCGGAAATTAGTACTAGGGGCTTCTAGTTAAATCTTAAATTATATGAAATATTGTTTTACTAGGATTTTAAAGTATATGCATTTGATATTATAATTCATTTTTATTTCAAGTATGTTATATTGTAATTAATTTTGAATTCAAACTAAAATAAATTAAAATAAGTGTTTTCTTTCTTATCCAAAGTGATACCATGCAGTGTAGAAAAAGGACAATTCGCATTTTGGAATGAACGTCTGATATGTACTAAAATATATCCATTTGAATTTATTAAGTATAAGAAACAAATTTACTTCATTGAATTAATGGTTTTACAATTTTATTTTTTAATGATATAGTTTTACCAAAAATACGGAAATGTTAAATTAATTTGCTTTACTTTGTAACATATTTTGATAATCTTGTATTTCCATTTCTTTTTCAACAATTTGACTTAACAAATTATCAACAGTCTCCTGCAATCTTTGTTTCAATGTAGGATTTTGTATATTCGATATTTCCAATGATTTTTGATTTTGTTGTAATTTTAAGTCATCGCATTGTTTTCTCATTTCCAAGATTTTCATATTAATTTGTTCCTTTGTTAATTGCGGTTCGGAAAAATCGTAATCATTTGAATGTTGTTGATCGAAAAAACCACCACCACTTGCACCAGCTAGATCATCTAAGAATTCTTTTGATCCAGCTTTTGGACTGCTAAACATTGATTTATCAAATTCTGTAATTATATCTTTATTTTCATTGCAAGATGCGTCAGCACGACCTCCAGTTCCACCATTTCCACACAATGAATATTCTGAAAGTCTACTATCTTCATCAAATCTACTGTTATCTTGTTGTCGATCATTTCTATTATCTTCTTCATCTGATGATGATACCTCACCTCCAAATATATCATGTTCACCTAAACCACGTGCTGGGGGTATGTTTGATTGACGATCATTTTCAACTTCACCATCCGATTCACCTTGTAAGCCTTTGTTTAACATATCTCTGAAACTAACGTCTTGTTTATCTTCATCGGTTAATGCCTGTTCCTTTAAATTATCTAATGTCTCTGATTTTGTGTCTTCATCCTCATTTATAATTTCATATTTTACACTAACAGCATCATTATCAATTCGTAATAAACGCTTTACTTCTTTCTCGATTTCTGGTGCTTCAACAAATTTTTTCTTCAAAGTTTTACGGAATCGCCGTTTTCGAACATTTTTGCATGGCGGTGTTATACCATGTGGCCATAAATATTTTTTATCTACTTTATTTGGATCTTTTTTTTTAGCCTTATTTGGCGATTCTTCTTCTTCTGGTGGATCTGGTTCTTCTTTACATAACATGAGTTGGCAAATATCAGATGTTTTGTAGAAACTTTTATTATCGATTGTTTTTAATGATTCCATAATAGTTGGAAGATCCACAACTTTAGCATGTAATAACCAATGATCCAAGCGAACTTCTCCATAACGTAAATCTTGCTCTAAAGTTATGCTTAATCGATCTTTTAAGCTATTTGATCCTGATTGTATCAACTCATGGAGAACATTAGCTGGTTCTTCTGGCATTCGTAAAATGAATTGTGTTTCTAATTCAACTGCATCTTCTTTCTTAGGTTCAGCAGGTTTAATTTTACTCATTTTTTAAAATGATAATTATTTCAGCATTCAGGAAAAAACCTCGGGCTTTTTTTTATCTGAGCACTGGCACTGACAGTCTGATTCTAAAGCTGAACTGACACTGACAGTAACAAAATTAAGAATGTTGTTTACAAAACAGTCATGTCGTTATTTGTCCATAAGCACTGAAGTATAAGCATTTTATTTCAATTAATTATTGGATGTGGTATACTGAATTTTTAGTATTTTCGAAATTTCAAAGATTTATATGAGGTGTCAATATAAAATGAATTATTTTCTTCAAACAGGTCGCCAAATTATAACAAATATCAAGGTAATTTAATTTTATTGAATTCTAACCTTCGATTATAATACATATATCTGTTTGTATGCAGGATAATCTTTGTATAATTCTTGGGAATGAAACTTGTGACTTAGATTCAGCAATTTCATCACTTTCGGTGGCATATTACTATCAAAAAAATCAACAACTAATTTCGATCAATAAAAAATATAATGGCATTTTTCCTTTATTTAATATAAGTAGAGCTGACTTTCCAGTAAAAACAGAAGTTGCTTATTTTTTGAGAAACAATTCGATTGATATTGATAATATCATATTCCTGGATGATATAGATCAAATAATTTTACAAAGAAATGATATTATTTTAGTTGATCACCATGTGTCGCCATATTCAAAAACAGTAATTGAAGTATTTGATCATCGTCCATTTGATTCAACTTCGAATTTAAATATCAATTGTAAAAAAAATATAAAAGAAATTGGTTCATGTTCAACATTAATTGGAGATTTATTTTTAAAATTAGATAAACCTGAGCAACATAAAAATGTTTTAAAGCTTCTTTATGCACCTATAATTTTAGATACAGTTAATTTTTCAACAGAAGCAGATAGAGCTAAAGAATTAGATCGTCAAACAGTTGAAAATATTGAAAATATATTAGGTATTGAAAATCCGATATTATATCGTGAAAAATTATTTAATGATCTTAATTCAGCAAGATCTGATGTTAAAACTTTAGATTCATATCAAATACTTTTCAAAGATATGAAATTGATTTCAAATAGATTGGGTAATATAAAAGTTTCTATACCAGGGTATCCAATTTTAGTAGAAGATTATATTAAAATGAAAAATTCTACAGAGAATATGAAAAAATTTGCATCTATTCAAAACTGTTCGGTCATATTATTAATGGGAATGAGAATACATGAATCAACAGTAACCAGAGATTTAGGTTTAATAAATATAAACGATATTGATTTATTCAATAAAATTTTATTTGCGCTAATAAATAATACAACAACCGATTTAGACTTAGAAAAAAATATTCATTGTGATTTTTTGAATGGAACGTTTTTTCGTCAAAAAAATATTAAATTATCTCGGAAACAAATTCTTCCTATTGTAAAATCAATTCTAGATGAAATAAAATGATATTTTATCCAATATTTGTTCTAAATAATAGTAAATCTGTATCTTTTATTTGCAAAAAATTAAATTTTTAATCTGCGCTGAGGAGTTTTCTCCTGACTATATGAAAAAACTTTTTCATTGTCAGAAGTGGGATTCGAACCCACGCCCACAGTGTGGACTGCGACCTGAACGCAGCGCCTTAGACCACTCGGCCATTCTGACATGTGCCTTACTTGTGTCCAATGTAGTATTTATTTTTACTTAAAAAAAATTCAGAAAAATATTTAAATTTATTTAGTTACTTAAATAAAAACAATCCTCCATTGCAATATTTGCTGTTAATTACTTATGTTATGTACCATTAAAATCACTCCGATTTTTGTCACAAAGTTTTTAATCGTCAGGATGGCCGAGTGGTCTAAGGCGCTGCGTTCAGGTCGCAGTCCACTTTTGTGGGCGTGGGTTCGAATCCCACTTCTGACAAAAGTTTTTTTTTATTATATACTTTACTCAGTAGAATTTTTACAACACAAATACATTTCACATAATTAAAAGTAAAAACGTTTTATTAATTTGAAATTATTATTTTTAGATATATGTACTATTTATAACATATTGCAATCCTTTTTATTATTTTATTGATTAATCAAAATATAAATGCATAATTTTTTAATATAAGAAAACATAAACTTCAAACTTAATTTTTATATAATATTAAAAAAATTGAAACCTTTAAAGTTCAATAATAATTTGATTTTACTAACAAAAAATACTACATAATGTACCATATTTCCAATAATAAATACAATATAAATGTTCGGATTATATTAAATTTCGTAAAATTCATAATTGAATAATACAAAAAAATTAAGTGAACTTTTTTTCTTAGCATTTCTCTATATTAAAATAACATAATCGCAGTAAAGTGATAAAACACACTTTTTCTTTATCAAAAAGGTACTTTAGTTTATTTTGTTGGTGAAAAATCAGTTGGTACCAAAATTCGGCAATGCATTTCACGAATTAATGGAACCGTATATGCGACGCACTGATCCCACCCTGGTGAACGCCAAGCAGATTCACGAGTTTCTTTTCTCGATTGTAAATTCTTATAACCTGTAATTTCATTGTTTTTTAATATATAGATACTAATTTATATTAGTACGATTAAAAAATAAACTTACACCATATATGATGTACATTATAAAGACGACCGATTTGTGAAAAGAATCCAGCGAAGGCTTCATCATTATTTTTTCTAAAATTAATAGCACGAGCCCAATTATTACCCCATTCAATCATAGTACCTGGTTTAAGCCGATAAGATCTAAAATTTTCAAAATTTTGAATTACACAAATGAGGAAATTTTAAAGAGAACACATATAATAAAAATTTTAAAAAACCCAAAAATAAATAAATAAAATATATTCCATTTATATCATATTTTTTGATAATACCTCATTTCATATATATTTTGACCTTCTCTAGGGTCAATTTGTGGCCAATAACTAAATTGTAAAAGGTATTGCAGGTGACGAGATCTTAAGTAATTACCTCTTTCATTCATTAATCGTAAATAGTCCTAATAAAAATATATGAAAAAAAACCGAAATTATTATTCACAGAAACATAATCTTGTTTATCATATATTA
Organism: Empis livida; assembly: GCA_963932195.1. NCBI lineage: Eukaryota > Metazoa > Arthropoda > Insecta > Diptera > Empididae > Empis > Empis livida. Next base: position 23,736,765 of record OZ010648.1, read on the forward strand.
ACCTCATCATGATGAAGTTCCTCTTGTGCTTGGTCAATCATTTCAAAACCACCTGTGTATCTCCATAAATGAATACATTGATCCATATCGCCTACTTGAACTGTCCAAGAACCAATTAAATCGCATGCTAAATTATCTCGCGAGTTTATCAAATCGACAGTTTGTTTACTATAATTGTGAAAACGAATTAGAAGCAACAATTTTTCCCATAATAAAAACTTACTAATTTTTGAGGTATTTTTGTATTGAATCTGGTTTAACATTGTGGGTATGTAACGCATAAATTATTTCTTTGTCACTCAACATACGACTATGTGATTCTTTAGTTGGTTCAATTTTACGTACTAATAATTTACTGAGCCACGATTCTGATTCTCTACTTAACTGAGAACTTGTATAAATAAATCTGGAACTGCCTACAGTTCTAAAATGTGTTGTTATACCAAAAGCTCTTAAGCTTATCATTTTTGCAATCATTTTATTATAATCAATTTGTTTTTTTATTATTTATTGTTCGTGTCCGTATGTCGTGTCCTTTCCAAGGTTATTTATTGATATAAAAAATAAGAAATATTTAATTTTATTCAATATTATTGCTTGGACTTTTTATTAAACTCATCACTTCTTAACGTTATATGTTTATTTATGTATAAAGAACACTGTAATAATAATGGCAAAAGTATTATAAAAATAAAAAAAAAATTATATATATCTGACGTTGACAACGCGCCGGACTTCCTAATTATTTTTTATTGTTATCATTGTTGGAAAGCATTATGAATTTAAACTTGCTTGTGGTGGTTATAGCCACCTTTTCATTGTTGGAAAGCATTATGAATTTAAACTTGCTTGTGGTGGTTATAGCTATGATCACATTTTTATGACATTTTTCCTTACAATTATGTATGTGATTTTTTTTGTAACAACGCAAAGTCAAGAATTTTTTGTTACATAAGTTGTGTTAAATTTTTACTAACACGCAGCGGTCACCTTAAATTGCATTATATTAACAAATTAGTGTGATCGATATTGTGAACTCTGCACATATTTCATTGTTTTTGTGTTTAACAATGATCGATAAATGTGGATGAACAATAAATGTGTACAAGATTTGGGATATAAAAAATCGTTGGTAAATTTTTAAAACATTAAACAAAATTCTATATTAATAGTATTTTTAATTCAAGATTAACAAGGTATCTATAGTTAGGGCACCTAGTATTGAGAAAGCCGTCAGAAACTAGCAATAGATTGATTTCCTCCCGATTGCAAAATCAATTTAATTCTCAGGAAAAAAATGTGATTCGATTTTATTTTGTATAATATCATTATACATATTTACATTTTATTTTGGAAAATATTTTACGACAGACACCACACGTACAGTACATATTATTATTATTAAGGAATGTATTGTTATTCTTATTATCTGTAAAATATTTTTATAATTTATAATATTCTGTTACCTAAAAGTGACAATATAAATAAATAAACAAAACCGTGAGAAATTTCAAAAATGTGAAAAATGTCACAATTCGGGTGAACCATAATCACTCTTGTCCACAGTATTGTGATCTGTCGAGCATTATTATTTTTCTGTAAGTATTTTGGTTTTTTTCCCCACTTAGTTGCTGGGTATTTCATTGTATTAACTATTCCTACAACCATAGCCTAATCAACGAATAAGTATTAGACTGGAACTGGCATTAGATTAAATATATTGAAGTCTGGCCGGATAGAGCCCTGTCTTTCTCGTCATACCAAAGTGTCAAATTACAATTTCGGGCGGATTAGGTTTAATTTTAATGTTTTAGATACTATAATGTTTTAAATATGTTTTAGATACTATAAATAGAATTGTTAAAAATGATGTAATTAAGTAAATTAATAAATATAGACAACAATATAATCTAGGAAAAATCAAATTTATGGCAATTGTGATTTAGGAAATAATTAAATTATTAAACTTAAGTGAAAAAAAATTAATTTAGGTAAAAATGGAATGCACGTAATAATGAAATTTAAGGGAAAAAATAAAACCTATGTAAAATAATTAATTTTACTTAATTTCCTGACAAAAGTAATGTTATGTAATTAAATTTAAAAGATAAAGGTAAAAATAAAGAAAACATTTATGTTAAATAAGTATACTTTTAATGAAATAAAATTTAAGAACAATATTTGAACAAATTCCGCTATTTGCTGTTAATATTGGCAACCAATCTGTGGTAGTTATAGAATACTTGGGGCTCTACAAATATAGTCAACCCTGTAATCAAGTATTTAAATTGTCATTTAGCATTGTCAACACATAACCATATAGTTCAATTGTTTGAAATCAAATGACAATTTGATTTAGCTGAGTGAAATTATTAATAAGTTATACGTCAATTGTTTGAAATCAAATGACAATTTGATTTGGCTGCGTGAAATTTTTAAATGACATTTTTAATGAGTTACAAGGAGATAGAAGACTTATGCCTTCTCCATCTAATACTTATTCGTTAAGCCTAATAGACAAACCCACAAATTTTAATATATATACTGAGAAAGCCAATCTTAAGAAAGCCAATCTTGGAGTGGCTTTACCAACTAAAATAAACTAAAATATTCTACAATCTACATTACAAACATAAAATTTGTACACCTTTAACTTTATGCTTACAAAAAAATAACTTTTAGCTGTCAGTTCCACTCCAAGAGTGGAGTTATGGTGGCGGCAATTAAGCTAGAAGAACACTATTTGGAGGTTGTGTGTATATATATCGAAGTCTGTTGACAGACCAAACTTGCCATCAAGATTATGGCATTTTCTTTTCCAACAATGCTCATTTCTTTTTTATATTTATTTATGTCATCAAAGTATAAACAAGACAGCTACTAGAAACAATAGTACAAATATACATCATAGATTGAAATTGGTATCATTTTCAATCAATTTATGCGTTACACCACAAACTATTGAACTGTATTTTGTATTTTTTTTAAAAAGAATTCTGCAATATAGTTTTCTGCCTAGAGAAAAACAAAACATTGAAAAATGAATTTGCTCATAATTCTTCTATATGCTCAGAAATGCATGCAGCGTGCTGGGCAATATATTTCTATGTAAAAAATAAATTTTGTGACAAAAATTATATTCAAATATACAGTTCAATAGTTTGTGGTGTAAACGCACAAATTGGATTGAAAGTGATACCAATTTCAATTCTATGTACATATATTTGTACTATTGTTTCAAGTCATCAGTACACAATATACAAAAACACAAATAAAGAATATACAAGGTTTTTTTTTTGGAATTATGAAATTTAGGAAATATGAAATAAATAAATATTGTTATTATAATTGAAAAATAAATTTAGGGTATAAGAGTATGAAAATAATATGTTCAACATTATTTCCCAAATAAAACGAATTAAATTATAGTGAATATATAAGCTTTTACTATCAGTTTACCACACACTTAGCGTGATCCAGAATCAACCCGGTCCTGGTGGTTTATCATAACCTTACTTTGCTAAATAAAAATTGAAAAAATTGTAATTGAAGATTAAATCTACACAAACAATTAATTTTATGCTAAAAACTTAATTTGCAAATTGCATCAAAAATTAAAAATATTTCAAAAACAACCAAAATAAATTTTATTTTATCGTCAATCTTTCCTACTGTTGAGTTGCAATCTTGATCGAAACATTTTCTCGGCATTTTCGTTAGTTAAATTAAATAATACTATTAATAAATTATAATTAGAAAAATTGTAGACAGATTTGCAACGAATTGCAAAAATTAATCTTTTAATTAATATTCTGTAAATGAAATTATCAAACATATTATTTCAAAAAATTAGGATCGTGAAGGCGACAACGGTATATACTAATTTGGTTTTTATAATATTAAAGTAATTTTATAATATATTATGCATTACGATATATATATATATATATATATATATATATATACATATATATCGTAATGCATAAAAATTACTATTAAAACAAGAAAAAACAAATAATAAGTAATCGTTTTAAAAAAATTATTACGAATATAAATTTATTAATGCTGATTATAGTTTCTTAAAATTTGTTAATGCTGATATAGTTCCACAAATTGGAAAAGCTTACTTTTTTGTGACAAACTTATTATGTATCATAGATTTTTGAGGAACCTAGTACCTAATTCACCACGTTGGCTTACATTGCGTGAATGAAAAATTGGTTTATTGTGAATAATTTTTTTTTAAATGGAATAGATGTATAGTTCGAATTCTATTAATTTTTTCAATAATAATGGAATAATGGAAGTTTAACTTTTGCCAAAAAATAGTAGTCATTTTGAGTCATTTCTAATAAAAATTAAATATTTCCAAGAGCCATTTTAATCAATTGGTCTTATGGCAGAAAGAACAGCTTCTGCTACAACACAGGTTTTGTCGTCAGTGGAGGCTTAGTGTAGTAGAGTGTATTTTTTGCAGAATGGTTTTTGGAAAATATATACAAACACAATAATTTAGTGTTAAATGTTAGTGTTTTACGTATCCCTACATTATTTTAAATTAATGTTTTCAATTGGAAAATAATTTAAAAATCCGAATGGAATTTTCTAGGGTGGGGCTGAGGCAAGCCGCTACTCCAATTTAGAAATTTATTGTATTCTGCAAATTTTCACAACTTTATCATTGATTTTAATATATCTTTGTAAATTTATCCAGTAACATCGTATTTTCTCTTGGTGAACAAAAATTATTAGCATATAATGTCTATTTACTTCTTCAACAAAGACTTCCGTTTCTTTTTACGTCCAATCTGTCAAAATTTTTAGATAGCTAGCTATTAATCGTTAAAAAATTTTTGATTACATTTATAAAATTTTTTATGAAATCTCCTATAGGCCATTTAACTCTATAGAAAATTTAACTCATATAAAAAATCAGTGACCTAGGATGATTTAATAAAATTAATACATATATTAAAAAAATTTTTTTCAAAAGATTTACAAACAGATTTGTAAATCAGATAAAGTAGATTTTTGTCAACAAGAGATTTAAATTATGTATTTTTGTTCGTATTATATGTGAGGTTTTTAAACGGCGTAAAGGCTAATAAATAGAATATTTTATTTTTACAATTTGTATTTGAAAAGTTAATTATTGCAGAAATCAAATATTAATTATTTTTATTTTCACAATTATTAATTTTGATTAATAAAATAAAACATAAATTAAATGCTGAATTTTTTTTTTATTTCAATATAAGATTCTACATCTACATTTTGTTATCAGCTTGAAATTAGATTAAGTATGCTTAATTTGATTGTATATCAGTTACAATATGTACTAAATGAAATAATTTTAATATTATATGAAACGAAGGCAAATTAAAGAAAACAATTTTAAATTGGGATGCGACACTCTGTAATAGTTCTGTAAACTATTTAATTGAAAATAGTTTAAGTCTGCTATTCGTTTAAAAAAGACAAATTACTTATATTATTTTATAAATTTGTGAAATTAAATTTTTTCTTTAGTTGCAAAATTAATTAAATTGCTAATTTGGAATTGAAGATAATATAAGATTACATTGTAATTTAATGCAATTATTTTTATCAGACTACTTTAGAAAAATTATAACTGAAATATGTTTGATGATCTTCTTATATCTAATACTTTTGCAAAATATTATGAATTCTTTAAGGTCTTCTGAGAATAATTTCTAATTCACATTTTGCTAAAATATTAAATTCTAAATGGGTGTGTACAGATTCCCGAACGATAGAGAGTTTGTATTAGGAGTCCTATTCCACAATTGAGAATGTAATTAATTTTTCTCCAAGTGGGATCTTTTTTTAAACGGTCAACTATCTCTCCAGAGCGATATGTTGCAATGTTTATATTGTAAAGGTTGCGTGTCAAAAAGGGGTGGCAAGGTATTTTTGCCGGGTTGTAAGAAATGTCAATTAAAAATAATATAGCTATAGGTTTTAAAAACAGTGGCGCATTTGATATGTTTGAATTCCGCAAAGAGTTGATTGGCAAAAATGATTAAATGTTTTTCATATACAAGTTAACATTATCAACTAAAGATATAGGTACAAATAATAAATTCTTCATAACACGCGCATCCGGAATAATAAAATAATATTTTCAATAGTATTAGATTACATTTAGAATAATTAAATATTCCCATAATTTTTACCTTAGGATTTTGTTAATTTAGCATTTTTAATTATTAAAATTAAGTTCACACACTTTTTCTATCTTGGGTTTTTGATAATTTAGCATTTTAAATAATTATAATTATTTTAAGTTCATATTTCATTTTAAGTTACTAAAAATCATATAAAAGGAAATATTGTCAATTAAATTAATTAGTCTTAAACCAGATTCGAATAAATCAATTATAATTTAATAAATATAATAACTTACAAAAATCAATATTATTTTTTATTTTTAAATAATAAAATAATTAACTGGTGCCCGAGCAGGGACAATCGTTCAAGTTATTAAATATAAAATTTTATAACAAAAGTGCAAGTAGTGAAAAGGTGAATAATTAGTGAGGAGAAAAATCATCATAAAAAGTGAGAAGTATCTAACACCAACGAGCAGAACAAGATTGCTCCACCAAAGAAACGAACCGAAGGTATAACCGCTGTGATTGAAGAACGTACCATTAGTAGGCTGACTGCAACTTTTAACGCACACTAGCCAAAAAGGAGAAATACCACTCATGTACAATTTTACCTAGAAGACACACGATTCGTCCCGAGTGTATTAACCAGGCAGTACACTATAAAGATCTCTGTGGAAACACTAATCCATAGAGGAATCAAAGATAAAAGTAAAAACTACACTTGAAAAATTCCAAGATCTTTTTGGGCCTATAAATGATCAGGAAATAATTGAAACAAATGTGAAAGCAGAAATTAAAACAACTACAGATCTATACAAAATCATATCCGTATCCAGTCAACATGAGAGGAGAAGTGGAAGAACAAATAAAAAATATACCAAACTAATAAAACTTTTCTCATTTTTTAGCATAATTATATGGCCGATTACTGAGTCACTCAACATACACGCATATACAACACCTGTCGTAACTATCAAACAAGGAAGTGGACAAATTATAAGTGGAAGCTTCAATTTAGTTCATGTCATAAACTTATCAAACTATGAAGAGATCATAACCAGAATATTACCTTTAATCAATCAAACTAATAATAAAAGCATTATAAAACCTCAAATAAATCACCAGTTGAACGAAATAGAAAAATTAATAACCGAACTAAAAGGAAGACCTATAAGAAATAAACGATCAATTAACTGGATTGGAACAGCATGGAAATGGATAGCTGGATCCCCAGATGCTACTGATTGGGATATAATTTTGAAAAGTCAAAATAAAATTATCGCGAACAATAATGAACAATATAAAATTAACAACGCTTTAACTACAACAGCAAGTCGAATCCTTAGTGAATATAATAGAATTATAAGTCATCTAGACGAAGTTTCGATTGAAGAATCTCAACAAATCATTTTTAACAGACTCAGCATAGTTAAAGAAGAAATTAAAGAAGTTGTACGAGCAGCACAACTAGCTAAAAGCGGAGTTATTAATACTAATTTACTAAACAAAGAGGAAATTCAACGCTTAGTAACAGAAATTGAGACACTACCATATTCCAACAAAATTCAAGCACTCGAATACGCAGAACCACTTATGACCGTAAAAGATTCAACAATTTTATATATGGTATCGATCCCTAAAACAAACGGAAACGAATATAACCATGTTTTAATAAGATCTACTGTAAAAAATAATAAGCAAGTCTATTTGGAGCATAAAGAATTGTTAATAAATCAAAACGAAGTATTAGGAATAACCAACAAATGTAACCTGTTAAGAGACGTCTTCATATGCAAAACCAGCCAGTTACAACAATATGAAGAAGTACATTGCACCAACCAGTTGTTAAAAGGCCTAGATGCTGGATGCGAATATGAGTTTAATAATAAACAAATTATTGAAGCATTGAATGATAATACGATTTTCCTGAGTAATTTTAATGGAAGCCTGACCATAACCAATTCAAGCAAATTTTTACATGGCAGTTTTTTGGTACAGTATTATAATGAAACAATAAAAATCAACAATAGAACATTCACAAATAAAGCAATAAAAAAAGCACAAATTCTACCACCAATATTACAATCAAACTTGACCGAGAAGGGTATGAAACTCGACATTGAATATTTACACAGTCTACATTTGAATAATATTAAGAATCTGCAACAACTGTTCACAAATCATAATGTCTCAACTGTTATGGACATAGGTATCATTCTAACAATCATCATCCTTATTTCAATCATCATGTTAATCAAATTGAAAAAGGAATAAAAGAAAATTGTATTGTTCACAGGACAACTATTTCCAACACAAGGTCCTCATCTACGAGACGTAGATCTTTAAGGAGGGAGGAGTTAACATTATCAACTAAAGGTACAAATAATAAATTCTTCGCGCATCCGGAATAATAAAATAATATTTTCAATAGTATTAGATTACATTTGGAATAATTAAATATTCCCATAATTTTTACCTTAGGATTTTGTTAATTTAGCATTTTTAATTATTAAAATTAAGTTCACACACTTTTTCTATCTTGGATTTTTGATAATTTAGCATTTTAAATAATTATAAATATTTTAAGTTCATATTTCATTTTAAGTTACTAAAAATCATATAAAAGGAAATATTGTCAATTAAATTAATTAGTCTTAAACCAGATTCGAATAAATCAATTATAATTTAATAAATAAAATAACTTACAAAAATCAACATTATTTTTTATTTTTAAATAATAAAATAATAAAATAATTAACTTAGATACAAACAATAATCTTTCAGAACTTGAAATTCAGTTCAATAATTATTACGTTTGTTCAAGAAAGCATTCTTACCCAATGCATTAGGTATTTTTACTTTAAATTTAAATAATATTATTAAAGATTAGGCATATTGCCTAATTCTTCTTATAATTTCAAGTTTTTATAATTAAATTTAAAAATGAAATTATTTATTTCATTTTTTTTTTTTATGTTAACAAAAATTTTGTTTTATTTTATGTTATATTTTTTGTTGAACTATAAATTTTTTTTATTGTTGAACTTTTGTTGCTTTATTTCTTTTTTATATTATTGAAATAAAACTTGTACATGCCCAACCCAAAATATGAGTCGCAAAAATACTCCTTCGCGGAAAAAAAGTTAAGTAGCAGTGTACTAAATTACGTTCAAGTAGTTAGTATTTTTTTTAATGCACGAACTGAAATCTTTCCTAACTAAGGAAAGATTTCAGTTCGTGCTATCTTCTAATCAAATTATGTTAAAAAATTGTTTGTCAGTGCGATCTATAATTGTTCAAGTTCTAATTTTACCGTAATTAATTTAAAAATTTTAATTTAAATAAATAATTTGTGATATATTATTTATTCAATCTATGAATATTACTTATACAGGCTATTGACTTATAACAAATTTCAATTTTTCTTTATATAATTTTTAAAAAAATAACAAACATTATTAATAAATTTCAAAGAAAAAATCAAGTTCGAAAAAAAACAAAATTAATTTGATAAAACCAGAAAATAACTAAATAATAAAAAAAAGTAATATACAATTTTAAATAGCTTAGATTCAAGAACTTAAGAAGAAAACACTATTAATGGCACATTTAAGCCAAGCAATTCAGAACAAGCAATACCGTCAATTAAAAGATCATAAACAAGTTTCACACATTAAACGTTTCTCCTATTGGATAAGAGTTCAAGCCGAAGAGTTTACACCTATTGCAATATGAAGGTTGCTAAGAACAGAAGTAGGGTTTCTGAAAACTCGGGTTTTTAAGACTCGACGAGTCCGAGTCCAAAATTAAAAAAACTCGTCGAGTCCGAGTCCGGTGTCTTTAACAAAAAATATTACAAGAATCTGATAAAATAATATTATATGTTAAAAAGAAATGTACTCAAATTTATCAATTAATTAATTTATTTTCAAAACTTAATAAGCTTTCAAACTATATAATTGTTTTTAATTACTTTTTTCATTTTTTGGTTTAACGTACAAATATTTCAAAAAAACTAATAAATTGAGAGATTTGTCAGCAAGTCTTGATCTGCTTTTAGTGCAGAAGTTGCCACTAATTGAAAACCTCACCAAGGGAGGTATACTAATGTGTTTTGATTTTTAATTTCATTCATTATTTAGTTTTACAGTCTTCTGATCGTTTTTTTTTACGTTGAAAAATAAAAGTGCCATTGTTCTGCGAATTCGTACAAAGAAATTTCTCGCTAAACCAACATTGTAGAATGAATATTAATATAGGCCTGGGTTTCTACCTTGGTGAGGTATACTAATGTGTTAGGGGAGGTATGAGATTTTGTTTATTTTTGTTATGTTTTTTTTTAAAATTAACAATTAAAAATAATTTACAAAACAAAAATAAAATTTTAAAAAAATTCTTCTGAATTAATTATGCTGGAGGTAGGCGTAAGCGACAATGAAATTTAATAAATCGATTGACGTTTTTTTTTTCAATTTTAAAAATTTGGACTCGGGACTCGTCGAGTATTAGAGTCGAGTCCCGAGTCCGCGTAACTACCCAAATACTCGACGAGTCCGAGTCGAGTCGAGTCCAGAAACCCTAAACAGAAGCCGACCGCTTTCAGGTTTAGCGTGAGAAAAGCTTCTGAACCATTTCCAACCTATCAATGTGCACCTAACGAGGGTCACCATATCGTAGAACCATATTTTAAAATATACTTCTACTAACGAGGGAAAAGTTTAAAGTACCAATATCTTTGAAAGCACATGTATTTCTTTTTAAGAACCCAAGGATTTTATAAGCTTTAGAGCGCATATAATTAAAATGTAAAGAGAATGATACATCTAATAAAATATTCAGATCTTTAACTTTTGCAACCCTTTTGTTTAGCATGTAATTAAAAACAATTGAATTTTTAAAGAGATGACTAAACATTTAGATACATTTAATGAAAAACCATTGCACACCAATTGATAATGCTCTCTATGTCCATCTGAAGTTTACGACAATTATCAATCGAATTGATTTAGGCAAACAATTCATCAGCATATAGAAGGACCAAGCAAAATCATTAATCATTAAAATAAATAATACCTGACCCAAATGGTTGCTTTGTGGAACACCAGAAAGACTTAAAAGTTATAATCTTTACATATATAGATCTGTTATAAAGGTATGATCTAATCCAACTCAGTAAAGTGGAATGAACTCCAAGCGCTGACAGCTTTTAATTAAAATGTTAATAGATATCTAACAAAAGCTTTCGAAAAGTCGTTATATATAGCATCCAGTTCCAAGCATCAAGACAACATTTTATTCAAAATTTTATTGAACTACAGCACTAAATTTGTAGTGGTTGGTCTCCCCAAACCAACATGTACTGAAAAGAACATTCTCATAGATTTCAACTTTTACCATTGCTTCGCAGAATTCAGGAAAAACCGATAGTTTAGCGAAACCACGATAATTATGCACAAAGTATTTGGGACCAGATTTAAAAATTTCACTTATAGATACTCATACTAAGTGATTTAGTGAAAATCGTTGTTAAAAGTAGAGCTCAAGTAGAACAGCAATTTTTAAAAGTAAACTGCATATTTTTTATCGAACTATGATTGTTATCTAAATAGTTTATTGCTTGAATAAAATCAGTTTCACAAAAAGATAGATGACCTAAGTCAGTAAATTAGAGGATGGGCATCGTTATTATAAACTGATTTAAAATAATCAGCAAAGAGTTCAACAGTTCATTGCATGCCATTAAAAATATTGCTATTATAAGTCATTTGCTTTGGAAAATTTGTTTTATATTGGTTTCATAGACCATAGATATTTTTTAGTGACTGACAGTGGCTTAAGTTTTTACGGCTAGAATTATAAAATCCAAAGTAAGAAGTATATAAAAATCTTAATGTAATACTATTTTTAAAATCTATATTTTATAAACAATCGATTTAATAAAAACGTTATTTTGAGAAATTCTATTTAGTATTTATATTTACTTTTATCTTCAACTTTTTCTTTTGTTTTTTATACCTAGTACTTTGCATAAACATCACCTACTTTTATTCGAATAATAACCGAACACACGAATACTTAGAACAAATAATCGGATAACAAAAAATGTCGAATAATTGAATGCACTAATTCTGCTTACCTCATTATGCACTAATTCTGCTCACCTCAAAATGTCTGATCATCTTGCGAAATGATCGAATATACAATATTTATTTAGTCATAAATATCGTATATTCGATCATTTCGCAAGATGATCAGACATTTTCATCCGATATCCTAGATTTCCGTACATATCTAGTTAAGCAATTTTTTATAATAATTTGATTCCTTGAATCAACATACATTTCAACAATTTAGAGGACTAAAGTTCAGTATTTTAGTGAATGTTCTGATTCTGAGTTACCATAGTAATAATATCATAGTAATCACATCATCCGCCATGAAGCAGTTTCGCTGCTACGAACATCTGCTGAACAAATTCTTATAATCTGTTTTGAAATGTAAGAAAAAATTTTTATATTCGAATTTTTTTTATCAAGATAATAAATAATAAGTTAATTAATTAACAATAAAAAAAGTATTTTAAAAATTAATTTATGTTTTTGTTTGCTTCAATCTACCAACAAATTATTTATTTAAATTAAATTTTTTTAATTAATTACGGTAAAAATTAGAACTTGAGCAATTATAGATCGCACTGACAAACAATTTTTTAACATAATTTGATTAGAAGATCTCTTATTGTTAATTAATTAACTTATTATAAATAATAAGTTAATTAATTAACAATAAAAAAAGTATTTTAAAAATTAATTTATGTTTTTGTTTGCTTCAATCTACCAACAAATTATTTATTTAAATTAAATTTTTTTAATTAATTACGGTAAAAATTAGAACTTGAGCAATTATAGATCGCACTGACAAACAATTTTTTAACATAATTTGATTAGAAGATCTCTTAGTTAGGAAAGATTTCAGTTCGTGCATTAAAAAATACGAACTACTTGAACGTAATCTAGTACACTGCTAGTACACTCAACTTTTTTTCCGCGAAGGAATATTTTTGCGACTCATATTTTGGGTTGGGCATTTACAAGTTTTATTTCAATAATATAAAAAAGAAATAAAGCAACAAAAGTTCAACAATAAAAAAAATTTATAGTTCAACAAAAAATATAACATAAAATAAAACAAAATTTTTGTTAACATAAAAAAAAAAATTTGAAATAAATAATTTCATTTTTAAATTTAATTATAAAAACTTGAAATTATAAGAAGAATTGGGGAATATGCCAAATCTTTAATAATATTATTTAAATTTAAAGTAAAAATACCTAATGCATTGGTTAAGAATGCTTTCTTGAACAAACGTAATAATTATTGAACTGAATTGCAAGTTCTGAAAGATTATTGTTTTTGTTTGTATATGAAAGACATTTAATCATTTTTGCCAATCAACTCTTTGCGGAATTGAAACATATCAAATGCGCCACTGTTTTTAAAACGAAAGCTATATTATTTTTAATTGAAATTAATTATGAATTTCTTACAACCCGGCAAAAAAACCTTGCCACCCCTTTTTGACACGCAACCTTTACAATATAAACATTGCAACATATCGCTCTGGAGAGATAGTTGACCGTTTAAAAAAAGATTCTACTTGGAGAAAAATTAATTATCATTCTCAATTGTGGAATAGGACTCCTAATACAAACTCTCTATCGTTATAGAATCTGTACACACCCATTTAGAATTTATTACTTTAGCAAAATGTGAATTAGAAATTATTCTCAGAAGACCTTAAAGAATTCATAATATTTTGCAAAAGTATTAGTTATCAGAAGATCAATCAAACATATTTCAGTTATAATTTTTCTCAAGTAGTCTGATAAAAATAATTGCATTAAATTACAATGTAATCTTATATTATCTTCAATTCCAAATTAGCAATTTAATTAATTTTGCAACTAAAGAAAAAATTTAATTTCACAAATTTATAAAATAATATAAGTAATTTGTCTTTTTTTAAGCGAATAGCAGAATTAAACTATTTTCAATTAAATATTTTCAATTAATAGTTTACTTCGTTTCTTATAATATTAAAATTATTTCATTTAGTACATATTATAAATATTGTGACTGATATACAATCACATTAACCATACTTAATTTAATTTCAAGCTGATAACAAAATGTAGAAACTTTTCAAAGCTGAATAATAAGAAAATTATATTGAAATAAAAATAATTTTCAGCTTTTAATTTATGTTTTATTAATCAAAATTAGTAATTGTGAAAATAAAAATAATTAATATTTGATTTCTGCAATAATTAACTTTTCAAATAGAAATTGTAAAAATAAACTATTTTATTTAAAAACCTCACATATAATACGAACAAAAATACATAATTTAAATGTCCTTTAAAAACCTCACATATAATACGAACAAAAATACATAATTTAAAAGCCTTTACGCCCTTTAAAAACCTCACATATAATACGAACAAAAATACAGAATTTAAATGTCTTGTTGACAAAAATCTACTTTATCTGATTTACAAATCTGTTTGTAAATCTTTTGTAAAAAATTTTTTTAATATATGTATTAATTTTATTAAATCATTGATTTTTATATGAGTTAAACTGATTTTTTATATGAGTTAAATTTTCTATAGAGTTAAATGTTCTATAGGAGATTTCATAAAAATTTTTATAAATGTAATCAAAAATTTTTTAACGATTAAAGAATAGCTATCTAAAAATTTTGACAGATTGGACATTGGACGTAAAAAGAAACGGAAGTCTTTGTTGAAGAAGTAAATAGACATTATATGCTAATAATTTTTGTTCACCAAGAGAAAATACGATGTTACTGGATAAATTTACAAAGATATATTAAACTCAATGATAAAGTGGTGAAAATATGCAGAATACAATAAATTTCTGGCCAGCTATACTAACTTTGGGAGCCATATTTATGAATTAATATTTTAAAGAGCCATTTATATATCTTTAAAAACAAAAAACAATACATATATATATAGGATTAATCTAATTTTAAATTGAATCAGTTTAAATTTAAACTGAAAAAGTTTTTTGCGTAAATTAGTAATTAAATAGTTTTTTTTTTAAATTTAGTTTAAAGTTAAACTTTTCTGCTGGTGTAAATTAGTAAGCGTGCTTGTGTGACTCAATAGTTTTTTTAAATTCCTCTAATTAAGTTGTGGTCAAAACTGTTCGACAAAGATCTGACACTTCACGTATGTCAGTAAAACTTTACAAATTTACCCGTATTTGACCTAATAGTTACAGATTATGTATGCAAGCTTCACATACTAGCAGATGATATAACCGATAGATTCGGTGATTTAACAGTACTTAAGCCATCATTTATATTTTTGGAAAATCCTTGCCTTATTGATATTTTGAAGAATCGTTGTTCTGTATTACCGCCAATTGCTTCTGATATAGCAGCTGTAGAATTAGAGCTACTGGAGCTCCAAGAAGATGAAGGGTTGAATCAAGTAAAACAGAATAATTGACTTTTGGAAACAGGTTCCGGGACAGAAATATCCTAAAATCAAAGAGTCGTTGTATTCAACACTTAAATTTGTTAAAAATAAGTATCGGTCTGTTTTAATTAATAAGCATTTAACTGATGAACTACCATAACAGGTCATCAACCAAACTTTAAGCTGCTAACTGCTAAATTGGACAATATCCGTAAGGCATCAACAAGCAAATCTAATTTCTAAACATTTTCTATTTATGTAATATTTTCTATAATTTTCTTATTATTATTTTATGTTTTGTCTAAATTTGTAACAAGAAATGGCCACCTCTGGTATATACCGTTGTCGCCTTCACGAACCTAATTTTTGAAATAATATGTTTGATAGTACATAGTTCTGATGCGTTGAAAAAAGTATCAAAATATTATTTAAAAATATAATTTCTGATTAGTATGTTTTGAATCAATATGTTGATATTTTTGCCAAACACTGTAACGTCAATTTTTGAAGTTATGTCAAATTTTATTTTGTTGTTAAAGTTTGTAAATGATGAATATTTATTATTAAAAAAAGATGAAGAAATCCATTTTTTAGTTTAATTAAATGTTTTTATTATTTTAAAATAATTTTATTTAATATTTTTACCATTAAAAAAAGTATTACCATATTGTAAAAATATTGTAAAGAACTGGAAAAATTACAAAAAATTTCAAAATACTTTTCACTATATAATATACTTTTCACTTCCTCCGCTATAATTAGTATTTTGAAATATATTAATACATAATTAATTAACTCTTATCTTTTCGCTTGGATTTTGCTTATGGTATTATATTATATTTTATAGCTGATTCAAATGTGTAACAAAACAAAAGTGTGAACGATTTGCAAAATTCATTAATATTCTATTGCTAAATATACTACAACTATATTATACTAAACTGGGTTACCCTCGAAATCCCGCTTTCAAAATTCCGCAAAATGATGGTAAGCATATTGCAAAATGGTTTAAAATTAATTTTTTATCTCCTGATATAACTTCTAATTCAAAAATAAAATTACCTCAATTAAAGTATTTTTCTGAATTTTGGTGAGTATGCCACTCTCACACACCTAGTTTTCCGAGAACCCAAAATTCGGTAGATACATGGCACAGATACATGGCTTCACGTACTTGTAGTAAAGTTGCATATCGCCTTCTTGGATGGACGAGAGGTAACCGATGAGCTACATAAAAGCTGGCGAGAGAGAAAAGTAATTAAAAAACTTTTAAAAGAAAAAAACAAGAAAATATCTAAACTTGTTTCGCAGAAAAATAATCTGAATAAGAAGACTTATTTTAGCATATCGAAGCTTAGCTCATAAAACATTTCTCTAGTCTAGATATAGTAATAATTAAAAAACAAATTACGAATTTTTAAAATAATTTGATTTTTTTTAAAAAGAATTTATTTCCCTTAGTTTTTCAATTATTTTAAACGTTTTTCTTTTTGAATTAATTTATGTAGAAAAAACTATTTAACAAACAAACAAAATTTAAAAAATACATAAAAAATGAGAAAAGCAAGAGGAACCAGTTTCGCACCTCGTCCACGTCGGTTGTTCTGAGTAATGCTAAGTGTGGAAAAAAGCGAGATTTTTGTTCGCAGAAAAACGGGATTTCGAAAAGCGGGATTTTCATAAAGAAAATTTTCAAAAATGAGGGATTTTGACAGGATCCCTACTAAACTATGTAGTTGGTGAATTATAAAATGTTTTACGAAAAGCGTATAATTATTTTTTCTTACTTGTTGAATATTAATGAAACTTGTACACAGCTGTTTAAACAGTTCACGTATTCGACACTTCCTAGGAGCAAATGCTTTTAGAAACATATGTATATGAAACTTGCAAATTGCTAGCAATGCATATATGTATTGTATCAAACGAACACATTATTTTAAACAAAAATATGCTTGTACGGCATTATGCTATAAAATCTCAAAATATCTACATATTATTTCAAAAAGTTAAGGTCTCGAAGTCGAAGACCCTAATTATCTATGCAAATCACAAAATGAAATATAAATTATGAACAACGAAAAATTTCAAAATAAAATATGAAAATTGTTATGGAGGCAAAAAGCATTGCAAATATATTTTTAAATTACTAGTAGCAGGTAGCACCATATCATTTCGGAATATGAACTATATCAATTGATTTCATTATATTGTTCTAAGTGAAGACTGAAAACCCCGTACCACAGTTTCAGTATTTAAGATTACGCCTATCTATACTATACTCTATAATCATATGTTATTATATTTTTTTTATTAAAACATCGATTTTTATTCAAAGATTTATTATTGTTAATATATGCTAGAAGACTAAATGAATAAGAAAAACAAATCATTGACTTATAAATAATTTTAAATTAGTATATTAAATCCGTATATTGGAATAAAAATATTATAATTACTACAAATATGATTAACAATAATAAAAGTTTTCAGCAATCAATCAAATTTTTTTTTGTATTGTAACTATATTTGGTAGTCGTCAAGATGTTAATCCATACATGAAATTAATATTGGATGAATCAGATTTAATTTTTTTCGGTAAAGTCGCAGCTCTTAGATATGGGTTATCAATATTTGGATTATTTAATATTGCATTTTTATAAGTAGCAGAATTTGGTTTCACTTGTGACGTCAATTCTGTATCTGGTTTAATTTCCTTTTCAAGTGGTTTCTCAACTTTTGGTTCATCGTTTTCTTCTTCATTAGCACTATCATTTTCATTATCTAAAGTGTAATTTGGTTTTTTTTTTTTAAATTATTTTTAACATACATTTTTCATATATCATTATAAATACCCTTTGATGGAGCATCTTCAGTTCTGTTCGCTACTTGATAATGATATTCTAATTCTTCGAAATCAAATACTTGGTCAGTTGGATTTAATGCTGCTAAATATGGTGGAAATGATGGTTTACATGCTATCACTAAAATTTTAGCAATTTAGTATAAACTTAAACGTATATCTAATAAAAAATATTTACAGGGAAATAAATTATCTTCAGTATCAAATAAACTATGTGTTTCAGATGTTTTTGATAAAAACTTAGTCAAAGCTTTCTCTACATCTCGTTTTTGATTTGCAGCTTTTTCTCTAATTGCTTCATATTCAGTTACTGGTTGTTTGTGAGTCTAATATCAATTAAAGAATTTTTTTAATTCACATAAGTAAATATTTTCAATCTTACTGGTGTTCGAATATACGCATGTGGATCTGGTAAAACTGGTAAAAAGCTAGGTATATGTGGAGGATGAGATGATTTTGTCCCAGCTTGCAGTAAATTTAGCTGTTTCTGTGCTGACATTTGCTGCGGTGTTCCAATTATATGTCTATTGTTTCTAATACCAAAATGTTCAATATTTTGTAAAGCCATACCCATATTAATTAATGCAACAACAACATCACCAATTACTGGAACTGTTCTACCTGATAATTCACAATAATTACGTGAGGATTGACCAATTTCGAAGAGTACTAAAATTAGGGAAATTAATATATATAAAATTATTAAAAAATTCTGTCGATGACTTACAACTTTGAAGCATTTCGGTTAAAGTTTCTAAACAAGGTTTATCAACAGTTTCAAATCCTTTTTCCATTAGTATTGATGATACAGCCATTGTTAAAATTTTACGCCGTGGATTGCCCACAACTTGAGTTTCTGGTTTTTCCATTATTATTAATATTAATATTTATTTACTAGAAGTTAAACTAAATTGAAATAAAGATTTGCTCGATTCAAAAGAAGTAAGTCTGTCTATTCTGTACTTAGAGTATATAATACAAGGAGATTCTCTACTTAGAGTATATAATCGATAGTAATTTTGCCCCAACAAAATCAATTCCAACGTCAAACATTTTTTTGAGCTGTCAGACATTTGTTTGAAATGTCAAAGATTTTTTTTAGATGTCAAACAATTAAAAATAAATAGTGTTGCAGTTAGGATATTTTATAATGAGGCTTAGTAATTATTATTTTATGGAATTATTTTTAATTATTTATCTTAGATTTCCTGAAGACATGGGAGTGAAAATAAAATTATTGTCTGTTGTAAAATATATTATATTAAAAATATAATATTGTTATATAACTTTACTATAATGATAATGATATATTAATAATTAAATTACAATTATGAGAAAATTTAAGAAATAGTTATGTGAATAAATAAAAATCATAATTCACACGCTTAGTATCATACGACACTCATAATTAAAAATTCATAAAAATTTTAAGAAGTACAGTAATTTCATTGCCGAATTAAGCTTATTTTGCTATAATAAATAATTATACAAATGTTTAATAAAATTACTAAATTAAATTTTAAGTTTAGTTTTTAAGAAATTTTTATGTAAGCAACCTCTTTTTTTAATAAATATATCGCTTTAAAAGAGTAAATTGTGTTTTTAAATAAATAATAGCTAAATTGTACTAAATACGATTTTAGTAAATAATAAGCTAAAACTGGCGCAGTAATTCGTGAAGGAAAACTATTAAAATTGTGATATAATAAAATATTCATAAATATATTTTTCTTTTTATAAAAAAAAAAAAACTTTTGTGAAGCGGTATAATAAATATGAAAATAAAAGTTGCAGTAAATTCTTATAACTCACCTGAATTAATTTATGATAATTAATTATTAAACTTAACAAAATCAGCTATAGGAAAAAATAGTCAACAAAATCAACTATAAGAAGAAGTACTCAACAAGATCAATCATAATAAATTAAGGAATCAATATCAAGAATAATTTCAATCTTCAAAATAAATTTATTATCAAGAACATCAAAGGTACACGAAAGTTATTGTAATAAATAAAAATTATTAAAAAGAATTTATAATAAGCTAAAATTCCTTCAAAGTTAAATTAAAATAATTTTTTTTTATATAACACTGTATTTATTGAATCTTTCTAATTTAGAAAATAACAATAATTGAGAATTTATTTTTAAAAAAAAAAATTAACTACATATAAGTTAAATACGGCAACTCTTAAAACTTAATAATTCTTACAAGAATATTTTTGAGCAATAGATACTATTTAGTTTTTTTAAAATAAAAAAGCAATAAATTCTATACTAAAATAAAATAAAATAAAAGTTATTTGATAACAATATTTTCTTATTATAATTAGAAGTAAACAATTTAAATATTTAAAATGACAACTCCATCAACATCAAATGATATACAAAACTTTAATATTATAATAAAGTGTATTACAAATATTTAGTGGCGATACGAAACATCTAACTTATTTTATTGTTAAGGTCGAATCATTAATTGCTATGATCGAAAAATTTAATATTGACACTAAGAAAACAAGGGCACATTCAAGACATAATAGTGTGTGAAGTGTTGAATGTATAGCAACTCTATAGTTAAATTCAGCTGTAAATATTTCGTTTTTATGTCAACACTAATTTTTGTACATTTTTAGCTATCAAACTTATCATATGACATATGTCATACTGTCATATTCATTCTAATAAAAGTCATAGAATCAAGCACACGTTTTTTATTTACAAAAGGAAAATTTTACAGAAGATAGAAACTCCAGCAGCTGAACAAATAATTAATAATCCATAATCATCTGGTTACATCGGGTTTGTGGTTTTACAAAATAATAAAGGTAATATTCAACAGGTTATGGGCCCAGTATTGGCATCGTACTAAATAAATATTTAATAAAGGTTTATAAAGAAAATTCAAAATAAAGATAATCATGCCTGATACAGCAAAACTGCAAGTAGCTAAATTGAATGACGAAAATTACCAGATATGGAAGTATAAAATGGAGTTGCTGTTAATAAAAGAAGACTTGTGGACAGTCATTGAAGAGCAAGCTCCAATAGATACAACTCAATTAGCTGCTTGGAACAGAAAAGACGGAAAAGCACGTGCACATATAGGTCTATTTATTGAAGACAATCAGATAATACACGTGAAAAATAAAGTAACAGCAAAGGCCATGTGGGAATCACTACAAGAATATCACCAAAAATCAACAATATCGAATAAAGTTCGACTTTTAAGAAGATTGTGTAGAATGATTTTGCCAGAAGGTGGTAATATGATATCCCATTTGAACGCCATGGATGAATGCATGGATGAATTAGCCACATTAGGCGAATCATTAGCTGATGCTCTGGCTGTTGCTTTATACTTATCAAGTTTATCTGAAAGTTATAGTGTTCTAATAACAGCACTAGAATCACGTGCTGAACAAGATTTGACAAAAAGTATGGTTAAAAACAAACTTCTGGAAGAATACAAAAGACGACTAGAAATTAATGATACTAGTGATAATGTGGTGTTTAAAACCAATAAAGAAACAGATAAATTTGATAGAAATAAAGTAAGTTGTTTTTTCTGTAAAAAAAGAGGACATATAAAAAGTGATTGCAGAAAATACGCAATTTGGAAAAAGAAAAAGGAAAGTGACAATCGAGTACCAATTAAAGTAAATTTAGTAGAAAATAGTAGTGATGCTGAAGATACACATGTGTGTTTAATAATTAATAATAAAAATCACCAACATAATATTGCAGAGTGGTGTGTTGATTCGGGAGCATCATCACACATGTGCAATGATGAATCTTTATTCAAAATTCTAAATAAATCAAATATAGATTCAGTAAAAGTTGCTGATGGCAGAAATCTACTAATAAAAGGTACTGGTACAATCGAATTTAAAGCAAAGTCAACTAAATTTATTCTAAAAGAAGTACAATTTGTACCAGAGCTCACATGCAATTTATTATCTGTAAGTAAATTGACTAAAAATGGTTTCAATATAACATTTAAAAACGAAAATTGTTATGTAAACAAAGATGGTAAAAATGTAATTATTGTGAAAGTCAATAATGATATATATAAAACAAACCAACAAGTTTTCAATACGATTTACAACAAAAATTATTCAAAATGTGTACATGAATGGCACAAAATACTAGGACATCGTAATTTAGCAGACATAAAAAGAATGCAGGAATTATCAAGTGATTTTAATATTATGAAATGTAACCATGATGACATTTGTGAAACATGTATACAAAACAAGAAAACAAGAGATTCTTTTCCTAAAGAATCATCCACAAAAACTTATGAGAAGCTGGATCTAATTCATACAGATGTCTGTGGTCCATTGCAAATTCCCACACCTAGAGGTAACAAATATATTTTAACTTTAATAGATGATTATTCTAGGTATTGCTATATATATTTAGTTAAACACAAATCAGATGTTAAAGAAAAATTAATTGAATTCATTGAAATGATGAAAACGCAATATGGCAAAATACCAAAAATCATCAGATCGGACAGAGGTGGTGAATATATGAAAACGGAATTACGTAATTATCTCAAAAATAATGGAATATTAACACAATTCACTGCACCAAAAACTCCACAGCAAAATGGTATTGCTGAGCGTTTCAACAGAACATTAATAGAGATGGTACGCTGCATGTTAAATAGTTCACAAATTCATAAACAATACTGGGGCGAAGCAGTTAATACGGCTAATTATACAATTAATCGTTTACCAACTAAAGGTATAAAAGCAACACCATATGAACTTTGGTACGGCAAAAAGCCAAATTTAAACCATTTACAATTATTCGGTACAGAAGTATATGCCTATATACATAAAGATGAGCGTAAAAAGCTAGATGCCACATCCGAAAAATTAATTTTTGTTGGTTACGAAAGTGGCACAAAAGGTTACCGTCTCCTGGATGTCAATACACACAGAATTAAAATTAGTCGTGACGTTAATTTTATAGATAAAAAGGATAATCAAAAACAAACAAGTAAACATCAGACAATAGCACAACAAACTGAAATATCAGATACGGATTCGGAAGACGAAATTCAACAAGATAATTTAATACAACAACAAAATATATGTCAACAAGATAATTCAATACAACAACAAAATATATGTCAACAAGATGATTTAAAGCAACAACTAAATATACATCAACAAGAAAATGCAAAACAACAAGAAAATTTTATACAACAAGAAGATGAAATTCAACAAGAAAATTTAACAATAAATTCAGAAGGGGAACATAATGACGAAAGTAAAGCTGTAAGATGGTCAAGCAGAAAAAATAGAGGTAAACCAGCACAACGTTTGATAATGGAAATAAATAAAGTGACTGAAGATAAAAGTAAAGATCCACAAACGTATGAAGAAGCTATCAGTGGAACAAATTCAGAAAATTGGAAAGCGGCTATGAATGAAGAAATTAATTCACTTCTAAATTATGGAACCTGGAAAATAACCAAATTACCACCAAATACAAACACAATAGGATGCAAATGGATATATAAAACTAAGACAGATCAAAATGGAAATATAGTAAAATATAAGGCTCGTTTAGTAGCACAGGGTTTTTCACAAAAATACGGAAGCGATTATAATGAAGTTTTTGCTCCTGTTGCTAATCCAACAACATTAAAAATATTACTCACGGTAGCTGGTAAAACAAATATGAAAGTGAAACATTTTGACATACAAACAGCATATCTGAATGGCGATTTATCGCATGAAGTTTATATGAAACAACCGAAGGGATTTTCTACAGGCGATAACACTCAGGTATGTAAACTTGTCAAAAATTTATACGGTCTAAAACAGGGTGCAAAAGAATGGAATAAGAAATTTAATTCTGTAATGAATATGAATGGATATAATCAAAGTATTAATGACTTATGTCTGTATAAAAAGAAAGTTAATATTGATTATATTTACATTACTAACCATGTTGATGATATTGTCGTAGCATCAACAAATTTTGAACTGATTAACGAATTTGAAATAACAATGAATACAGAATTTAAAATTAAAAATTTAGGTAATTTACAATATTATCTAGGCATACAGTTTACAAGAGATGAATATGGAATATTTTACATGAATCAAGAAAAATATATTTTAAACAAATTAAATGAATATAATTTAGAAGAAGCTAAACACTCATCTACACCAATGAACGTTGGTTACCTAAGCCAAAATATGAATCAAGAGCCATTTGAATTACATGAATTATATCGTAGTGCTATTGGTTCATTACTTTATCTATCTACCAACACCAGACCAGACATTTCTGTAGCAACATCAATATTGGCAAGGCGAGTGAGTGATCCCAGAAAATGTGACTGGAATGAAGTTAAAAGAGTTTTCAGATATTTAAAATTTACAAAATCAAAGAAGCTAAAAATGGGAAATAATGAACATCAAGAAAATCTTCATGGATATGTAGACGCTGATTGGGCCGGAGATAATGTAGACCGAAAATCAAACACTGGATATTGTTTCATATACAATGGAGCATTAATTGGATGGGCAAGTCGAAAACAATCATCTATTACGTTATCGTCAACAGAAGCTGAATTTATAGCATTTGCTGAAGCAATCCGAGATCTTATTTGGATAATACGCATAATTAAAGACTTCAATCAAACCGTAAATACACCTATAAAAATGTTTGAAGACAACCAAGGATGCATAAAATTATTACAAGATCAAGCTTGTCACCAACGCGTCAAACACATAGACATAAAATATAAATTTGTACACGCATACATAAGTTCTAAAGAAATAGCAGCTGTTTATTGTTCTACAAATGACATGATCGCAGATATGCTGACTAAACCACTGGATGGACCAAAGTTAGCCAAACACGTTAATGCGATTAACCTTCTCTAAATCAATTTAACTATAAAGTTGAGAAGGGGTGTTGAATGTATAGCAACTCTATAGTTAAATTCAGCTGTAAATATTTCGTTTTTATGTCAACACTAATTTTTGTACATTTTTAGCTATCAAACTTATCATATGACATATGTCATACTGTCATATTCATTCTAATAAAAGTCATAGAATCAAGCACACGTTTTTTATTTACAAAAGGAAAATTTTACAGAAGATAGAAACTCCAGCAGCTGAACAAATAATTAATAATCCATAATCATCTGGTTACATCGGGTTTGTGGTTTTACAAAATAATAAAGGTAATATTCAACATGAAGCACGAAATAGTATGCTATCAAATGGCCGAATAGAGACTTGGGTTTATTTGAAACAAATTTTGATTAAAAATCATGGCGAAAAAATGTCGTCTTCTAAATTAATAGACTATAAAACCATGTGTCATTGTACCTATACGGTAGAGGAATTTTATAAGAAAATTAATAACCTACTATGCCGTTTAAATAACGCATATTTACTATCCGGTACATTGACAACTGATGAAATGATACCACGAACAGGTTCAGGTGTTCTACCTGAACCTGTTCGTGGTATCATAATCAATAGAGATCCAAAAACGCTAACTGATTCTTATCAAATTAATAATCATTTACAATTTACTGGAATGTCTTCAAAAAATTACTCCTATAAAAAACCTAATATGAATAATACTAGAAATAGGAATAATTATAACCATGGTAATAATTCAAATAATGTAGCCAATCACAATAATAATTCAAGTGATGCATCCAACAATAATGATGCAAATAATGCTGCCAACAATCGATATCATAACAATAATCAAAGAAATTCAATACAAAGCGAACAAACACATCGAACAAATTGCTCTTTTAACAGAAATGACCGAAATAGACAATTTAATAACAATTTAGTGTACAAAGAAACACCTCAAACCAAAGAAATTTTCGCCTAGTAGACAGACATAACGCACAAATAATACAAATAACACTAAAAATCAACTTACTCAAGAAAGTAATAACACGGGAGTTGAACCAATGGACATCTCTATATTGTAGAAGTTCCTGAAAATCAAAATTTTCAACAGGACGTACACAAAAGGAAAAAAGTTAAAATTTATAATAGATACTGGCGCTGAATTCAGCATAATATATACAAACTTATGTCAATCAAAGTGGAAAACAATTACTACACCACAAAACTTAAAAGTTTTAAACAAAATTATTCAATCAACAGTTATGTGTAAATTTCCTTTGTTCGATATTTTCAATGATAAAAGAGATGTAGAATTTCTAGAAATCCCATTTCATAATAATTTTGATGGCATTATAGGAAATAATATTTTAGTTTCTTTAAATTCAGTAATAGACTATAAAAATCGATTACTTATTACATAAAATGCAAAAATACAGTTCTTTTTGAACAATTATAAAGAATTCTATTATTACAATGCATATGTTGATGATAGCATAACCATCAACAATGAAATAGAAAATTCATCTCCACAGCCATTAGAAATAAATTTCGCGGCCCATTTACAAACAAATGATATAAATAGCGTGTTGTATACTATTTATATCATTTGTTTGTAAATGGGTAGCTATAAAGATTTACTTTATAAAGAAAATGATGATTTGACATTTATCATTTACGAATGAAATCAAACACAAAATTACCAAAAAAACGATAAGCCAGTATATACCAAAAGTTGCAGATACCCTGAAATACATAGAGATGAAGTTGATCAACAAATAAAACAAATGTTGAAACAAGGAATAATTAAAAATAGTTCGTCGCCATATAACTCTCCAATTTGGGTTGTACCAAAAAAAATGAGATAATACGAAAATACAAAAATGGAGAATTGTAATCGATTATCGTCGTAAGCTTAATGAAAATACTATAGATGATAAATTCCCGTTGCCCAAAATTGACGAATTGTTCAATAAATTGGGCAAATGTCAATATTTTTTCACTCTCGATCTGGCTAAAGGCTTTCATGAAATTGAAGTCAACCCAGAAGATAGATGCAAAACAGCATTTTCAACAGCCAGTGGCCATTACGAGTTTACTCGAATGCCTTTTGGCCTAAAAAATTCACCTTCAACCTTTCAATGTTTAATGAATAACGTTCTTAAAGAATTTATCAATAAAATTTGCGTCTATATAGATGATATACTAATTTTTTCGACCTCATTAGATGAACATCGCTGTGCAATAAAAAAAATACTTCAAAGATTGCGAGAAGCTAATCTTAAAATTCAAATTAACAAATGTAGCTTTGCCGAAAGTTCAACTAACACATTATAACAAATGGTGGTATTAAACCCGATCAAAAAAAATTGAGTGTATACAAAATATTGGTTCACTAACAACACAAAAAGAAATAAAATCTTTCTTAGGTATAAGTGGTAATTACCGCAAATTTATAAAATATTACGCAAAAGTAGTACAGTCAAGTCTCCTATAACGCGGTGTTTTTATAACGCGGTTTCCATATAACGCGGAGTGAAAATTGGGACTGTTCTCCTATAACGCGGTTTTCGTACAAGAACTTTCCAACAACTCACATGACTTTAAAAATATATCTATATGTACTTGATAACGCCAGCAGTCATAAAACGGAGCTGAATCACCCAAATGTGAAAATTCTTTATTTTCCTCCTAACTGTACTTCACTAATACAGCCGCTGGATCAAGGAATCATCCGAACTTTTAAAATGTATTACATACGGAAATTTTTTGAAACCATTTTCAACAGATTAGAAAATCAGGAAGGTAAAACTGTTCTTGAAGTTTGGAAAGAATTTTCTATTTTAGATTGCACTCGAATTGTTTCATTAACTTGTGCAGAAATTAAACAGTCAACACTTAATGCATGTTGGAGGCCTCTGTTACCTCAAATGGTTCAAAACAGAAATGATATTTCAGATCCACTAACAGAAATAGTACAGATTGCTTCTACATTTGGCAACGAAGGATTTGCAGATATACACGATGAAGATATAGAAGAACTACTTCAGGAACAGAGTTTAAATGAGGAGGAATTGGTAGAATTAATTGATGAGTCTACCTCCAATGCACTTGTGGAAGAGGACACTGATAAAGAACTAGTTTTAAACTTCAGTTCAGATTTAAAAAAAGGGCTGGAGTTGGCTAAGGAATTAATATGCCAATTAACTCAAAATGACCCTTCAACGATACGCAGTGAAAAATTTAAAAGAGAGTTTCAAAATTGCTTGGCTCCATATAAAGAGGTTTTGGAAGACCTACAAAAGTGCTAGTGCTCCCCGTTTCTTCCCCACAAAATCCAAGAAACCACTAGTGCTCCCCGTTACTTCCCCACAAAATCCTAGAAACCACGTTTTCATCCTCTAACTATCTTCCAAGTAGAACAAATCGAAGAGCACTAGGGCAGTTTGCTAGAGACCACTATAAGGTATGTGCTTACCAAATTGCAGACCAATCCAACCAGAGATGCTAGAGCAAATCCCAGATGAAAATATGACTATTCATCATTTCATCCAGACCACTATAATGAATGTGCTTACCAAATTTCAGAACAATCCAACCAAAGGTGCTAGAGCAAATCCCAGATGAAAATATGACTATTCATCATTTCATCCAGAATACATACAATTTATTTATTTCTGAGATTCCATATAACGCGGTACGAATTCATTCAATTTATATTAGTTCTGTGTTTCTTATAATGCGGTTTCCATATAACGCGAAAATGGTTTCCATATAACGCGATATAAGTTAATATGATTTGTACTATGTATTTCTTATAACACGGTTTCCATATAACGCGGTACGAATTAATAACGTTATAGGAGACTTGACTGTATACCTAATGGTAAAATATTTTAAAAAAATCTAAAATAAATAAAAATGATAATGAATATATACAGTCTTTTAATAAAATAAAAATATTACTAACGTCAGACCCGATTCTCACAAATCCGGATTTTAACAAAAAATTCACTTTAACTACTGACGCATCAAACCATGCAATAGGCGCAGTGTTAAGTCAAAACAGCGATCCTGTCTGTTTCGCATCCCGAACTCTTAACGAACACGAAAAGCAATATTCAACGATAGAGAAAGAGATTTTGGCTATACTAAATAAGATTTTAGTAAATAATAAGTTAAAACTATTTATTAATTTAATATATAATTATATTTTTTTTCTATATTTTGCAAATGAATTTAAATATACTACTAACGTTAGTTAAATAGAAATACCATTCAAATTATTTCAAATTGGAATACCATCCAAATACCATGAAATTACAATTTAAATATTTTATTTATATTATTTTTGAAAATATAAAGATATAAATTAATTATTATTAAAAAAATATCTCTTTCATATTTTTGTTATTTAAAATTATAACTACTTAAGAAAGTTTTTTTAATTAAAAAAAAACTTTTGGGCTTGTTCTCTTAAGCCGTTACTTTTATATACTCTATGATTTTCTATTGTCTGTTTTAATGTTTTGTTTAATGTGTGGCTCTTAATCTTATTACTACTATCTAGCTCTCCTGAATAGGTATATATATTAAGTATGAGTTATTTATGATCAAGTGTGAAAATGTCGAACAGAACGAGATGCCTAATAAAGTTTATTAACTGGTTTGATTCAGGGGCAAAAACACCTTTTTTTGCCCCTGTATTTTTTGCAGATGCTGATTTTACGCCAATTTATGGTAATTATCATTTTTTGCAGATGCCGTTAATATTTTTTGCAGATGCCGATTTTATACTAAATTCGGCATCTTCATCCACCGGTGCATGAAGACGCCGATTTGTGGTAGGTATCTCGACATACATACTTCCTATAAAAAAGATGTGAATTTCAAAATTATTTTTTATGGCATGAAAATTACTTATTTTTAATAATCGTTAGAAAATTAAATTTGATAGCTTACAAATGAAATTTTTCGAATCTCGAATATTGTATAATTATAATTTTATTGTTAAAAAAAAATTTATAAATCAAAACATATTGAAAAATATATTATTTAAAACCATACATTTTTAATATTACAAAATTAAAATTTTACAATAAAATATTATTTAAATTTGTTTTTTTTTTTTTTAATTCACTAAATTTAATATTTTTTATTAATAAATAAAGAATATTTTTTCAGTCATTAATTTTTATGTCAAAAATTTTACTATAAAATTTATGGTATCTTAAAGTGTCAAATGTTGGCCGCGGTGATCGTCTCTAGACCAAGCATGGCCAAACTACGGCCCCGGGCATATTTGGTCTTGCCCGCCATGTCTAATTCTTAAAAAAATATGAGGTTTTTTACTTTATAAAACAGCAAAAAATAAATTCAAGAATTTTCTAAAAATTTGTAGAAAAACATTTAAACTCACTGAGAGTGTTTTTTGAATTTCATCAATATTGAACCTCGAACATGAAACTGAAACTCGGGTTGTTGTGTTTCTTCCTTTGAATTTGGAATTCTCCACCCTTCTTCTTTTGGCCTCGGTGATCGACTAGGGTTTTATTTTTAATTCTTTAAATAAAACAACTTTTTTTTTTTGAGATACCACTTGCTTTGAGGTATCAAGTCGAATACTCTGGTTGTTCGAATGCCCAGAACCACCAAATTACTAAGTCTTTTATACGCTAAAAATGCTCCTTTAGTCTTTTATACGCTAAAAATGCTCCTTTAGCATTTTTAGCCATTGGGCAACACGTTTACCAAATTTAACAGTGAATGCACTCAATGAACTATTTTTTCAGTATGTTTTGATTTAAAAAATATTTCATTTTTTAACAAAATTTGAAACTGTTGTATTTAATTTGTCATATTTAATTTTTCAACAATTATTAAAAACAAAATAATTCTCATGCTATAAAAAAAATTTTGTCATTCACATCTTTTTTATAGGAAGTATCTAAAGCCGAGATAATTACCATAAATTGGCGTAAAATCGGCGTCTGCAAAATTTTTGTAGATGGGCTTGCCTCAACAAATGAAATTGCATCTCGTTCTGGTCATTGTCACACTTCATCACAATGAATAACCTACTTGAGATTAGAGTACAAAATATCAGGAAATCCAATAGTATAACTTTGCCACTACAAACCCACTCTCACCATCAAACCCTTTTTTGACCTATCAGTCATCCGTTTGAAATATCAAAGAATTTTTTGGGTTGTCAAACAATTAAATAACTCGAAAATATAACAAACAATTATTTAAAATCAAAGATTAAATTAAATTTATAAATGAAGTATATATTACAAAATAAATATTAAAAATGCTTCTTAGTGTTAAAGAGTTCAAAATGTAATTTTGGAAAAATGAATTTCTGGTGTATGGAAGGGTTTAAGATTTATAAAATGTCGAAATTATCAGAAAATTACTACAAACCGTTGTAGTTTTTAGGAAAATATGGAAAACGTATTAAGTAAATATTACAGTTAGAATTATTTTTAATATTAGAAACCTTTTAATGTTAAATCTAAGTTAAATAATATTTCATTTTATTGTATATAAAATAAAAATAATTTATTTGAAATAATATTTAACCCAAGAGTGCAGCATTTTCCAAGCGGAGATTCTCGCTATCTAGAAGGACGCAAAAATAGCTGTACACGAAGCACGGTTAACTCAATTGTTAACATTTATTTTATTTTGAAGGTTTTTATACAAAAAATGTTTAGAAAATTAATGTAAACTATTGATAATTTAATATTTATTATAACATTTAAAACTTAACTGCAAATTATTTGCAAATTATTTGCAATTAAATTAAAAAAACTACTCTTTGACATTCGAAATTAATTTCGAAATACACTTGTCTGTATCGCCAAAACAAGGAAGGCTAATGGGGAAGGTATGTCGGCTTTGTTCTGTCGGTTCTCGGCTTAGACTCTGCAAACATATTTTCTCAATTCCTACTCTCACCTCCACGTGGGGCCTTCCGGAGCCTGGTATGCCAAGTGGACCGGTTGGTTGATACCAAACGGGAAGCTAGGTCAGGTCAACAAACGAGAGGGGAAGAACATAAAATCCTGCATCCCAAACTGGCAGCCAGTCGGCATGCAGGTGGGCGTCTGTTCCCCAGGTTAGGGGCGGCCCTTTTTCACACCTGGCGGCAGGTATAAAACGCAACTCCTTTAAAAAAAAAAAAAATGTCGGAGAAAAATAAATTAAAACGGGTAGGGATATCTACCCAAACGTCGACAGTGACTGCGGCTGTCGGCGGGCCTCTCCCCTTCAGGGATAGGTCGCCAGCAGAAAAAAATGATAACAAACACGGAACGACTAAAGGTACACGATTAGACAAAACGGAAAAAGAAACTCCTGTAAACCTCAATATTGAGGCAAAAACAGGCAACCGCTGGAAGTTATGCGGCGCGGACAAGAAATGGTTGACAAGATGGATCAAAGAAGGGAAGTCTAGGGATGAGGCTTACTCCCTTCTTAGGGAAAAAAGAAGATTAGGTGCATCCTCCTCTACCGAAGGCGTCAAAGCTCGGACTGGAAGTCCGAATAAAAAACGCATACGTTCGGCGGAGGATGATGCACCTAATCCAAAAAGGAGAATCAGAGGCGACAGGTCCGTTGCAGCGGGAGCTGAAACGACCTGCAATGCAGCTGATTCTTTGAAGATAGCAATCATTGACAGAACGCAGCCAGAAGGTAAAATTCTGGGGGCTAATCAAAAGTTGCTAAAAGAAACATTCGAGTCTTGGCAAATAGAGGCTCTGTTGACTAATCCTGAGGGATTCATACCCCACTTTGAGTGGAGTCGTTTCTCGGGAGATGTCTTCAGAATCACTTGCCAAGACGAGGACACTGTAGAATTTGTCAAGAAGATGGTTAGGGAAAAAGGCAAATTATGGCAAGACTCTAATCTTGACGTAGTAGGCAAGAACGACGTCCCTAAGCTAACAAAGGTCACTCTATGGCTACCAGAAGAAACAAGAGAACCCCAGGAAGTTCTGAAATTCATTGACCTTCTAAACAGGTCCCTGAATCTCAGAGCGCAGTCCTGGAACTTGTTTCACAGAGAGATAAAGGAAGAAGGGCAGCTACTGGTTCTGGGAGTCGGAAACGAGTCTCTGATGGCTCTGCAAAGGGTTTCTGGATGGATATACTATCTATCCAGGAAACTGCAAATTAATCTCCCAAAACCAGAAGAGATGAACACAAAACAGGTAACCAAACCCAGTAAGGAAGACGAAGATCTTGAATCCTTATTGGGTGCGGTAAATGAATTGGATATGGCCGAATCTGAGGTTGGTACAAGCCTCGCCAGTTTATCTGACGAGGACACACTGACCGAGGACGAAGCACTAAATAACACGGTTATTTTCACAGATAAAGCAGGTTTAGGGTCCCTCTCAGAAGACACTACCAGCACAAACACCAAATCGAAAGATAATTAGCATGAAGGTTATCCAAATCAACCTTCATCGCAGCTGGTCAGCCACGTGCAAACTGAAAGAACACCTTCTTAGAGGCAAAGCCGATATAGCGCTAATACAAGAACCTTGGACTAAGGACAACGAGGTTCGAGGATGGAGCGCAAATGAATTCCAATTATTCTATAATATTGGAGAAGGTAGGCCTAGGTCTTGTATAATTGCTAAAAAAAGCGATAAATTGATTTATATTCCACAGATTAGTAGTAACGACTGCGTAGCGGCTCTGTGGCACAAAATTGAACACGAGTACTCCACGGAGGTGATCTTAGTATCATGCTACCTCCCTTACGACTCACCACATCCACCTCCATCACAGGATATGGTAAATGTCGTAGAGTACTGCAAAAGGAAACAAAAACAATTGGTTATAGGCTGCGACGCCAATGCCCACCATACAGTGTGGGGAAGCACAAATACAAATGAAAGGGGTAAGTCATTACTTGATTTTTTACTAAGCAGTGATTTATTCTTAATGAACAAAGGTTGCAAACCTACCTTTAGAAATAGGCACAGGGAACAGGTAATCGATATCACGCTTGCATCGGGGCGGATTCATGAATCAATCAAGAACTGGCACGTCTCAGACGAGCTATCCCTATCGGATCATTCATGGATCTGCTTCGACGTAAGTTCGGATCGGAAAATAGCTGAACCCTTTAGAAACCCTAATAAAACAAACTGGCAAAAATACAAAGAAATATTAGACAGTAAACTAGATATAGTAGGCGCTCCTAGTGAGCTAACACTTACACAAGATATCGAGACAGAGGCAAATTTTCTTACCCAATCCTTAGTTGAATCGTTCATAGAGGCATGTCCTCTAAGTAAACCTAACAGCAATGCTAGGCAAACTTGGATGACAGGCGATATCCTGAACAAAAGAAAAGAAGTCAGAAGACTTCATAACCGGGCGAAAAATAATGATTCGGATTCACTCTGGGACGACTACATAAATGCTCAACGTGAGTACAAAAAGATATGTAGGAAAGCCCAAAGAGAATCCTGGAAATCCTTCACGGAACAGATTAACAGCGTAAGCGAAACGGCCAGAATTAAGAAAATTCTAGCAAAAACACATACGCAACCTGAACTACTAGAATATGCTGATGGTAGGCGTTCGGATTCGACGAAAGAATCACTAGAAATCCTGCTAAACGCGAATTTTCCGGGGTGTCTAGGAAGCAGAGCAAATCTCGAAAATACTTCCTCAAGGATACCAGCGGAAACCGGTCTGCAAATAAACGAGCTAGTATCAACGGAAAAGGTTAGATGGGCAATTAACTCTTTCAAGCCCTACAAATCTCCAGGAAAAGACGGTGTATACCCAGCCCTGCTGCAGAACACGAGTATGGCTTTTGTCGACAGACTATGCGACACGTATAGAGCCTGTCTCAAATTAGGCTATATCCCTGTTTCTTGGCAGGAATCCAAGGTTATTTTTATCCCTAAACCAGGTAAAAATAGCTATGCATCATCTAACGCATATAGACCTATTAGCTTAACCTCTTTCCTGTTGAAAACACTGGAAAGAATAATTGAAGTCGAGCTAAGATCGAAAATATCGAACTCAACGCTCTCACGATACCAACACGCTTATTGCAAAGGCAGATCAGTCGAATCAGCCTTGCATAACGTAGTACATATAATCGAAAAAGCATTCACGGTAAAAAATTCAACACTCGGAATGTTTATAGATATAGAAGGCGCATTTAACAATGTCAAAACCGACTCAATGATAGATAGTCTTAACAGGAAAGGAGTACACCCCTTGTTGGTTAACTGGATATCCTTCATGTTAAGAAATAGAATAATACACGCAAACTTCAGAAACTCCTCGGAGGTCGGGTACGCTAGAAATGGTACTCCACAGGGAGGCATTTTATCTCCTCTTCTGTGGCTTCTGGTAATGGATGACCTCTTACAGGAACTCACGGAAGCCGGTTACCATATTGTCTGCTATGCGGACGATCTGGCTATACTAGCAACGGGTAAATTTGAAAACACACTAGC
Source organism: Empis livida (assembly GCA_963932195.1). Lineage (NCBI taxonomy): Eukaryota > Metazoa > Arthropoda > Insecta > Diptera > Empididae > Empis > Empis livida. The sequence continues at coordinate 23,772,678 of OZ010648.1, forward strand.
CGAGCTTATGCAGAGTGCGTTGACTATTGTCCGTCGCTGGGCAACTAAAAACGGACTCAGAAAAACCCGGGTAAAACGGAGTTATGTCTTTTTACAAAGAAAAGGAGGATTCCCAACATAAACCTCCCTAAGATAGATGACATCAGGCTAACCTTGACAGATCGGGTCAAATTCCTAGGTGTCATTTTGGACAAGAAATTGCAATGGAAGCATCATCTGCAACAGAAAGCTTCGAAGGCTATCAAAGTTTTCTGGACTTGCAGAAGTGCAATAGGTAAGAAGTGGGGCCTGTTACCTAAACAAATCCACTGGATTTATATTAGCGTAAAACGGCCAATATTAACTTATGGTGCCATAGTATGGTGGAACTCTCTTAGCATAGGTTCAAATCTGAAGATTTACGAAAGAGTACAACGCCAATGCTGCCTAGGCATAACGGGGGCAATCCGTAGTACGCCTACAAGGGCATTGGAAACTGTACTAAACATTCACCAAATCGATATCCACGTTAGGAAGGTAGCTGCGAACACTGCTATTCGCTTAAACCTGAACGGGAAATGGTTAAAAACACATCAAGGCACGCCGCACGAGGAGATCGCGGAAATCATCGCTGCAGCGGGCTACAATATAGATAACGTAAGTGATTACATCATTAAACAGGTAAAATTCAACGATAAATACACGGTAAGATTACCTTCAAGAAGGGAATGGGAAAATGGAAATCCGATTCCCCGAAATAGCATGGTGATCTATACCGACGGTTCTAAAATGGAGACAGGATGCGGTGCAGGAATATTCGCAGATGATCCAGATCTGGCAATTAGCTTCAGACTAGATCATCATTGCACTATTTTCCAAGCGGAGATTGCGGCAATAAATAAAGCTGCAATAACGTTAAATCTGCAACAAATCACAGACAAGCGTATAGTTATATGTTCAGACAGTCAGGCAGCGCTAAAAGCGCTTGCAAATAAGGCTGTCAAATCGAAAATAGTTCAGGAATGCAGGGAAAACCTGAATCTCTTGGCAAATAGGAATGTTTTAAAAATCCTATGGTCACCGGGTCACTGTATGATCGTAGGCAATGAGACAGCTGATGAAATGGCTAGGCACGGGGCCACAAATGACTCCCTTGAGGCCTATCAGATCGGACACCCAGCAACATTCTCTAAAATTTTGCTGGAAAACTGGGCTAAACACAGCAACACTCTTAGATGGACAGATCTCAATGGTTGTGTTAATACAAAACTTTTTTGGGGCTGTCCTGACATTAAGAAAACTAGGTCAATTTTATCAATGAATAAAGCTACGGCTAGACTATACACTGGTATTGTCACGGGACACATAATCTTAAGGAAACATGCGGCCCGGCTAGGACTTACAAGCAACTCCCAATGCAGGGGCTGCGAAGAAGAAGAGGAATCACTTGAACACCTTTTATGCCACTGTCCATCGGTGCGCCTTAGGAGACTGAAAAATTTAGACTGTCACTTTCTAAATAACCTTGAAGAGGCAGCAGAAATTAAGCCCTCTAAACTGATTAATTTCTTAAAGGAGGTGGGATGGGTCGATGAGCTGTAAACTTTGGCCATCGGCGGGAGTGTACAACGGGCCCAATGTGGCTTCAGTGCGTGGGGAAAACGACATCCCCCTCCTTAAGAACCAACCAACCAACCAACCATCGCCAAAACAAAAAACTTTCAGCGAAGCGATAATTTTCCAACATACTATTTATCGTATTTTCACTTCGGTCATAGTCAACGAAACGAAATCAAATTGCTAAACCAACATCCTACAACTAAGTCGTTTATTTTAAAAGTGGCATAAGCAGAAGCGGATTTAAGCATGTTGAGGCCCTAGGCAAAAATAAATTTTTGTGGCCCTCTTAAGTTTTTTTTTCTTCTTTTTTTTATGAGTGTTTAAATTTTCTAAATTTTGACAAAAGAAACAAATGTTGGCAAAAGTAACATATATAATTTTTTTTTGTGATTTATTTCTTGCAAAACTATCAATTAAAGAGTCATAGTTGATTTTTTTTGACCTGGTTCTTAGGTAGTTTTTAACTCGCTTAAGAATGCTAAATGATCGCTCACGAGACGCATTTGTAATTGGATTTTTCCTTTTTGATTTTTTGCTGTTCAGTGACCCGACCACTTATTTTAGCACGACGAACATAACTTTTGTTGAGTATTCTGCACTACCAGCTAATTCGATTGCTTCTTTTTCCATTTGGTGAAAATATGAACTAGTTCGAATACTGAGTATGAATTCTGATAATGATTTCAGTAAATATATTGCTTTTTGTATGTTACATTCTTTGTTTTGTAACGATTTATTGGTGGAATTGATTCTCTCTAAATCTTCAAACCTAGTATGTAATTTTTTCTCCTGAAATTTTGCTATGGATTTTTCAGATGGATTAATACAAGTTCCACCAAGAGAGCTTCTTATGGAAGAAAATTTCTTTCGTACAGTTAATAAAGCTTCAGCTGACCATCGAGTGTCGCATATACGTTTTAAAGTATGGCTTAAGTTTTGATCAGTTTTCATTAGCTGATCCCATCTGTTTGTAGAAAAGGAAAACAAACGAACAAATTTTGAATAAAATCAAAGAATCTAATATCTTTAGAAGAACATTCAGCAGCTGTATTTCCAACTAAATGTAAAAAATGTCCTACGCAAATATAGCATTTTTGCTGTAAATTTTAATTTGAGCAAGGAGACCGTTATAAATACCTGACATGTTCGCCACATTATCATACATTTGTTCCCGACAATTATTAATATTCAACCCTAATGCGGACAATGTGAGCAAAATAGTTTTTTTTCTAAATATGTCGCATCATGATGTTCAGTCGTAATAAAACATATGAACCTTGCTTGAATTTTTTGATCTAGATCCACATATTATTATGATAATAGTTTATTGGCAGTATCAGGCGTGGAATCAACTATAACAGCAAAATGCTGTTATAGTTGATTTCCATTTCATCAACAATGGAACTTTGTACTCTTTTGCCCATAAGTTCTATGAATTCATCACACGTGGTTTTAGACAAATAATTAATATGTTCAAATCCGCAATTACTATATTTTTCTAAGTGCACCTTTAAAAAATCATGAAATTCAGCCAAATATTCAATACAGCTGAAAAACTTGCTTTTGGAAGAATTACCATGTCGTCTGAATCCTAAGCCCAAACTTCTCAAAAGTCTAACTGTAGCAACGACGTACTTTTAATACATCTCTCCGTACTTTTAATACATCCAACAGATTGCGTAGTTTCAGAATAAATCAACCTACTCTTCACTCTTGGGCTTCGTTTATTGTAGTCATATAAAAATTTACATCATTTAATTTTCGGTATATTTGTTGATCGTTTTTATATTTATAACATTTTTTAGAAAACTCTAAATCTACCACATTTTTGGGGTTTGGACGAATACAATATTCAATCAAATCATTAGTAATTATTTTTGACCATAAACCAATGTCAGTAAAGTTAGAATAAGTATTTATACTATTTATTACTTCACTCTCAATTTCAGTCTCTATGTGATTGGTAATGGCAACACAATTATCACTTGCACCTACTTCTACAGAAATACTGCTTTCTGAAAGATTAATATGGCTATTACTGGTAGTGAAACATTTTCATCTGCCTGCGCAATGCTGGTGGATGGAACATTTCCATCGCAAGACAAATATTTTGCAAGGGGGTTTCTTTACTTTTCGTTTTATAAATAGGTGATAAAGGAGATATTTTCCATCTATCAAGAAATAAACCATTAGTCAACGAATAATTGAAAATGTCTAGTAGAGGAATTACTACTTGCAAACTAGATTCTTTGAGAAACATATTACAAATATTTTCAGTATCTGGTTTATGATTAGTCTCAAGAGATTTTAAAGCCATATGGATTTCAGATTTAGTTAACTTAAGCTCACCTAGGTCCGTGATCGGTAATAGATAATCAAAATCATCACTTTCAGAGATAATAATCAGCAAACAATTCCACCTTTGATTGCATATCAACCGAACACTTGCCATTAAATTCCATTTGACTTGTAAAACCAGATGACTTTTTAATAGTATTAACATAAGACCAGAAACGCGAACTATGAACCCTGACACCACTTTCAACAGATGCCAAATAATTTCTATATAGAAATCTATGTAGAAATTCATATTCTCTACGTAATCTAATAAAATTTTCTCTATGAAAATTGGCACTATGTATGGACTTCTAATGAGCTTAAGCCACGTTCAATGAGAACAATAACATCAAAGTCATTTTCAAGAACTGCTAATTTTATGTCATTTAGTTGGGTTCTCATTCCACTAACATTCTGAAAATAAATATTTACTGAAAGTGAAAATCCATTCGTAGTAGTTAGTACTTTATGTTGACACTCAGACAAAGTAGAAAGGACTTGACTTTCTACCTTAATCACTTCATTCACCAACAAAGACGAAACCTAACTTATTCCTAACTAACTTAGTGGATAGAAATTCACCTAGTTGCTCTGCACATATCTCATTTTGAATTTTAGATACATGTAACGAATTCATAATTCGAGATGCAGCGAATTTAACAACATTACTGGTGTCAATACCAAAAATAGGCGTAACAATTTTTAAATTCGGGATGTCAGCAGCCCTAATATCAACGATTGTTGCATCTTTAATAGGATCAGCAACAATATCTGTAATTGAAGGTTCAACTTGATTAGGAGTGCTTGTAATTTTGGTTAGTTCGTTCACTAGGGTTAACTCTGGACCTAAATTACCAATTGAATTAATAATAGTGAAAGCAGATTCGTCGGTAGTGAGCAGTTCATTCGGCTTTCCTATCTTCGTCTTAGGTTTTTTGGATTTTTTTGGACAATTTTACATTAATCGGTTTTGAAACCGAACTTAAACTAGACGACCCAGACTCAAATTTAACAATTTTACCAAGTGTTTCTTTATGCAGAGTTTCAAAAGACTTCATATTAACATGAACTTCATGGCTAAAGGAATCAAAATTCTCTGGTAGTGCGCGTTCAACTCTAGATGTTTTATTTAAATCGATAGGCATAACACCTTTTGATATTTTATTTTATTAAAATTTATCCGATCCACCGGACACAGCCAAAGAGTCAGTTGGGTCTGTTAAGTAGGTCGCCTTCACGTGGTATGGACAGGGTAATGGTAAAAGATAGGAGGGATTTAAGTCGAACAGCTCGCTGTTGGCTCCATATCCTATCAAGATAGGGAGGATTTAAGTCAAACAGCTTGCTGTCGGCTCCGTATTCTATCTTTTTGGTCCAGGCGAATGTGGTAGGGGGATGCAAACCGACCAGCCTGCTGTAGATTCCGTATCATATCACAGTATTGTATATCCTAAAAGCTGGTCTGGTCATGTTTCAGTTTAGGATATCAATAATTACTAGCTAATATGCAAACTCTAGGTACCAGGCGACTTCCAGTTTAAATCAGCCTTCCCCTGGTAATGCAGAGCTTTGCCATGGGTGACTTTTCTTCTCGCACTACTCGTGGGTACAAAACATGAACAGTAAACCAATAAAACAACGAGGGGCTGATGCCCCCTAAGGAATCTTTTTCAAAGGCGGAGACCTCAAGTGAGGAGATAGTGGCAATGGACACGACTGCTCCAAAGGAAGAGGCTAATGCATCTGCAGTAAAGATCTACGAACAGATCTCATAGCAGTACTGGTGAAACTACCAACCCAGGGGGTTTTAAGGATGTCATTAGCGTACCAACTGCATGCAGTATCAGGAAACTCTTAAGTACGAAATAAACTGTTCAGAGGTGACAATCAGCAGCCCAGACTGCATTGACCTCCACGCCAATCAACTTGTCACAAGCATTATCAATGCTTATGAACTAAGTTGTCCTATTTTACAAAAGGCTCACTCTAAAGATGTACCGTGGTGGAATAAGGAACTAGCGGACAAACGCAAGGAGACAAGCAAGATGTTCAACAGAGCAAAAACCTTCGGTAGCTGGGAAGAGTACAAAACCACCCTTACCGAATACACAGCGCCGGCGCTAACCTTTTTGGCGCCTGGTGCACTTTTCAAAAACGCCGCCCTAAAAAAATCCGTTTCCACATCACCCAAGAGGTAGGATCTACTAGTCTGTATTGAGCCATTGTAGTCTTTAAATAATTTTTAATTTAGAAAAGCTACGTTCCCCGGAAGCCATTGTAGTCTTTAAATAATTTTTAATTTAGAAAAGCTACGTTCCCCGGGATTGTTACAGGTATTGTCAATAAAATTCCCAAAGCAATTGCAAGATTTGGTAACATTGATTCTAGTTTTTTCTGAAAAATGAAATCCAATGACTCAATAGGAGTTGAAGGTAAATTCCCTGAAATTAATGTAGGAAAGATTTTAATTTCCTCAAATAATTCTAATCCTCTTATATCAGAATTGGTATTATAGGTCAGATATTTTTCTAAAGACTTTCAACTGTTTAAAAGAAGTTCTTGATCAAGTACAGGTCATGAAACCAAAGAAATTTCATGCAAAAATTTAAAAATATTATTGTGTTCAGAAATTTGGTCAAAACGTTCTGTAACAGATTGAAGAGCTTGATCAAGAACTTTAAAATAAAATTCTACTTTAAACCTATGTTCTGGGTCTAAGATAACTTCATCTCTACCTTCGTACGAAAAAAGTGGAGTTTTTCGACGGGACCGTAGTATTGAAGGATGAGGGAAAGATATTGGAACATCTAATTTTAATGCAATTTCTTTAGCCTGTAAGATAAAATTTTTGAATTTTTCATCAGTTCGTAAGTCTATTAAAAATTGTTTGGTTCCCTGTAAAATATTTATAGCGGTTGTTAAGCAAATTGCAGGACTTTGTAAATATTTACTAAATATATTTATTTTATCTAAAACCTTTTACCAAATTAGGAGAGAACAAATAAAATCAAATTTCGAAATTTTGTTTCCTAAAACTTCTGCAGCATGTCTCGTTACCGAGTCCTTGTCGTTAGTCAATTCTACTAAAGCCTCATATATATATTCTAAATTATACATTAATGGTTTTAAAGCATCTATACGACTTTCCCATCTTGTCGTACAGAGTGGCTTGAGAGTCAGGGTATTTACGTTCTTTTTGAAAATTTCCCATCTTGATACCGAACTAGAAAAGAAAACGTACAAGTTTTGGACAGTATCAAAAAATTTCACACCTTGAGCTGAACATTGAACAGAATCTGAAAGGACTAAATTAGCAGAATGAGATGCACATGGCACAAAAAATGCTCTTGGTTCTAAGTTTTTTATTTGAGTTTGCATTCCTATATTTTTTCCTTTCATATTTGAACCATTATCATACCCTTGCCCCCTGCAATCACTGATTAAAATTCCCAAAAATGCAAGCCTGTCTAAAACTAAATCAGTTAATCCTTTACCTGTTGTGTCTGAGGCTATTAGAAAACCCAAAAACAATTCCTTAATTTCGAATTTATCTTTATTTCTATTTACAATTCTAATAATAAGTGATAACTGTTTCTTGCGGCTCTGATCTGGAGTACAGTCAACAATTATTGAATAATATTTTGCCCCTTTTATCATTTCAATAATTTTTTTTTTATTACATTAGAAATTATTAGAATAAGCTCATTTTGGATGTCTTTGCTTAAATATTTATTTTGAGTCTCATTATTACTAATACGACGTAAATGTTCGGAAAGTACAGGGTCAAATTTTGCTATGGCTTCAACTAATTGAAGAAAATTACCATTATTTTTTTCATATAATCTATTTGACCCACCCCTAAATGCCAAAGATTGAACCGCAAGGAATTCCACAAGAAGTACAAGTCTTTTCAATACATCCCTGCAATGTTGTACTTCTTTAGACGTGTTTTTTGAAAACAAAAATCAATTGTGGAATTTTTAGAAAGTCTTTGCTCGAATTCCATCCACTTTTTAAAATTTTCTACATGAACTGGACTTTGTTCATGTTCTGGAAGTAATCTAGTTAAATGAGCCCACCCTTTAAAGCCAGAGCTAGAAATTGCGATAGAAGAATTTTTTGTAAATAACTTACAACAGAAACAGAAAATTGAGTTTTTGAAACTGAATAAACTAACCAAGATCTTCGAACTTTATCCCCATTCGATAAAACCATTGTATAATATTTAGGATTATATTTTCTACCTGAACTAATTGGAAAACAAATATTGTCGATTTGTTTGGGACCTTTCTCTGCCAAGTGAGTTAAAATTCTATCATTTAACTCAGGCCACATACCCGGATCCTCATAATCTAAAGTAACTAAACTATTGTCCGAACACGGAGGATTACCTACCTCAGGAATGATTTCTTGAAAATTTGAACTATTTTGTGGTATCTCAACAATAACATTGTTATTGTCAGTGTTTGGCTCGGTATTTTGGTTATTTACAGTAAAAAATGAATCCAATGCATTTCTTTGCTTGCTTTCTGAAATTAATACTTGCTTCCTTTTTTGTCTATATTCATGACCAGATAATTTCCGTTTTGACGACATATTAATGTTATAATTATTATATATATATGTATATATAAAAATATAAATAGAAAAATGTATATATTATAATAAAATGACGAAATTCAAAATGATTACTTACTACAGCAAATATTATAGTAGATGCAAAAAAACACAAATAAAGTAACAAACAGTTCAGAAAACAATTAAGAAATTAAAAAAACGTTTATACATTAAAATTAAATGATTAAATAATATCCAAATAAATTAATTAATATCACCAAAAGCACATAAAACATCACCATCTTCTATTACATGGAAGACCCACTAAAAGAACACAAAATATTCATTTAATTTATTAAATTATATTTATATTTTAACAAATAAAATATTTTGCTTTTATTTTATGCACTTTCAGAAAAAATAAACAAGTTTGCGAAACTGTTATAAGGATCCCTTCGTGTTAATTTAAGTACAATATTGTTCAAACAAAAAATTATATTAAAAAAAAGTTCTCCTCCATACCCAACCTAAATCCCGCACAAAAAGATTTTTCTCTATACTAAGATTTTTCTCTTTTCTCTATATTTATTTAATACACCCATCTCTCGCTTAACGGAAGGGTTCCGTTCCAGAAAATTTGTCCGTAAATCGAAATTCCGTAAATCGATTTTTTTTTAACATAACAAAGATAATGTTGTATACGGTACATATGCGTAAAAATAACGTAATGTGTATACTAAAAGTTATATGAATTATACATTTTATGAAAAAAGGAAAAATATCCATTAACAAAATAATTTAAAAATTCTATTATGTATGTGTACTTGCTCATTTACTTCAAGACAATAAGATAATTACATAATGTACATAGTTGAATATAAATACAATAAGATAATGCGTACATAAAATTGTTGCAATACCTACTATTTGAAATTTAAAATTTTCGCCTTTATTACATATTTTACATATAAAAAATATGAGATGTACACAAAAAACAAAAATTTATGTGGACTAGAACTAATTTGTGTGCACTTCTATGTTTTATTTTTTTTTTCGTAAATTTTTTGTACGTTAACAGAGACCGTGGAATAATTTTTTTATTCCGTCATTGCGAAATTCCGTAAAAAGAGTTTCCGTTAAGCGAGGGATGGGTGTAAACGAAAAGAAAATCAAAGAAATTTTCAAACGAATATATTGGTGCATTCCAAAATATTTGCACCATATAGAATAGAAATTATAAAACCCAACCTATACAAAAAAAATATTCTATACTGAATACTGTACATGAAAATGAGGAGAAATTTGAATAAACAGAAAAAAAGAGAGTCTTATATGGATTTCCACTTTCCATACACAAAACACAAAAATAATAAGAACAAGAAAATATGGATAAAGTAAATTGAGAAAAAATTTAAAGAGCTGGCGGGGAAATAAATTATTTCATATAATAAACGAAGTCAAACAAATAAACGAATATGCACGGGGCAATCCGACAAAAGTGCCAAAATAATTTTTCATACGATTTAACAAAAGTGACGTCAGCTAAATATTTTGGTTTCATATAAAATTCCAATTGTTTGGTGCACTTTTTTAAGTTTGCGCCATCATATTGAATTTTCATATAGAAATAATTATTTAGCCGTCATATATTGTTCTATTGAACAATTATATGTATTGTATTTGTTTTGTATATGCCGGCGGGGAAATAAATTATTTCATATTGGATTATGTGTATGAATGAAAGCATATATATTTTGTGATGGTCACTATGAAATGTTTGTACAATTGAAATTATTTAAATGTACTTATTATTTTATTTTTTGAATTTATTTCAGAAGAATTTTTTTAATATGAAAAAAAAAACTTTTTTGTAAGAAATTTTTTTTTATGAAATTTTTTTTTTTCTATATATTTTGTAAAATTTATTTAATTTTTGGCGCCCTTCTATTTCGGCGCCCTGGCAAACTGCTCCAACTGCCCTTAGGAAGCGCCGGCCTTGCGAATACAATAACCTTCTAAGGAAAACCAAAAGGGAGTCATGGAGGAAACTGTGCGAAGAAATCACAGATCTCCCAGCGGCCTCCCGACTACAAAACGTACTAGCAAAAGATATTCTCATAGATATCGATTTGCTAGAGAGACAAGACGGTTCTCTAACAACAAGCAGTTATGAAACACTAGAAGTCTTACTAGCTACCCACTTTCCGGGCTGCAAATTTATCAACAATTCAGAAGATGAAGAGCTAGTGGCAGTAGGACAACCTCCTACACCACACAGCAGAATCCTCCCTGGAAAAATCTTCACCGCGGAACAGATCAGATGGGCAATACACAATATTAAACAATACAAATCGACCGGACTTGACCAAATTTTCCCTGCACTCCTACAACAGGGATTGGAGCTTCTCATGCTCAGTATGATAAGAATCTTTAAAGATAGTTTTATATAGGGATATATCCCAAAAGTCTGGAGGAAAGCTAAGGTGGTTTTCATACCAAAAGCAGGGAACCGTGCCATTGAAAACCCTAAATCGTACCGCCGCATAAGTCTTACCTCATTAAAACTCTGGAGAAACTAGTACCACCCCATAAGTCTTACCCATAAGTCTTACCCATAAGTCTTAACCTCCTTCTTCATTAAAACAATGGAGAAACTGGATCACCACATTGGGACCGGTACAATAAGGTTCGACTTCACTATAAGCAACACGCTTACCAAAAAGGGAAGGCAACTGGATCAACCCTCCACGACCTAGTAAAGTCAATAGAAAAGGCAATTGAATACAAAGAAGTGGCACTATGTGCATTGTTGCTTTTGACACTCCTCATGAAACTATTGTGGCAGCAGCTAGGAATAAAGGAATAGAACTGTGGCCGACTAAATGGATCCATGCCATGCTGCAAAGTCACACAACAACGGCGGAACTTGGTAATAATTCATTAACAGCACAAACCTATAGGGGGAGTCCCTCCCCAAGGGGGAGTCTTATCTCGACTGTTATGGTCTGTTGTTGTTGATGAGCTACTTCACACCCTTGATGATTCTGGTACCGAGATAATATGATAAGATCCAGAGACTGGGCTGCCTGGGCATAACAGGTGCCATGAAAACCCTCATAACAGGAATGTAAATGTTCCTGAACCTTCCGCCAATACACCTCCTTGTTAAGAAAGAGGCAGCGAGAGGTTTGTTGCGAATTCAAAAGGAGAAGAATTATTACTCAGGGGACCTCTGAGGACATCTTCAGCTCCTGAAAAATCCCAAATAAAAAAAATTTCTTAAGGGTTGAATTTGATTTGCAAAAGGTTTCATATGATTTGCAAAAGGTTCAAATTGATGTGCGAAAAGTTTAATTTGATGTGCAAAAGGTTCAATTTGATTTGCAAAATGGTGTATTTGATTTGCACAAGGTTTAATTTGATTTGGAAAAGTGTGGTTTGAATTGAAAAAAGAGAGAGTTTAAATTGCAAAAGATTGAATTTGGAATACAACCCCTATAAGAGCAACTTTTAAGAACTGACTTGGAACTGACGCGGCCAAAATTAATATATATATTTTAACTCCCGTAATCTAACACGTTTTAAACCATCAGTTTTCTAATAGATCAACAGATTAACTTTCAGCTGTCGAATTTGAATTCTAGACATAGTTATTGCAGTGGCAATGTTTAAATTTTTATTTCTTCTTATGTTCGCACGATCTGGACAGCGATTACAACCACTTTCCGCAAATTGCTCTTGCAAGTTTTTTGCAAATTTCGAAAACCTTATATTTTGCGCTTTTGAGCGCATCCTTGCGAAAACATGCATAATTTTGTTTTGACACAAAACAAAATTATTAATTTCAAATTTATTTATTTGTAAATAATAATTAATAATATAACCATGTATTATATTCAAATTTTTTAATTAAGAATATATTTCTTAAACGATAACATAAAACCTGGTCTAAAATAAAATAAAATTTAACTTTTTTTTTAAGAAAGGACAAAAGTAAATAATTTTTTTAAACAGATTAAGTAATAAAATAAATTTAAAGAGAAAAGGTAATAAAACTATTTTTTTTAAACATAAGAAATAATAAAAATTATAGAATGAATGGCAAAAATTTGAAGAAAAAGATAAATGTTAATTGATATTTTTGTTTTTCGGAAACCCAAATTTGATTTGATTTTCTCATATATAGTGATTTTATTTTCGCATTTAACGGAATATGTTGGTTTTTATTTTAATTATATTGGCCGCACATAAAAATAAAACTGGCCGCACTTTGAGGTCAGATAGCCGCACTTTGGGCACCCCTATAATATAGATCATATCCTTCTAATTATAATCGCACTATTATAAGCAAGATAATGATGGGAAAACCGAAAAATATCAATTTTTTATATTAGTAATTGAGTATCTAATCCATAATAGAATCAATCAAAAGCCACATGTTAACTTGGTCAAAAACGTGGACTCAAGAAAGATACTGATAAATTAATTGGATCAGCGAAGTCAAGCATAAGGGAGATATAGTTAGTATGTCGTCATTAAAATAAGAAACTAGTAAAGAATAAACAGATACATACAAACAGAATAAAAAAGAACAAAATATTTTAACCCTTAAGCTTGACTTCTTGCACTTTCTCCGCATGCTGAGAAAAATTTTACTATCCGCATTGGATTAAGCTCTGATGTTACCTACACCAAAAGAAACAATCAAGTACAAATACGAATTAGATACAACTGCTTAGTACAAGCAGTTAAAAAGATAAGTAAATAAATAACATAAAATAGTAAACAATAAATAATTTATTGAATATTGGTTAGAAACTTGAAAAATAAATTTCGATATTTTTTTTTTTTTTACAACCATAAAAAACGGCAAAAATAATATAAAAAAAATTTTTCCCAGAACAATATACAATATAATTAATAGTGAGATAGATAATTTAATTATTTGTATAACAATTTTATTTTTATAACTTATAATATTTTTATTAACTTTTGGTAATTTCAATAATAATTTTAGTTTTATTTTCCGTAAATATAAGTGAATTTTTTAATTGTTTATTAAATTCTATGGTTTTTTTAATTATACAATTTTTAATATAAAAAGCCATTATTTCGGTATCTTAACAAACATAAATAATTCGATTGCAGGTTTTTTCTGATTACTAGGTCACGAGAAATTTCATAGGTCACGAGAAATTTCGCCACTATAAACGATAATAATTAGATTAAAACGATAATAATTAGATTAAAACGACAAATATCCTTTTTTCGAAAATCAAGGGAAATTCAAGGGAAAGCTTTCTCGCCACTCGCAAGCCTTTGCATTCGCTGTTCTGAACTCAATCAGTGCGGGCTCTTCCTAATGGGGCGAGTAGGCTTCCACGTTCCACCAACTTAGAAAAACCTATCCAGATTTCTAAATTATTTTATAATTATAACCATAATTTATAAATCTATAAAGTATTTTAAATTTTTTAAAGCGACAAGTAAAACTACGTGTCACTACATTATGGTTTGCATATGTTGCCCCAAAAAATATTCTGGAAAAAATACTCCCGATAATGCTAAATATCATCAATACAAAGAACGAATAAAAAATCTCAAAGCGAATACATATTTATTCACGACTAACGTGAGCACAGTAAATTTACAACCAACAAGTAGAAATTAGCAACATTTTGTGCGTAGCAAAAACCTGTATATAATTATTTTTCAATATAAGATTTGAGAGTAACGATCAGGACGTTGTCAGTTATGGAAGTCAGTATCATCTAGCAACATTGACCTTATACAAAGAATACAATCGAAATCCTACGTATGGTTACTAATGCACCAAGGTACGCTAAAAATATGAACCTACATAAGGATCTTAAAATACCTCTAGTTTAGGATGTAATTAAAAAATGTAGCAACCGTTATTTAAAGAAATTAGCAAACACTCTAACGTTGATGCAAGAAATTTACTTATCAACAACCAGGTTTAATTATTTTAAAAAAAATAGAATAACTAGTCAATGGACTATTTCTATATCACTAGATTAGATGTAAGATTGGTTAACACTTGCTATTAGTTCAATTTATTCATTATTATTACTTTCATATATAGAAAGATTTAATAAAAACACTCTTCTTTAACCCTTTCGTAGCCGGTGGGAAGTATAATTCCCACCAATTTCAAATTGTTGAACCAAAGATTTTAAGCTAGGAAACTATAATTTTCTGATAGGCAGTGCCATCTCTTTGAATATTTTTAACTCAATAAAATACATTCCGCAAAAGATGAAGAATATTTCTTGACATTCTAACGGCATTTCTTTCGTCTCATAGTAAAATTTTACTTTGAAATTGTGAAAAGTAGTAATATTTTATTATTTTTATAATAAATTTAATTTGTGTAAATTAATTGTGATCAAACTAATATAAGGTAAGTATTATATTATTATATAACTCAAAAACAAGAATTTATATAATTTGGACAAATATTTAAGCGTAAAATTTGGATTTACTAGGTGGGAAAGTATCTTCCCTCCGCCCTTAGGATTATACATGTGGTGGGAAGCTATTTTCCCAGCGCCCAAATGTGAAGGTATAAATATATATGAGTTTTATTTTGGTATTTTTAGAAAGTAAACTAAATGGATCGCTATGATATAAATAATCCTAAGGATGTTGAAAAAATATTGAATATTTTTTATTCATTACCAGATGAAGATGATAATTTAGATGTAGAAGGTGATATTGGAGCTGCTGAAGAGTTACAAGCCCTTGATACTTAGGTGAAAACTCTATTGAAATTTTAAAAAATATTGATGTTGGCCTAAATATGGAAGTTGAAACTGTGCTTGACGCCGATGAATCCTTTGGTATACCTAACGTTGAATCCGATAGCGACGACGATGAATGGGGCGAAGATACCACTTATTTTGATTATGAGCAGCCAGTATTTAATTTTACAGCATCATCTTCTGAATCTATACATGTAACGGCTAATGAGTACGAATTTCTAACTAAACTTTTTGATAAAGACTTGATGGAATTAATAGTAGACGAAACCAATAAGTTGGTAATCATATGCCTATAATAAGCACTTACAAGCGCTGCAGATTTTGTAGTACTAAAGCTAATGAAAAAAGGACAAGATATATGTGTACTACTTGTAAGGTCCCATTATGTATCACTAAATGTTTCAACCAATTTCATGGTAAATAAAAAAATTTGTTAACAAATATTGAGTTTTTTGTTGGGCGGTGGGAAGTTTACCTCCCACCAACGGTAATTTTCAAACCACAACAAAAAAAATTAATTATTTTTCTGAAATTTCATTATGCCGTCAAAGTGTCTGTATTTAGAAAAAAAAATTAATCTTATGTCCTTTAAAAAGATTTGCCCACGAAAGGAAGGGTTAAGCAAAAAAAATATATTGACTTAGAGTATATAATACTAGGAGATGCTATAATATCATTTTGCCCCAACGTCATTTTCAATCCCAACGTCAAACATTTTTGTGAACTGTCAGACATTCGTTTGAAATGTCAAAGATTGTTTTCAGATGTCAAACAATTAAAAATAGATAATGTTGTAGTCAGGATATTTTATAATAGATAATGTTGTAGTCAGGATATTTTACAATCCCAACGTCAAACATTTTTGTGAGGTGTCAGGCATTCGTTTGAAATGTCAAAGATTGTTTTCAGTTGTCAAACAATTAAAAATAGATAATGTTGTAGTCGGGCTATTTTATAATGAAGCTTAGTAATTATTATTATTTTATGGAATATAATATAATATATTTTAGATTTCCTGAAGCATGGGAGTGAAAATAAAATTATTCTCTCTTGTAAAATATATTATATTAAAAATATAACATAAAAATATAATATATTACTTTAATATATAATTATATATTTTTTTCTATAGTTTGGAAATGAATTTAAATATACTATCAACGTCTAAAGATCAGTTAAATAGAAATACCATTCAAATTATATTTTAAACGGGAATACACCCCAAATACCATAAAATTACAATTTAAATATTTTATTTATATTATTTATTAAAATATAAATTAATTATTATTAAAAAATAATTAACGCTTTCATATTTTATTTATTTAGAGTTATAATTACTTTAAGAACATTTTTTTTAAGTAAAAAAAAGCTTCTGGGCTTGTTCTCTTAAGCGGTCGCTTTCAAAAAGATCTCTTTCCCCACCGTTTTAAACATATGATTGTTTTTAATCAATATAGCATCTCCTGTTCCTGATATTATATACTCTAAGATATAGATACGCTTATATTTATTTAGGTGCATTTTGCTGTACTTTTTTTGAACAATTGCCGTAAGACTCAAAAAAATTAAATACTACGAAGAATAAAATATGCGAATCAAACAAAAATCAAAATGAAAGAGTTAATTTTTCAAGAAATTAGCTAAAATAATAAAAAAAAAAAATACCGGTATTATTTGCTATAGTGTGAAAGAAAAAAAACGAACGACGCAATACTTGTAAAAAATGTAAAACAATGGGAAAAAATGAAAATTTGATGTATATACAATGTGAAAAGTTTTCGTACAGACTAAGTTTTTGAAGAAAAATAATTATAGTTTCTATATTTAGCAGTATTAATTCATTTTCCCACATAATTAATTAGTACATTTTTAAAATATTCTTACTACAAAAAGTATTTAAAAGCCTAATGAACACGAGAAAATGGAGATGAGATTCAGGAAATAGAGATGAATGGTGGAAGAGAATTGGGGAGGTCAAAACTCAAGTTTTTTTTTAAGAGGGGAGCACGAGAGAGCACTTCGACCTAAAGATCTATTGTACATTTATTGCCCCTTTCCCTAGCCAATATTAAAAGATCTGAAAAAACTTAATATGTTCTCGGGAGCCGAATAGGCCAGTTCTTCTGGGGTAAGGAATCCTTTTCCCAGATGATCAATTCTTCTACGTGCAGCTGCTTCGCAGTAGCATAGTACGTGTTCTGTACTCTCTTTGTCGGATAGACAGAGACGACATTTGTTATCTTCAGCTAGTCCCATTTTTTCTAGATGATAGGGTACAGGACTGTGGCCTGTCAGGAGACAAGCCACAGTCCTGTATGCTATCTTTCCTTATGTTCTTATGTCCTTTTTGCTGAAGTTTAGTACCTTCTCCACTTTTATGGTTTGTGGTTTGATAAATTTTTTGGAAAATACGAGTTTTGGAAGTGAGGACAATAGATATTTTATTTATGTGCTCTTGTTCTATCCATTTTTTTAATATAGGGTGGGCCAACTTGGACTGACTGATTTAAAATGCTTATAATTTTTGTATTTTTAAATTTTTTTATTTAATTTTTTTTTGCAGATAATACAGAATTTTATAAAATTTTATAATGTCATCATACTCAGTGCAAGAACGTGTCAAAATTGTTGAATTTTATTATGTTTCCGGACGATCAATTGTTACAATGCAAAGAAAATACCGATCATGAGCGATGAAGCACATTTTCATTTAAATGGATCTGTTAATAAACAGAACTGCCGAATTTGGGGTACAGAGAATCTGAGAGCATTGCATCAGCGAATATTACACCCTCTCAGATGCACTGTTTGAGGTGGAATCATGGCTGATAAAGTTATTGGTCCATATTTCTTCGAAAATGAACATAATGACCTAGAAACCGTCTCTGGGGCGGTATACCGGACCATGTTGGAAAATTTTTTACGTCCGATAGTTCTCAATAATCGTAACATATGGTTCCAGCAAGATGGAACTACAGCTCATACCGCAAGATCCACAATGGCAGTTCTGAGAGAACTTTTCGATGACCGAATAATTTCAAAAAATGCAGATTTCGCGTGGCCACCTCGTTCTCCAGATTTGACGGGCCCGGATTTTTTTTTGTGGGGTTTCTTGAAGGAACGAGTTTAAGTCAACAAACCACAAAATATCCAGGAGCTAAAGCAGAATATTCGCACAGAAATTGCTCAATTGCAGTCAGAAACGTTGCGCAACGTAATGCAAAATATCTTAGGAGAATGGATCTAAAAGATGTAATTTTTCATACTTAGCTTAAAAAAAATTTATAATTTATACATTCATTTAAAAAAAAAAAATTTAAAAATACAAAAATTATAAGCATTTCAAATCAGTCAGTCCAAGTTGGCCAACCCTGTATAAGTTTAGGTTTTCCACAGAAAGGTTCAGGTCCAATAGGGCTATCTGTCTCTTCATTACCTTCCACTCCAATATGACGTGGTACCCACATTCAGGTTACATTATTCCGTTTGGCCAGTATTATGAGCTTTTGGAGACAGTCCCAGACAAGTTTTGACTCATATTTGTGGGAAGATAGAGATTTGAGTACAGTTTGACTGTCCGATAAAATTATAATTGTTTTATTGCGGTGTGCTTTTTTAAGGTTTTCCTGTATGCATATATCCATCGCAATCATTTCTGCTTGGAAGATAGTAGCTTCTCCTCCGAGTGATTTGGAAGCCGAGAAGTTTGGGCCTTTAACACCAGCACCTGTGTCCTTTTTGGTACGGAAGAAATCTGTATACCATAATGCTGCACCCGTATCTTGTTCAGAAAGCTTAGATTGCCAGTCTTTGCGTTTGCTGATTATAACCTTGAACGGAATATCAAAGTTATAAAGGGTCAGCATAGCGACCGATAGATGTGAGGCAATGGCCTCTATTGTGGGGTTTCTTAGCAGTTGAAGATGACCCCTGAAGTCTCCTGTGAGGTATTTTCTTTCCTTCTGAATTCTTAGCATACCTCTTGCCGCCTCTTTTTTTATTTGGAGATGAAGCGGGGGAGGTTTATGAACATTTCCATTGCTGCAGGAGAACAGGTTTTCATGGCGCCTGTT
Source organism: Empis livida (assembly GCA_963932195.1). Classification (NCBI taxonomy): domain Eukaryota; kingdom Metazoa; phylum Arthropoda; class Insecta; order Diptera; family Empididae; genus Empis; species Empis livida. Next base: position 23,792,032 of record OZ010648.1, read on the forward strand.
ATGCTTTGTCCACCACATTGTGCAGCCATATGTTATAATCGGTAGGATTATAGTTCTATAATACCAATAGATCATTCTGGGATGTAGCCCCCATTTCTTACCGAACATACTTTTGCATGCCCAAAAGACCTTGGTTGTCTTAGCGTGAGTCCTGTCTATATGTGTGTTCTAACTTACTTTCCTATCCAGTGAAATGTCTAGATATTTTACCTCTTTGGAGCAGGTGGCGTAATTTTTACATTCCTTCTGTTAGTGAATGGAATTATTTCCGTTTTTCCTGGGCTTATATTAAGGTTTTTGGATTTACACCAATTGATTTTCGCGTCAATTGTAACCTTTCTGATATGGCATTGTCATATTTACACCTTATTATTATGACTATTTCATCAGCATAGCCTATGGTTTCGTAACCGACATTTACTAGAAGTTCTAATAATTTATCAACCACGAAAGATCAGTGGAGATAAGACTCCTCCTTGGGGGCAAGCCCTATAGGTTTGTGCTGTTTTTGAGCTATTTCGTAGTTCGGCTGCTGTCATGCGACTTTATAGCATGGCATGTATCCATTTGGTTGTCGCCGGTTTTATACCTTCTTTGTTTCTGGCTGCTAATTCAATTTTTGCTTATTTCAAGTCCTGTGATAGATTTACAAATTTTTATACATTTCTTATATTCAATGGTTGAAAATTTATACAATTTTTTTTTAATTTTTTTTTTTAATTATTAAATTTTTTTTTTTAATTATCAGTTCAATGGTTGAAAATTTATACAATTTTTAAAAAAATTTTTTTTTAAATTATTAAAAACAAGATATAGAACTTATTACCAAATGCTATAGCAAATAATAATATAAAGTATATTTTAGATATAGCTATATTTACGCACAACCTATTACGCACAAATAACGTTTCATAATAGGGAAAAACTATGGAGTTGTCAATGGACCGTGGAAAGTTGCATCGTTCAATTCAGCAGACAGACAAGAACAAAAAACAAAAAAACAAAACTATAACAAATAGAACAAAAAGAGTATCTGTGATTCAGAGATGTAGAGAATTGAAATGGAGAAGAGCTGGACATAGTGCAAGAATTAACGATAATATATGGGCAAATCTCTTTGTATGCCTTGTTTCACCAAATGGAATAAAACGATAACGACAAATCTCTTCTTTTGTCTGCATTGTTTCACCAAATGGAACAAAGAGCACAAAATAAAAAGAATGGAAGCCACTGGAGGAGGCTCTTAGCCTATATATATATATATATATATATATATATATATATATATATATATATATATATATATATATATATATTAGAATTAAATAAAAACATAAATAAATAAACGAAATTAAATTAAAGAAATAATAGAATTTAATAGAATTAGATAAATAGTAACAATAAATTTAAAGCGCTGTGTAATATTGTTAACAGCTATTAATAATAATAATAATGTATGGATGTAGCACCTACGTCTGGTCATGACATTTTTTTTTGCACAAAATTTCATTTAAATTCACCATTTCTATTAATTCTTTTTTAAAAAAAAAAAAATTAAAAAACAAATCTTATTAAAAAAAAAAAAAAAATTTAAACCACAATTGTGCCAATATTTGTTTATCAATATGACACTTCGAAACGGCAACGGCATTAAAAGTTGCAGTAGAACGAACTTTACTCCGTCGCAGCCGTCTTCAACGTTATGACAATAGAGAGTTTGATTGGTTTTATATATTTTTGAATAAGTTAATTTAATATTAATTCTACACATTTTCACAAATAATACTTTTATTTGCAACATATTTTTTATTAAAAATGTTTATTATTTATCTTTAACACTATTTTTTTGATTTTAATGCAAAGAATACAGTCTGGGGCTCCAGGCTTACCACTACGAAGGGTAGGGAACTTGCACTGACAGAACTTGAATGCAATATTCCCTCGACAGGTATAGCATCCAGAAAGCGGCCTGGAAAAAACACTAGAACGACAACCGTCGGAAACACGACAATCAGCTACCCCACACACCTCAAAGATCTTGTGGTGGAAAAGCGCAGAGCAAGACGAATATGGCAACTTACAAGAGATCCAGAAGACAAAAATAACTTGAACAGGAAAACGTAAGACCTGAAAAGAGAAATAATAAAATATAAAAATGAAAACATTAGTACTTACGTGGAAAATCTGACGGCCACGGAAAGGACAGGCTATTCGCTGTGGAAAGCAACCAAATACATTAAAAACCAATTACACACAATCCACCACGCAAAAATAAAAACGGAGAATGGGCCCGGGATAGCCAAGAAAAAGCAAAAGCATTTGCGGAACATCTAGCCGAAGTTTTTCAAACAAACGACAATTCTACCAGCATTCCTCTCGAAGAACACATGACAATATCCCAAGACATACCTTTAGTGACTCCACGCGAAGTAAAGACTACAATAAGCAAAAATTCAACAAAAGAAAAGCGGCTGGATATGATCTCATTACACCGGAGATCTTAAATAAATTACCAAAAAAAGCCATAATCATGCTAAAAAAAGCTGGAAAACCACCAAATGACGTCAATTATACAGACCAATTTCATTACTGCCAGTTATCTCTAAATTGTCAGAAAGATTATTCTTAAACAGATTAAAAACAATAATAGACAATAATCATCGGATTCCCAATCATCAGTTTCGCTTCAGGCAGAAACATTCGACAATTGACCAAGTTCACCGTATCGCAACTCAAATAGAGAAATCTCTAGAGGAAAAAAAAGTATGTTCCGCCATCTTTATAGACATTGCACAAGCTTTCGACAAAGTGTGGCATAAAGGACTAATCTATAAATTGACAAAAGTTTTACCAATTCCTGACGTCATACCTAGAAAATAGGTAATTTAGAATCGTGGATTTCCTGACGTCATACCTAGAAAATAGGTACTTTAGAATCAAACAAGACAATGAATTCTCGGACCTAAGAAAAATACGTCCAGGGGTACCGCAAGGGAGTATCCTCGCACCAACCTTATACTTATTGTTCACAAGTGACTGTTCCGGTTAGAAGAGCATATTTTGACCGGAACATGCGCAGACGACACAGCAATTTTAGCAGTTGACAATAATTTGCAAGAAGCCACAAATAAGCTGCAAGTAGCGAAGAACCATATTTTTTGACAAAAGATGGAACATTAAAATTGATGCACTAAAACCCTCACACATTAACTTCACCTAAAAAAAAAATATATAATAATAATAGCGCAGTACAACTGAGCTGTAACGCTGTTCCGCATGGATCCACAGTACGATACTTAGGATACTTACCTGAACGAAAAGCTAAAATGGAACAACCACTTAAAAAATAAACTAATTGAACTAAACTTAAAATATAGAAAAATTTATTGGTTAATAGGACGAAAATCAAATCTAAAAATTCATAATGAAATACTGATATATAACCAAATTCTAAAATCGATCTGGGTGTATGGTATTCAGTTCTGGGGCTGTGCCAGAAAATGCCACATCGCAAATGCGAGAAATTCTGACCTTCATAGAGACCTGACCATAAAAACTGTTGACGAGGAAATACACGATTCGCTGTAAAGCATCGCATCAGATTGACCAAACATGACAACGAAGAGGCTTTAAACCTGATAATTGACAATCCAACAAGGAACAAGGAGATTACAAAGAAAACGTTCACTGGATCGGACTTGAGTCCTAAAAAATTACAAAAAAAAAAAACGCTTAAAATAAAAATTTGAGTTCATATGACATTACATTTCAACACAACGTAGTTTTAAGGCTCACTAAAATAAAATTAATGGTTGGTCCACTGAGACCAGTGTTAATATAAAATATATCATATATGAGAAAAAAAAAATTTCATTATTTTGCGTTTTAATTTCATTTAAAATTTTGTGTGACATTGCAAAATGACAACTTAAATTGTTGTTTACAGGGTTGGCTTTTTTTCGCTTTTAGAGCCCCAAGTGAAATATTGTTACTATTAAATTGAAAATATTATAAATTTATTTATTGCACTAAAATTTTAATGATTTAATTTAATTTAAATATTTCCAAATGATGGGCGAAATTAAACACATGTGGATAAATTCAATAAGTACCACAGATTGGTGGCCAATAGCAGAATTTGTTCTACTCATGTTCAATTAAACAATCTAAATTTGCAACGATAAGTATTTGTTAACTATTTTTAGTATCTTTTAACTTTAAGTGACGCTATTTCAATATATAACGTGCGCATTATTATCTAATTTAAAAGGATTCTTTATAATTTTTTTTTCTTTTCAGAGATATTGTAGAAATTAATAGAAAAAATAGTTAATCGAGTTTTAAAGATTATTATCCTTAAATATTTTTTTAAAATTTTATTTCAATAAAACTATATTTATATAACATTAATTTTTTTTTTGTTCTAACCTAAGAAGACATACCCTCTCCATCTAATACTTACTCGTTGCCTTTACATATGTATAATTTTATTTTTAGTATGATAATATAGTGTTACAGCTGATTGTAATCGTTCTAAGCGTAGATTAAAATTTGGGCCTTCAATTAATAATGTTTCCACATCTAAATGGACCACCAAAATGTCCACCAAGAGTAAATATTGCTCTGCTTCAGGAGAAAGCAAGTAAAGACTTCTTTGAACTTATTGAAAAATGTGAAGGTACAAAAGCTATTGTTTGGGATGATTCACTGTCTGGACCAGCTGGATTAATTGCAAAAAGTACATTACTTAAACAACGTAATGTTGTTAATAATGTACCATTACGACCTGGTCCACTTGCTAAAATGGATGTAAAAAATATAATATTTATTACACGTCCCGAATTAAAATTAATGGATTATATTGCTCAAAATGTTATGAGTGAAAATAGTGAAGATCGTAAATATCATGGTATACGTAAAAATTATCATCTTTATTTTGTACCAAGGCGTTCAAAAACTTGTGAAAAACATTTGTTGTCAGTTCTTGGTAGTTTCCGAAATATTGGTGAATTCCGTTGTGATTTTTTTCCAGTTGATTATGATCTTATTTCTATGGAATTGAAATCAGCTTATCAAGATTTAATTATTGATGAAGACCCTACATGTTTATATCAGGCAGCTTGTGGTCTAGTGAGCTTACAGAAACTATACGGTCGAATACCGAAAATTTATGGTAAAGGCAATTTTGCTGAAAAGGTTTGGGAATATGCCAGAATAATGGGTCGTGAAGAAAAGGCCATGTTTAATTCAGATAGAGGTGCAATTGATCAAATTATAATTTTAGATAGAACAATAGATTCCATGAGTATTTTAGCTACACAATTAACATATGAAGGTTTAATTGATGAAATATATGGTATAATAAATACAACCGCACATTTTCCTAGTGAAAATTTTTCAAAACCCACTGATGATACAATTAGTTCAGTATCTGATAAAAAATATATAATACTAAATTCAGCAGATGAATTATTTTCAGAGTTACGTGATAAAAATTTTAATGAAGTTGGTCAAACTTTATCTCGACATGCAAAATCGATTAGTTCTAAATTAGATGAACGGCATAGTGATAAATCGGTTCAAGATATGAAAAAATTTGTAGAAAATTTACCTGTAATGTTGGCCAAAAAACAATCCGTAGCAACACATACAACAATTGCAGAAATGATTAAAGAATTCACTGATACAAATGATTTTTTAGATGATTTAGCCGCAGAACAAGAATTTATGAGTTGTATGGATATAGATAAACCAAGCATTTACATTGAAGACTTGATTGGACAAAAAGCAGATTTCAAAAGAGTTATAAGATTAATTTGTATTCAATGTATAGCAGCATCAGGATTTAAACCTAAAGTGATTTATTCTTGATTAATTTGAAATTAATATAACAAATTTACTCAGATTCTAGATTATTATAAACGAGAACTGGTTCATGTTTATGGAATTAAAACCCTATTAACATTAAGTAATTTGGAAAAAGCTGGAATATTAAAAACACAAACTGAAACAAGACATTATGCAGTTTTAAGAAAAGTGTGTATATGTTTTAATAAATTTATTTTTCATTATTTAAATAATTCATAATTGTTATTCATAGACTCTAAATTTAACTGTTGACGAAGTTATTGAAATTTCACCAAAAGATATAAGTTATGTGCATAGTTTTTATGCACCTTTAACAATTCGTATTGTTGAACAATCTTTAAAACCAGTAGGCTGGCAATCATTAAAAAGTGTCTTAAATATTTTACCATCTGGTCAATCATTTGAAGATTACCAAGCACCATTAATTGGTATTGGGGGTAGAAGAGCATCATTTTCAAGTGAAATATCACAATCCGAAATACCACGTATAATATTAGTTTTTTTTGTGGGTGGTTGTACATTTGCTGAAATATCCGCTTTAAGATTTCTAGCACAACAAGAAGAAAATAACGTTGAATTTGTAATTGCAACAACAAAACTTATTAATAAAAATTCATTCCTTGATTGTTTTATAGAAAATATATAATTTATATTTCATAAGTTTAATAAATAAATTTAAATACATGTATATGCTACCCTATTGTAGTTTTCGAGTGAACAAAAAATATACGAGTATGAAATTTTTGGTATTCCAGTTTTCGAAGTCGAGGGAATATATTTTTCGTTTGTATTCTAGTTTTCCAGTGAGTAGGAATTTAATGCCAAATGTATTCATTTAGAATTTTTCAGTGGAATGTTATTAATATTTTTTTTTTGTTCACTCCGCTGGGAGCATAGGGCTCTAAGTATCGAGTTATCTACACTTGAATTTCTACTAATTTTATCTATATAAAATTATTAGGTCCAAATTTAAATACATTTTTGTATTTCAATTTGGACCTACTAATTTTTTATAAATTCCGAACCATACATTTCTTTATAGTGAAGAAACTTTTAATTACAACAAGCTAAATTTTTGAAAAATGTTAACGGCTCCGACCGTTAACATTTTTCAAAAATTTTCTTAAATATAATTTTTATTGTAATTTTATTACTGGTACTTATTTAAAGCTGAGTAAACTTAGACCAACAACGATGTCTCTTTCGGACGGTAGTTAAATATTTGAAAAAGTACCTAATGCACCACAGCACAGCTTAGCACACTACCATTTAAGCCACCTTCGGATGTTATTAATATAAATTGTCATACAAAGTTTTTTTTTTTTTTTTTTTAAATTTATAGAAATTTTTGAAAGATATTTGAAAACGTTTGTATTCATAATTAAAAATCTTTGAAATTAAAAACTGATTAATAATTCGAGGGACAACTAAAATACCAAAAAAAATTCCGAGTGAACAAAATTCCACTCGAAAACTGGAATAGGGCAAATTATGCATATTTTTTAAAATTTAAAGTATGAAGTGAAGATGTCGACCTGAACGAGATGGAAAATGGTTTTAAGACTTACTTGATAGAGAGCGAAGTACATCTGCAAAATTTTTCCAGACGACGATTTTACTCTAAATGGACATCTTCCAGCGGTACGCTAAATGAATTTATGGTAAATATATATCAACAAATTGGCAATAAAAAAAAAGATGTAAATGTGAAAATTATTTTTTATAGCATGAGATTGTATTGTTTTTAATAACTTTTAAAAATAATAAAATTAAATGACAGTTTACAAATCAAATTTTTCAAATTATTTGTGTCAAATTTTTCAAATTATTATTTTTTTTTTTGTTAAAAAATTTTTTTTAATTAAAAGATTTGAAGAATAATATTATTTAAAATTATGTTTTTTTAATATTAGAAAATTTATATTTCACACAAAATATGATTTAAATTAGCTTAATAAAATAAATTGTCTAAATGTAATATTTTTTTTTTTCAGTTATTAAATTTTATGACAAAAAATTTACTATAAATTTGCTATAATTTAGTTTTCTGCAAAACTTTTCCGCAATCATACTTTGTTCTTGATATATTTGAATCATATTTATTTCTTTCTGTTTAGATCAAACCACTCAAGTACTTAAATTAGGGTGACTATAATTTGGTGTACGCAAAACAGGACAAATAGTTGAAACCAAATTTAAAACATTACAAAAAAATTGATAAGATTTGTAATAAAAAAGAAAATTATTATAGTTTTATTATAAAATTAACTTAGTACAAAATTTTTAATGAAAAATGAAATTGGTACAATTTATGAATATTTTTCGCTTTAACAAATTGTTTATAACAAATCTTTTTGTTTGATAAAATCATAGAACTCAATTTGACATTGATTTTTGTCGTAACTATTGCTTTTAGGGTTTAGATTTTTAAGGATTACACATTTGGATTTGATCAATTACTGAAAATATCCTTGCAACTGGTGTGTTTGTTGTAGGTGGTGCTTTTGTCCCAGATAAAGTTCTCTACAATTTTTATCTAGTTCTCTACAATTTTTATAAAGTTCTCTACAATTTTGTGGTTCAAATAATTGTTTTTGACATGAATAAAAACTTCATCTGTCTGCTATGTAGGTCGCCTCCTCGTGGTGCAAACTGGGTAATGCTAAAAGATCTACACGTGGCAGGGGGGAATCAAGCCGAACAGCTTGCTGTCGGCTCCGTATCCTGTCAAGATAGGGGGGATTAAAGTCGAACAGCCTGCTGTCGGCTCCGTATCCTATCTAGGTCTTTGGCGGATGTGAAAGGGGGGCTCAAACCGAACAGCTAGCTGTCGGTTCCGTAACCTTTCGCAGCATTGTGCATCTTGAAGTACGGGTCTGGTCATGTTTCAGACAGATTTCAAGGTACCAATGGTCACGAATATGGGGTGGTTCCCAGTGATTCGCAAGTGTACGTACTACCTATAAGGTGACCTTAATAAAGTACGACACTAGAGGACCTCGGAAACAAAAATCCCCAATCCACGGTGAAACAGCATATGCCAAGGGATGAATGGCTAGTGGGCAACTAGTCGTTAATATGCGAACTCTGGATACCAGGCGACCTCCAGTTTAATTTAGCCTTCCCCTGGTAACGCGGAGCTCTGCCAGGGGTGACTATTATTTCTCGCGCTACTCGTGGGAACTTAATTATGGAATATGTACAAAATAAAAACATAGGGGATGATGCCTCCCATAAGGCATCTAACATATTGGCAGAGCCAAAAACTTTGGAGTCAGTGGCAATGGAAACGTCAACTCCAGAAGAAACAGCTAGAGGGCTTGATGAAAAGGTTAACCCTTGTCAAGCTAACCCAACACCATCGGAGATTCTACCTGGAAAAATTGCCTTCCGCCCGTCTACTAAAAACAATAAGGGCATCAACGAACAACAGTTATCAGCTGAGCTGAAACAGTTGACGTTGACAGAAGGCAAAAAAAGGATTAGCGGCGCAGGACGGCGAAGGTACACATACCACCGCCAAAAAGGTAAAAATATAAAAGAGGCTTATGAACTAGCGTGTCTACCAATGGCAGACACGAAGACAACGGCACAAACGGCAAAAGGCTCAGAACACCTTCTACAACACCACCGACAGTGCACAATACGAAAAAGCAGAAAATTTCTGCCTGTAAAGGCAGCCAACATAGACCCGCAGCAGAGGCTCAGCCCTCCACGTCGGGTACTAGTTATAAGGATGCACTAAAGGGGACCAAAATCGGTATTATACACGCCGAACATCCTCATAAGTTATTATCGGCAGAGCAGCTTGCTGTATACCAAAAATCCATCCTGGCAGCAATTCCAGCAGCTGCAAAAGAGGGAACGCATCCACAATTTGGTGGATTAAGCCTCAAACCAGGATGGATGTTAATTACCTGCCTGGATGATTAACCTCAAAGTGGCTGGAAACAATTACCACAAGGCTATCAAATGAGTCAACCAAGATTCAGGCCGTCCGGGAGGACAAAATTCCAAAAGTGGAGATAGTGACGGGATTTTTCCCCCACGAGGAAGACGGTACAGAGGAAATCCTCACCCTCATCGACTCCCAGAACCCAGAATTACGTGCGGCGAATTGGAAGGTTCTGGGCAGACGCAAGGAGGGCACATGCGCCGTAATCACATTCTCCATCGACGGCCAATCGATGGAGAAACTAAAGCAGAAGGGATTTAGAATCTGCTTTAAATTCGCTGGCATCACTCTTCGGCCAAAAAGTAGAGAAGTAAATAGCGGCCAGCCGCATCTCACAAGTGATGTCAGCGTACAAGCCAAAGGATCAAGTTAAGGTAATCCAGGCGAATCTCCATCGTGCAGCAGCGGCTATGAACGTACTCACTTGGAGATTCGCTAAAGAGGAATTTCAGGTGGCCCTTCTACAAGAACCTAGAGCCACAACAGGTAAAATCCTGGGAATTCCTCAATCCATGGGTAAGTTAATCTTTGATAAAAGTAATAGCAGACCTAGAACTGCTATCCTCTTATCAACTAAAATTAATTATCTAAATATTCCTAGTTTCATCCGTACAGATCTAGTGGCTATACTGGTGAAACTACCCACAGCAGGGGGCTTCCAAGAGGTCATCATCGCCTCGGCGTATTTCCCCGGAGAGGAGACAGAAGCTCCACCTAAGGACGTCATAGAACTAGTGGAGTATAGCAAAACACACAATCTACCAGTCATTCTGGGTTGTGACGTCAACGCCCACCACATAGTATGGGGAAGTAGGAAAATAAATAAAAGAGGTGAGTCACTTTTAAATTATCTTACTTCTAACAATTTAGACATAATAAATCAGGGAAACACCCCTACCTTTGTCAATGCTATTCGGCAGGAAGTTCTAGACTTAACGATAGCTAGCCCCTGCCTTTCTCACAAATTGAGTAACTGGCATTTTTCAAAGGAAGCGTCGCTTTCGGACCATAATCATATATGTTTTGAACTGCAAACCACTCTAAATACTACCTTAAAATTTAGAAACCCAAAACGTATTAACTGGCCACAATACCAGCACTTCCTTCAGTACGAAATAAATAACTCAGAGGTAGAAATCAGCAGCCCAGACTGCATAGACCTCCAAGCCAACCAACTTGTAAGTAGCATTATAGATGCATACGAACAAAGTTGTCCCATTTCCCAAAACAAAGGGAAAAAACAAGTTCCTTGGTGGAATGACGAACTAGCGGTAAAACGCAAGGAAACCAGGAAACTTTTCAACAGAGCGAAAGCCCTCGGTAACTGGGAAGCATATAGAACTTCCCTTACCGAGTACAATAACTTACTTAAAAAGTCCAAAAGAGAGTCATGGAAGAAATTCTGTGAAGAGATTAATGATCTTCCAGCGGCCTCCAGACTCCAGAAAGCCCTGGCTAAAGGTACAGCCGCAGACATTGGACTGTTAGAAAAACCAGACGAATCTCTAACAACCAGCAGCTCAGAAACTCTTGACGTGTTATTGGCAACACACTTTCCGGGTTGCAAAATAAAAAACCCTGAAGATATTGAGGAAGAGGAAAGGATTCAACGTCCTACTCCAAATAGCAGAAGCCTCGCTAACAAAATCTTCACTCCAGAAAAAATTAAATGGGCAATAAACAACTTTAAACCCTACAAATCTGCTGGAGTAGATAAAGTATTCCCTGCACTACTTCAACAGGGATTAGAGATTCTAATGCCAAAAATGATAAGAATCTTTAAAGCAAGCTTTATATGGGGGTATATCCCAAAAATCTGGAGAAAAGCAAGGGTGGTTTTAATTCCAAAGGCAGGGAACCGTCCCTCTGAAAAGCCTAAATCATACCGCCCCATAAGTCTTACCTCCTTCTTCATTAAAACCATGGAAAAACTAGTGGACCTCCACATTAGAACAGGACCGAATAAGGTCCGACTGTACCCTAGGCAATATGCCTACTAAAAAGGGGAGTCAACAGAAACAGCGCTTCATGACCTTGTAAGATCTATTGAAAAGGCAATAGAATACAAGGAAATAGCGCTATGTGCATTTCTGGATATAGAAGGGGCGTTTGACAATACCCCCCATGAAGCAATAATATCAGCAGCCAGAAAAAAAAGTCTAGAACCGGCAACAACCAAATGGATACACGCCATGCTAAGAAGTCGCTTGACAACAGCCGACCTAGGAAATAGCTCAAAAACGGCACAAACCTACAGGGGCTGCCCCCAAGGAGGAGTCTTATCTCCACTACTCTGGTCTGTCGTGGTTGATGAGTTATTACAACTACTAGTGAATCTCGGTTACGAAACCATAGGTTATGCTGATGACATAGTCATAATAATAAGGGGTAAATATGACAATGTCATATCAGAAAGGTTACAATTAGCCCTAAACGGGATAATCAATTGGTGTAAATCCAAAAACCTTAGTATAAACCCAGAAAAAACAGAAATAATACCATTCACAAACAGAAGGAAAGTTAAAATTACACCACCTTCACTAAATGGTATTACAATACCCTGCTCCAATGAGGTTAAATATCTAGGCGTTACACTGGATAGGAAACTAAGTTGGAACACACACATTTATAAGACTCACGCTAAGGCAACCAAGGCCTTTTGGGCATGCAAAAGTATGTTCGGCAAGAAATGGGGGTTACATCCCAGAATGATCTATTGGTGTTCTAGAACCATAATCTTACCGATAATAACATACGGATGCACAATGTGGTGGACAAAAACACTACATCATAAAAACCAGGTCTTACTGGGTAAAATCCAAAGACTAGCTTGTGTTGGAATAACAGGCGCCATGAGAACCTGTCCTACTGCGGCAATGGAAATGTTCCTAAACCTCCCACCGCTACATCTCCATATAAAAAAAGAAGCGGCAAGAGGTATGCTAAGAATTCAGAGGGAAAGAAACTACCTCCCAGGAAATCTTAGGGGTCACCTTCAACTGTTAAATAACCCCAAATTAGAGGCCAGTGCCTCACATCTATCGGACACTATGCCGACCCTTTATAACTTTGACATACCGTTCAAAATTATAATCAGCGAACGCAAAGACTGGCAATCTAAGCTTCCTGAACAATATACGGGTGCAGCAATATGGTATACAGATGGCTCCCGTACCAAAGAGGGCACAGGTGCTGGAGTCAAAGGCCCAAACTTCTCGGCATCAGTATCACTCGGAAGAGAAGCAACTATCTTCCAAGCAGAAATGATTGCGATGGAAATGTGCATACAGGAAAACCTGAAAAGAGCATACCGCAATAAAACTATCACAATTTTATCGGACAGTCAAACTGTACTCAAATCTCTATCTTCCCACAAACATGAGTCAAAACTTGTCTGGGACTGTCTCCAGAAGCTCATAATATTGGCCAAAAGGAATAATGTAACCTTAATGTGGGTACCAGGTCATATTGGAGTAGAAGGAAATGAAGAGGCCGATAGCCTTGCAAAAAATGGTGCAAGCACCAGGTTTATTGGACCTGAACCTTTCTGTGGAAAACCTAAAGGTCACCTTAAGCTTATTTTAAAAAGGTGGATAGAACAAGAGCACAGAATCTATTGGAACTCACTTCCAAAACTCGTACTATCCAAAAAATTTATTAAACCACAAACCATAAAAGTGGAGGAAATACTAAAATTCAGCAAAAAGGATATAAGAACCTTAATAGGTCTCCTGACAGGCCACAGCCCTGTACGCTTTCATCTAGGAAAAATGGGACTAGCTGAAGATAACAAATGTCGCCTCTGTCTATCTGACAAAGAGGATACAGAACATCTACTATGCTACTGTGAAGCAGCGGCACGTAGAAGATTAAATCATCTGGGAAAAGGCACCCTTACCCCAGATGAACTAGCCTATTCGGCTCCCGAGAACATATTAAGTTTCTTCATATCTCTTAATATTGGCTAGGGAAAGGGGTAATAAATGCACAATAGATCTTTTAGCTCCCCTCAAAAAAAAAAAAAAAAAAAAAAAACAACTTCATCCCATCTGTCGCTATTTTTTTCATTTCATTCCCTTATTTTAAAATTTGTTATACATATATTCTTTGAGTAACGTAATTTCTATAAAAAAAATCTCATATTTTGCTTCAAACAACTGATTGGGAAGGATTCAGAAGAGACCTGGAAAATGAAATAGACTTGAGAGTTGAACTATGCACAAATTATCAGCTGGACGCTGCTGCTGAGAAACTTACAAATACTATACAGAAGGCAGCTTGGAACAACACAAGTATTCCTGATCACAGACAATCGTGAAATACCCTAGTGACATAAGAGATCTTATAATAGTAAAAAGAAGTGCTAGAAGAAAATGGCAACAATCCAGAGATCCAGTAGATAAAAATACTCTGAACAGGATGGAACAGAAACTAAAAAGAAAAATACAAAAATATAAAGAATCTACTATGGTATCCTACCTAGAAAAGCTCTCTGCAGACGCAAGGTCAGATTACTCATTGTGGAAGGCAACAAAAAATCTCAATAAACCTATAAATCACATCCCGCCGATAAAAAAAAATGATGGTACGGGGGCTAAAGATAATAAGGAAAAAGCAGATGCATTCGCAGAACACCTTGCTGAAGTTTTTAAACCAAATGTATCTAACACTACCACATGGATTATTTTTTTCCAAGATAACAGATCTCTGAATATGGCTGTAATAACTTACTAAGCGTTTTGACACCTCTAACAATAGCTGCCTCTAAACGTAAAACGAATTCGCTTTTTGCTAATCCAGATAAGAATCATCTTTCCTCTGGAATTTGTTGTTGTCTAATCTTTCAGAAAAGTGTTTTTCAACCGTGCCGGTTTCATTTCAATTTGGCTGAAGTGATATATTTTGTTATATAAGTAAAGAATATTGTTAAGTAAATAATATTGTTAAATAATATTGTATATAAGTAAAGAATATTGTTAAGTAAATAATATTGTTAAAAATATGATAAATTATTAAAAATGTTAATAATTTATTCCGTATTTCAGACACAAATCTTGAAGATAATTACGGATGTTCCTGGAAAAGTATCCAAGTACATGTAGGTGTATTTTAAAAAATGTGATATTATTTTTTCAAAATGAAATTATGACGATATATAAAAAATAAATTCAAATATATAAATTGTCTTTATTGCAATAAAAATTTGCAAATATTTCCATGGCAAAAATTAGTTCTTAAACGTGACGTATTTTACGGTATCGCTTCAAGCGTTTAGTAAACCCTTTTAGCGAGCTCTTACCATAATGTTTTTTTACTACTATTCTATTCCAACATTTACGTTTACGGTTCATTTACAATTCGCAAAGTGTCACGTTTACGAACCTGTGCTGGCGGCACGTTTACGAATTGCTTTCTTAAAGGGAGCTAATGCCATAATACTTAATATTTACATGAGTGAGATCGCTCTATATGAAAAAATATCTTTTATGTTTGGACCGGAGTTCTCGCCCATTTTCTTACCCAAATTTTTTAATTTTCAAAAATATGAATTGCCTGAATAACATCGTAGTGATAACGGTTTTATGGAAACTTGACATATATTATACATTTAACATTTAATTCGTGCACAAAATTAATCAAAACAAGCATTCATGCACTGTGGTTGTCCAAAATAAAAAAAATCTTTTCCATAAATATATATACAATTACATAAAAAATCAGATATTTAAATAAAGAGAAGATTAGGAAAAAAAGAAGAAAGGACGAATGATATTTGTAAATAAAATAATCAAAAAACTATTTCTAGGTTATCTATTTGTGAGGTTATCTATTTCTCCAGAAGAAGTCAAATTTTTTAGTGCTAAAAATAAAAAATATTTTATCATCATTTTTGCTATAATTGTTATTATGTTACTTTAATTAGCTGTGTTTCAAACATCTTCGTCCCGTTTTATGCTTAAAGTATGTTTTATCATTGTGATGAGGGCTTTTTCATTATGATGAAGTGTCCTCTTTTGCAGAAAACTATAACGAGATAGCATAAAAAGTGTAAGGTGAAAAGAGACAGCACGAAAAAAATACCATAAATTTTATAGTAAAATTTTTGAAATAAAAGTTAATAACTGAAAAAATATTATTTTTTAGTAACTAAACACATTAAATTTCAAGAATTTTGTTCTTAACATTTTGTAATGTTGAAAAGGTATGGTTTTAAATATTTTTTCAGTATGATTTAAAAAATGTTTTTTTAAACAAAAAATTATAACTATAAAATATTCGTAATTTGAAACTGTTATATATAATTCCTTAACAGTTATTAAAAACAAAACAATTCTCATGCTATAAAATTTTTTTTAACATTCACATCTTTCTTATAGGAAGTATCTAGGCGTCTTCATGCAACGTTAGTATAATCGGCGTCTGCAAAAATTTTGCAGATGTGCTTACATGCTCTAGCACACAAGTCATAAAACTATATTTTACATCTTGTTCTGGTCGACATCTTTGCACTTAATCATAATAAAAATTATACTTAAGAGCCTTTTTACAATGTTGGCGTAAAACTAAAACTATTTTTAGTTATAGTTATAAGCCAGCTAAAATAGCTTAGCAATTCTCCAATGACATCGCACATCGTATGCTAAAGACTAAAAAAGCACAAATAGTATTGCCAACACTATAAAATAACTTAAATAATCATGTTCATTTGGCAATGATAGCCGTATTTTACTAAGAAAATGACAATTTTTTCTTCTATAAAATAAAATTTAATAATTTATAATTAATAATATCATCAAAATATCTCATTTTCGTTGATTAAAAACATTTAATAAACACATAATATCAATTTAATAAAAAAAACTATTTATTTAGTTCATTGATAAAATACAAAACAAAAATACGATTGGCAGTTCCGTAAAAACTATGTTCTTCAACATTGCTCAACTTTTTCGCCAGAGTTTCAATTAACGCCACCATTAGAGATTGTTATATTGCTTTCCATATGTTCAATTTCTAACTAAAAAAAATAGTTTAAGTTTTACGCCAACATTGCTGAAAGGCTTTAATTAAGAACAATTTTTGAAAAGAATAAATGCAATATATTCTGTATATTTTAAATTCGGATCATTTTTCAATAATAATGAAATAATCGGAAAAGTTGATAGAAAAATATTGTTTTTTTTTTCTTATCTTCTACAAAGTAATGAGATATTAATTTAATATATATTTAATCAATTATTTTTTAATAACGGTCAACATTATACATGTTTCACTTATATTTATAAAAAAACTGTTAATAGGTGCATCATTATCGAAATAAGTCTTAATAAAGAGACATCTTTTGGCAAAAAATATATCGCCATCTTGAAATTTCTAAAATATATATATATTTATATGTATATATATGAATATATATAATTATTTTCATCGTGAATGGTTTTTTTTTGTCATATATTGTTTTATAAAAAAATTATAATATATTTAAAAATTTTCCAATATTTCAAAAAGAAATTCTAAAATTGTAATTTGAAGTTTTATATTTTGGATGTAATAAAAGAATGTTAAAAACATTAAATGAACACCCGAAACTGATTAGTTTTTGGTGGATAGAAAAAAAGAACAGACGACAGTCCGAAAAAAGAAAGTGATTATTTTAGACATGAAATATATATTTATATTTCATCTCTATATATATACATACACTTCTAGGTACAATTATATTTAATTTATATATTATCGATCAATTAAATTTTAAAACAAAAAAAAACTAAATTAAAATCTTTTAATTAAATGTGATTTAAGAAAAATGGACAAAAATATAAATCGAAATATTTAAAAAGTAAGTAAACATAAATTTAATATAATTTTCTTTTTCACGACATTTGGGTAATGGGTTGGGTTTCGCCATTTTTTTAAAAAACCAAAAAAAAAATTTTCTAGTATGTGAAGATTTTAATATTTTTGTATTCTTATTTTCTTTATTAATATATACTTCTTTTTATTTATAATTAATTAATTCTAAATTATTATCATAATTTTAATGTTTTATTTATCAAATTCATTTTAAAAATTTACTAAAACAATAATGTCTAATCAATCAATAATTTTTTTAGTAAATTCTTTTCTTCAATATTTATTTTTACTTTTTTCCGTCTTTTACAGATCAAATCTTCAAAATAATATTCAAAAATATTTTAAAAAATGGAAAAATATTAATAATGTCATAGTTAAGGTTTTTTTTAAAAAAAAAAAAATATTAATTTTAATGTTAAGTGGTAAGGAAAATTTTCCCATTATATAAAACGTTTTTAAACAAAAATTATCTTGTCTATCTACAAATGTAAAATTTAATTTTTTTTTGTTTTCCGGTTTCACCTAATTTAGTTTTTTTACGGATTTAATAGTTAATTATAATAATTTGAAGAATTAAACTACAAAATAGTAAAGTAAAATTTGAACATCTATCATTAGTGTGAAGAAAAAACCAAATAGGAAAACAAAAATAAAAAACATTTATTTCTATCGAAACAAATAAGGTAAATAAAAATATAAGAAATATGCCGCCTGGACGTCCTGGTAGTTTAAAAGATCCAGAAATAGCTGAACTATTTAATAAACATGATCCTGAAAAAGTATTTGAAGATTTACGTGAAATCGGACACGGATCATTTGGTGCTGTTTATTATGCCCGATGTAATCTTACCAAAGAAATTGTGGCCATCAAAAAAATGTCATATGCTGGTAAACAGAGTTTAGAAAAATGGCAGGATATTTTAAAAGAAATCAGGTAAAACCTTCCTATTAGAAATTTTATGATGTTTTTTATTTTTATTATAAGTACTAGTTAAGAAATTATTGTAGTATAATCTGAATCATAAAAGAAAATATATATATATATATATATATATATATATATATATATATATATATATATATATATATATATATATATATATATATATATATATAAAACATTGAACATTATTATTCACACATTAATATTCCTAGAGAATATACAGAAAATACTAAATTATAGTTAAAAAAAGGTGAAAAAAGAAGGCTTCAATAATGTTAGTATAGAAGCCAAACGATATATTGATGATTAATATTAATAAAATTAAAATAAGTGACATTTTATCTTTTATATATTGTCAATTTAGAATCGGAATTAAATATGCATTATTGTAGACTTACATATGCAATTTTAAATTCTGTTTCTTTTATAGCCATGTGACATTTTTTGCTATTTAATGTAAATTTAATAAATGAATTTATAAATATTTTATATTTGATTTATTTTAATGAATAATATTTCAACTAAATACTAAATCATAACTTTCAATTCTAGAATATGAAATTCAAAATGTTGTTTTTTCTTAAATAAATTTGACTTCTCGGGTCTGATTTATATGAAATAGATATTGAAAATCAATTGCACACGTAAAATCTGAATAATATTAAAATAAATAAATTCACGGACAAATAAAGCCGTAGTTTTTCCTTTTAAACAAATTTCGTCATCGTAATTTCCAAATATTTAATAAATTAACTGAAATTTAATTTATTAATTTAAAAAAAACCATTGATGACAATTATTTATTTTAAAGGTTTCTTCGTCAATTAGATCATCCAAATACAGTTGAATATAAAGGATGTTATTTACGTGAAAGTACAGCATGGTTGGTTATGGAGTATTGTGTTGGTTCAGCATCTGATATAATTGAAGTACATAAAATGCCGTTACATGAAGAAGAAATATCAGCAATATGTGAAGGTGTTTTATCTGGTTTAAGTTATATACATAGTTTAGGTCGAATACATCGTGATATTAAAGCTGGTAATATATTACTAACTGAATTGGGTAATGTTAAGTTAGCTGATTTTGGCAGTGCTGCCATTAAATGTCCAGCTAATAGTTTTGTTGGTACACCATATTGGATGGCACCTGAAGTTATATTAGCTATGGATGAGGGACAATATGATGGTAAAGTAGATGTATGGTCATTGGGTATAACATGTATTGAATTAGCTGAACGTAAACCACCATATTTTAATATGAATGCAATGTCTGCACTTTATCATATCGCTCAAAATGTATCACCTATGCTAGTGGTAAATATTTTTTTATAAATATATAAGTACTTAAAATAAATAATTTAACATTATTTTTTTAGGATGGTGATTGGTCAGATACATTTCGTAATTTTGTTGATTCATGTTTAAGAAAGTCACCAAATGAACGTCCAACATCTGAAAAATTATTAAATCATACGTATGTTACGCGACAACGTTCTGGTAATGCTTTGGTGGAATTAATAGCACGTACTAAAACTGCTGTACGTGAAGTTGATAATGCTAATTATAAGAAAATGAAAAAGATTCTCATGAATGAATCATGTGAGACTGAAAGTGCAATTGGAGATATTGATGATATACAGGATGAACAAACTGGTGGCGATAGTAGTAAAAGTAATAGCATTACATCTGAACATTCTATACATTCGAATAATACACATGGTGTTTCAGCGGCGAGTAGTCAAGTAGTACAAACAATGTTTTTTTTTTTGTTTTGAAGAATTACAAGAATTAAATTTATATTTTTTTTTCTATTGTAATTAAATCTTTAGAGTTCATCATCAAATTCAATACCTCATGGATTGAATGCTGTTAATATGATACACGGCCATCATATAACACAACAACCTGGAAATTATCATCATCCATCAAATATGATATCAGTTGGTTGTAATTCTGGTAGTGGCAGTGGTGCTATATCAAGGAACTCTTCAAGGCACCGCAATTTACCCCCATTGCCTAATGTTATGCATAATATGAACAATAATGTGACACCAACAAATTCAACATCAATTATACCAGCACCGCAGATTATGACAAATATTCAACAACAACTTCAACAACAAACCAATAATATTGCTGGAAGTAGTATTGGTGGTGGTAGTAGCGAAAGAAATAGTGGTATTATAGGACATAATTTTGTTAATCATCCTGGTTATTTATCATCACCAGCTGCACAAGCAGCTGTTTATGCATCAACTTCAGGTGGTCAACAAAATAATCATCACAACGTTGCTGCACAACAAGCTATATCAAATGCTGTAAATGAACATGGAACAAATAATTTTGCAACAATTCGTACAACTAGTATTGTAACAAAACAACAGAAAGAGCATATGCAGGTTCGAACTTATTTTTATATACATATATATATATATATTTATTTCTTTATTGTCTCATTTTACTAATATTGTAAAATTACTTACCACATTACGAAATTAACTTATCACAAAATTATTTATATTTGAAATCGAAATATTTTTTAAAAATCAATTTCGATTTAACACAAAAAAGTTAAATTTTTAATTCTAACCACATCGTTAGAACTTAGGAATATTACCTTTGTTCAAATTTATGTATGTGGATTTCTAGTTAATGTTCAATATCACAGCAATAATAGTTTGTATAAACAAATTATTAAAGGTTGTGATTTGTGATAAACAAGATTTTTTTTTTTAAATTAATAAATTATAGTGAATTCGGTTGCGCAAATAAATTTAAAAATTATATTTTTGTACATTGCTAACAACACTTTCAAATAGTGGTGAGAAAATAAACCATTTTTGCAGCGAAATAATAATGTAAGAATTTCATTTTTGCAGTAATTTTTAACTAGAATATACTATATTTATATTTGTTTTAATTTTTTTCATAAAAATCGCAATAATAATATTTTCTAAAATCTATTGAAAAATTTAGGTGAATTTCAACAAGAAAAAATACTTTTAATGTAACGATTTCTTTAATTTTTGATACTGAAAAAAATTATTGAAGATTGAATAACGAAAATTTATACGAAATTTTACTTTGATTGAATTAAATTTTTAAATAGAATTCAACATAATTTTTCAAAAGTAAAATATTTAATATCTATTTCAGTTTCCGTCAGTTTATTGCTATATAAATTGCTATGGTTTTTATAATTTATTGGAAATTTAGTTGTATGTTAATCTCATTTTTTTTTAGAATAATTAATTCTATTTTCGTTCATGTAATATCAAAATTTATTTTATTATCGTTTAAAATAAAGATGTTGTTTATATCGTGAAACTAGAAAGAGATTTTTATATATTCTTATGGAAATTTTAATATGTCAGAAAACTGCATATTTATTGCATATTTTTATGCATTTTTATTGCTTTCGTAAAAGTATTGCTATTAAAAAACGAAAGTTTTAATTACTGGAATTTTCAATTGGAAATTTTTGAGTTAATAATATATAGTAATATTATATAAATCAATTTTATTGAAATGAAATTTAATTAATATAAACTAATAATTTGCAGTTTCAACAACAATAAATAATGCAATTTTAATTTAAAATGTATAGTGTGACATTTGACAAATCTCCATATAATTTTGGACATATATATATTTCCCTACCAAATACATAAAATTTGCCAACAGACGTGATCTATTTTCTTCTAATGTAATATTATAATATATCTCTTTCTGGTTTCAAGACAAGGTAGACATTTTTGCCAATTAAAACCGTGCTTCGATTGGTTAAAATTTTACAGTTCGCAGCTTAGACATTAATTGAAACAAAATTGATGCTAAATTGATTCCATAATCAAGGCATCGATTATAATATTGATTTGGAATTATTTAATAATCTTTTTTTTATAGAAGATGTCCATTTCTTGAAGAATCTGATCGGACAAAATCAATAATAACTGGAATTGATTCTTAACTTCTAATCATTTGATTTTATATTAATTATTAGGATAAATTATTGAAATTTTATTACCATATGGCAAACTATATAAAAAGTTTGCTGATGAATTTACGATTCCTTGGAATCTATGGCAAATGTCTTGCTGGGATAAATTAACAATGTCATACAGTTTTGCTCTGAAAAATTGTATTGTAATATTACCAGCATTATTAAAAGATTTGCACATATTTTGCACCCTCTGCGATATTATTAGTTTCCAATATAACATACATAAGCTAATTTAAATTTAAAATAAGTTTTTACTGAAATAATTTTTCATGAAAGCAAAAAAGTTTTAAATTTTTTTCGCTTACAAATTTAGTAAATTTAGTACCTTTTTAGTGTTCTGCAAGGGGGTGAAACTTTTTTTGTATTGAGATTTTTTTGTACCAAATAGTAACTGAGTGAAATTTAAAAATTTAATTGTCAAAATTTATAGTCGGTAGAAAAAAATGTTTCCCAAATATTTGTGGTGAATTTGATTTTCAAAAATTTGTATTTGGCTGTCAACATTTTTTCACCAAATGAGGCACGTCGTTTATTTATAATTTTGCACCTTTTTTTATCATTTTTGTATCAGCAAATTGGAGTAAGAATTTTTGTTGCTATTTTAAATTTCTTTCAAGGAGGAGATGCATGAGCAGATGTCTGGGTACAAACGAATGCGTCGTGAACATCAAGCTGGTTTATTGAAATTGGAAGAGAAATGTAAAGTTGAAATGGAAGCTCACAAAACATGTTTAGATAAAGAATATGATATGCTTTTAAATAATTTCACAAGAGAATCAGAAAGATTAGCGGTAAAATAAAAACAAAAATAAAAATAACTTATTAAAATATAAAAATTACACTTTTATAGGGAAAACATCAACAGGAACAAGAAAGACGTATTAAACAAAATGCTGCAGCTGAAAAGAAGTTATATAAAGAAATATCTTTAAAACAAGAAAGTGATCGTAAAGCATTTGACATTACACGGAAGAAAGAATACAAAGCAAATAAAGAAAGATGGAAACGTGAATTATCAATGGATGATTCGACACCAAAACGCCAACGTGATTTAACATTACAATCGCAAAAAGACAATATGAAACAAGCTGAAGCACAGGAAGAACAACGCTTGCTACGTGTCCAAAAAGAATATATAGACTTGGAAATGAGAAAATTTAAACGAAAACGTTTAATAATGTTACATGATATAGAAAACCAATTTTTAAGAGATGTAAGAATTTGACAAAGTGTTTTAAAGGTATGTAAAAATTTATTTTTATTTTTTTTAGGAACTTAGCAAGAAACAACAACAATTAGAACAAGCACATTCGATGCTTTTAAAACATCACGAAAAAACTCAAGAATTAGAATATAGACAACAGAAAAGTGTTCATATTTTAAGACAAGATCAGGTAAAGTTATACTTAAATAAGTTTTTGAAAAATAGCGTTTACATTTTATTTTTAGATTCTCAAACAACATTGTTCAGAATTGCAAAACCAAACTGATTACATGGAAAGAGCCCAAAAAGATTTACTTAGGAAGCATGCGCTTGAAATTAGACAACATCCAAAAAGTTTGAAGGTAAAAATATATTCCGAAAATATTTTATTATTAGTAGTAAATTTGTATATTATATTTTTGGTAGCAAAAAGAATTACAAATTCGTAAACAATTTCGTGAAACATGTAAAACTCAAACTAAACAATATAAGGCATTAAAGGCTCAAATACTACAAAGTACACCGAAAGAGCAACAAAAGGCTGTGATAAAACAATTAAAAGAAGAAAAACAACGTAAATTAACGCTACTTGGTGATCAAGTAAATTAATATGATTTTTTTTTTTTTTTCAAAAAAAAATAAATAATTTAAATTACAGTATGAACAAAGTATAGCTGATATGCTACAAAAACATAGTCTCCGTTTAGATGAAAGTCAAGAAGTTGAATGTCAGCAATTAAAAGATTTATTAGAATATGAATTAAATATTTTAATGTCTTATCAGACTAGAAATAAATTACAAGCACAGGCACAACGAGATCGCGAACGTAAAGAGTTGGAAGATCGTGTTAGTGTTAGAAGAGCACTACTCGAAACTAAAGTAAAAAGTTAATTGGAATATCCTATAGAATATTTAGTTTAATTATATATGTTTAATATAGATGGAAGGTGAACTTCAACAGTTTAATCAAGAACGTGCTGAAAGAATTAGAGTTAAGCATGAAAAACATGCTAAAGAATTGGAAGCATTTGATGAAGAATCATTATCTATGGGCTTCAGGTGCGTATTTTTTGAAATACAGTTAAATATTGGCAAATTACTGTGTAAAAAATATAATATTAATTACATTACATTTATTTTTTATCCAATATTAGCACTCTTGCATTAGCTGAAGCATCTAAAGAAACATATCCAGATGAAGAGGGAAGCCTATCTGGTTCTATGATTAGTTTAGCGCACAGTAATAGTTCTACAAGTTTTCCGGCTGGTTCCCTATAGCATAGCTATATTACTAAGAGGTCAATATCCACAATTACACCAACATCAACAATTACACAACAACAGCAACATAATAATTATCATCTTAATAATCATCATCAATTACTAACAGAAGAAAAGAGACATTTAAGAGATGAAACAGAAGAAAATGAAAAACGATTTTCTATTTCTTCGATGTAAAAAAACCAGAGATAGAAAAAAAAATTATTAATATTCCTTTAAATAAAAAAATAGCAACTGGATCATTAACAAAATTGTATGAATATTATATATCCAGAAATTCACACATAATATTAAATTTACATTAACAAAAACATAAAGTAAGATAATTATAAAATAAATACAATTATTTTCTTTCTGTAAGAGAAAATCAACATTTAATTTTAACTAAATTATATATTTCACCTTTTTTTTTAAAATTTATTTATATATATAAATTTAAAAAAAAATATATTTATATATATAAGTACCTACACATACATAATATTTATACATATACAAAAATAAAAGTCGTACATATAATATAAAACTAATTATGAAGTTTTTAAAAAAATGATCAGATAATATTTAAAAAGAAATTACTTTTTTTTAATTATTATATAATAGTAATGTTTAAATCGTCATACTTTTAGTGTTACTAGTCCGAAAACTAAATGGCAAAGCTAAAATTTTATAAATATTGTTTTAAAACAAATTATACAGACTGAAAAAAAGGGTTTGCCCAAAATAATTAAATCAAAAAGGGCCTATAGTTATCACTAAATAAGTTAATTAACGGTGATCATAGACGTGATCTTCAAGTCATAAAATAATTATTTATGCTGTATAAGCTAATCAAAACCTCTTTCTGGTTATTATAATTTAAAACAAATAACAAAATATATTAGCTTTTCTTTACGCTATCATAATTTTATTAATCACATAATTGAGGCATTAAATTTGAAAGTGCCATAAGTAAAATTTTTATTCAGTCAATATCAAAATAAATATATCTGAAATTACTTCAAGAGTTTAAATTTCTAATTATGCAATAATTATGAATATCTTTTGATTAGCATATTTATTGCTTGACATTAATGCAATCCAACACGTGATTGCGTCTTTCAAAAATTTGGAGTTCAATTATACTATTGCAAATGATATTATACATTCATTCAATTCGCGTATGTTCTTGTTAAGGTTTAGACTGCCACTTTATATTAAATTCCTCAAATTAAAGAGTCATTACTTCATATGCTAAAATACTAAATACTATTTTTTTCGCTAAAATATAAAACTTTTAAAACATGGTAAAATTACATTTAAAACTTAATTTTTTTTTTTTGTGTTTGTGTGGGTGTTTGTATATACAGTAATTAATCCAAAGATAATTCAAATCGATATATAATAAAAAAATATATTTATTTTAAATTGTCACCACCACAAGGATATTAGCTTATAGATTTATAATATATATAATAGATAAACAAAATTTGCAGGCAAAGTAAAACGAATTGATTCAAAAATTTATTCTATATTTTGTTTTACCAATAAATATATGCTTTTTTGTTATTTGTAGTTTACCCAAAGTCTCGCTATCCCACACTATATTATAAAAATATTAATAATAAAATACCGCATTGCGGAAAAATTAAAATATAAAACTTTAAAAAAAATATATATAAAAACATTACTTTTTTATATTATCAATAAATAAAAAAAAATATGTACCGAATTATTGCGCAAAGAAAATTTACTATAATAGCTATCAAAAATAGGTAAAAATTAAAAATAAATTAAAATAAATAAAAAGTTCAGTTAATTTATATTAATTAACTAAAATAATAATATAAATAAATAAACCCTATTAATATATAAAATACCTACATATGTTTTAAAAAAAAAAATTTCTTAGTAAAACTAAACAAATAAATAAGAGCAAAGTACAGTCAGTAACTAAAAAAATAAACAATCACAATTAACATTTTTTATATTACTACAAATATTTCATAAAATCATTAAAAATGAATAAATTATCAGAAATTAACATTTTAGCATTATTCTAAAAACAAATGTGGATATTTTTTTTGTATATTTTGCAAATTTAATTATTATTTAAAATTATAATTTTAGTAAAATTACAAAATATAGTTTAATAAGTTATTAATTTCGGAAATAGTATAAATGATTTTCCTTTAAATAAATTTCAAAATCAGAAAATTCGTAAAAAATCAAATTTTTTAATGATGTACAAAGTAGTTTCACATAAACTTAATCGCATAAAATTTATTATTATACATAGACATTTAAATATAAATTTATCTATAAGCATAATTTAATTAATTAATCAATCATTAACTTTTTTTTAAAGTCACTTATTCCCGTTTGAAAATTAAGAGCTGAACTATTCTATTCATATTGTTTATTTTTGCAATACCAGATTATTTCTAACAATTACATAATAATACAAAATAAAAATTATTTTGCATCAAATTTATTAAAAATTTATTTAAAATAATATTTTATAATGTCAGATTTTTAATTTTTTGATCTAATCTATTCAGAATTTAAATTTTTGATCTAATTTGGATAAAACGTGTTGCAAATTAAAAATATTACCAAAATTGATAACAATAAATTTACTCTGCAATAATGCTGTATTTAATTTTGTTTATACACCCAACTCTTTTTCTACACGGATACGTTCGAACTAAAATCGTGTAGAAAAAGACATGCTAACCATACTAAAAATTGAGGATGTGTTCAACAATTGTAAAAAACCGTGTAAAATAGAAAATTAACCATAAGTTGTTCTAAAAAACCATGCAAAAAAAGAATAAATATTTAAAACATATTATATAAATTTTAGAAAATATAATTCATACATATTTTTATTAAAAATAGATAATAATAGTAATTTTAGTCCATAAGTAAAAAAAAAAATTTAAAACATAATTTTTCCACGAACTGAACACAACACTAAAATTTAAATAGAAAAATAGAAAATGCGACTTCAGTTTCTTGATTATACATCATATAATAAAATTTGGGTATTCCCGAGTAGTACATAAAAAAAATTAATAAGAATTTCCAACGTGTTAAACCAAATATTTCGTATAAAAAAAGAAGATTTGTTCTTTTTTTGTGGATCGTGTTATTTCAAAATCGTGTAAAAAAAGAGTTGGGTGTATATAAATATATATATACATATATATATATAAACATTAAAATAAAATTACAAAACGAACAAATTAAATATATACAAAATAGTGTTTTATTATTAATTATATAATTTTATAATAATTCCGCTTAAAATTTAATTTATTCCAAACTTTAACAAAATTGAAAATTTATCTTTTAAAATTTACTCATAATATAAAATAATTTAATTAATACATTTATTTATTAGATTTATTTGTTAAATTAATTTTTAAAAGAATTTATTCTTTATTGAAAGAATAAATTCTTTTAAAAATTAATTTAAGAAATAAATTAATATTTTTTTTTCTTGTCCAAAGATTTTATTTATTAGTTTTTTTGGATTATAATTTGTTTTTGTGTTTTTTTGTGAATTATAATTATTTTCAAATTTTTTTTTGAAAACAATGTATGTATATTCTCAGAAGTTCACATTTTAATATAAAGAATTTAATAATTATCATACTAATAAGTTCACTATATTTTTATTGCTTTAACTAGTGTATTAGTAAATAAATTTCAATATTTTTCAGTAATTTTTAAACAGCCTGTACACTGCTTTTTTCTTTTCTCTTCACCAAATTTTTATTAAAAATTCTTAAAATTTTACAAAATAATAAGTTAATATAAATTATATATAATATGTATATCATAAAATAATGGAAAAAGAAAATGCTTTTAGCCTATAATAAAAGTTTTTATACAGTAAATTTAATGAAATCCGTAAAATGAAAAAACAAAACAAATAAATTTCTCTCAAAATATTTTTATAATAATATTTAAATATATATGATAAATGTAGCTATTATAACATAGATTTTACTTGATAAATATTAGAAATCAGATAAAAGCAAATCAATTTTATTTGTGATAATGTAAAAAATTTGACCGAAATGAAGTGTATTGTAAAAAGAATTGATTGTACACTTTAATGAGTTTTAAGAAAAAAAAAAAAACAGGTTTCAGTCGATTTTGACTATTACACCAAATTACGAATAATTTTGATTCCAAATTTTAAACTTTTACTTTAAACTTGAAAGTGTGTAACATCATATAAGAATTATAGTAATAGAGTACACTTCATTCTATTAGCAATTGCCCAGTTCTCAAATTTTTTACATTAGAGCTTTTGATTTATTGAAGTATTAGAAAACCAAAATCATTAATTCCTATTCAGTTATCATGTTTTTACTAATAACCAATTCAGATCATAAAAAAGAATTTAATTTAGAATCGCTTATTTCTTATTTTCGATTAATTCTTATTGTCAGTTTAAAAGATTATTCTATATTTTTTTGTGTAAATCAGATGTCATTAAATTAAATCATATTTAGTTAATGATATAACAAAAACAAAAAATAACTCTAAATATGTTATTAACACTTAGTAAGAATATAATATTCAGGATTTGTGTAACCAAAAATTTATGTTATTGTTGTATATAATATAATATTATAAATAATTATCACATTTCCAAACTATATTTTATATAATCCTTTACAAACTGTAATATAACTAGTTTGTATAAAACTATTACGTTTTGTATAAATAAACACACAAAATATTATTCAGTAAATTTCACACAAAATAATATTTTTCAAAATGTTTTTTAAATACATACTATAAAAAATATTTGATTAAAATTGAATAAAAACTTATCATAATCTTTAGCATTTAAAAAAAAATTAAATAGTAAATATATCGCCGTTTTTTAACAATATAAAAACTTTAAAATTATTTATTTATTAATTTAAATTAAAATTAAATAATTTGTATTAGAAATTATTAATTTAAAAGGATAATTGAAATTTAAAGTATTTTATAAAATCTTTTTTCCTTTGTTTTTTTTAACACTTATTTTATTTAACTTTATTTTAGCTATTTAGATTTCTTTTCTTATAATTATATCTTATTTACAAAATATAAGATATAAAAAAAATGTAAAATAAGAAAAATAATAATGAAAATATTTATCATAAATGGAAATTATTAGTTAAATCAATTTTTATTTAATAATAAATATTATTATTATATAAATATATAATAATAAACTGTTAAAAATAATAAGAATAAAGTAAACAAACAACCCAATTATTTTATGTAATACAAAAAAAAAATTTATGTGTAATTATGAAAAATTAACATTACGCATAAATTCAAAATAACACATTATATACATTAAATATTATAACAAGATAAAATTATTAATTTAAATTAATTTAGCTTTTTAAACTTATAATTGAAAGCAAATAAATAATATCTATAATAATAAAACAAATTATTTTTTGTTTTAGTAAAAAGTAATTTGTAACTGTGAATATTAATAATATTAAAATATATTTAACAAATATAACGAACTAATTCTGACAGATTAAAAAAGTAAATTGAATTTTAATATTAAAAATAAAGAGTATAATTCAAAATACCGTATATATATAAAAAATTATATAATAGTAGTTACGTCAATAAATGAGAGAAAGAAAAAATGATTTTATTTGTGCTTATTTTGTACATTTAGTTAAAGATTTAAATTAGTTCGTAAAGATGTATCTCTGGCTAAAAAAAGTTGAAGAAAGAAATAATATTTAAAATTTTGCTAAACCAGAGTTAAAATAGAGAATGCCTTTGGTACGGTCGATTTCGCCAATTAATTTGTCATCCTTTTCTATTTTCGTCATGTCTTCTCTTTCTAGCCGCTTCTTTTTCATAAATTTCAAGAAGAGTTACTAGTACGGTTTTTTTTTTACTAGTCTTGAGGTATTTTTATTTGAAGACCAAGCCCATGAAGATTTTCCTATTATGTTGGTGATAATTTGTCAGGTCCCACGAGTCATCAATTAAAAAACCTATTTTTCGCGCACATTCATATTATTATCTCTACAGCTGATTTTTTCCGCCTTAATATGGATTTATATCGTTGTTCGCATTGTTTTCACTTTTTTGTAATATTTTTGCAGTCGCCACACATAGTTCTTGTTTATTCTGAGTGGCTCATAGTTCATAGTATTTCATAGTATTTGCCTAGTTAAATTTTTGTATTCACCTTCGCTCCATACTAAAAAAAATTAAATTACATATTATAATAATAATTCTCGTGAAGAGCCTGGGCCTCCCTTAAAGGGTCCGCTAACATTTTATTGCAATTTGGACTTACTAATTTTATATGGATTCCGAACCATTAATTTCTTTATAGTGAAGAAACTTTTTAATTGCAACAAGCTAATGGCTTTATTAGTGAGACATTTTATTATAATTTTAGTACTGGTACTCATTTAAAGCTGAGTACCTAATGCACCGCAGCCTAGCACACTACCGCTTAAGCTACCGTCGGTTTTATGTTTTATTCAGGCATAATTTTGTTTCATGAAAATGTATAGGGTTGTTGTTAAGGGCAGGATAAATTTTCCTAAATATCTCACAAATCTAAACTCTAAAAAATAAAATATAGTACTATTGCACCCTATACAATTATTTTTTACTTTATCTTCGTAAAATTGCTTGACAGCCGGTATTTTTTAGTAAAATATATCACAATGAAAACAAAATAAAATGACAGTAGAATTTTTTCTGTTCTTTTATAAAATGAAAAGACTTCAGAATTCCAGATTTCAAAGCAAAGCTGTGAAAATGTTACATATTATAATGCAGAATTTTCCGCCGAGAAAAGAAATAAGCAGATGTTCCGGCATTGCCAGTAGCATCTGCTTATTTAGGTTCTTTTCTATTATTGGCAATACTAGTTTGAGATTTTCAGCTTTTGGCTAACGCTGAAATTGAAAAATTACTGGCTATTATAGCTGGCGTATTCTTTAAGATGTATCTCTAATACTGGAGTTAACCTAAAACTACTGTAACTATACAGTAGTTTTAGGTTAACTCCAGTATTAGAGATACATCTTAAAGAAAAACAACCCTTAAATAAAGGACCAACTGATCAAAGAGGACTACATAATACGAATATTCATTCTCATGACCTATTTATAGTAATCAGAATAAACCTGCCATATAAAACTTTGTATTTTTTGATATATTTTACTAAAAAATACCGGCTGTCAAGATACCTGAAAGTTTGTGTTTGTTAAGATACCGAAATAATGGCTTTTTGTATGTAAAATTTTACAAATAACAAAAAACCAAAATGTGTATTTAATAAACTATTTAACACGTTGTTGGACAAGCTGGCATATGCCGTCTTGTCCAACAACGTTTATCACTTCAAGTGCAGATAACTTGGTACTTGGAGCCCTATGCTCCACAATTGGGTGAAAAGGGGAAAAGAACAATCGGTTATCGATTATCTCTTTATCGAAATTTTTTTATGGAATGCTTTAAAAATCTCCATATATATGTACATATATTACTAAATACTAAACCTATACTTATGTTTTGTTTGTTTTACTTATCCCAAATCGAATGAATTTATGTCATATACTTCGAATGCTGATATAAGTTTATTGATCAGTGAAATACACAAAAGATTATTTACATGCGAAGAAAATAATATATTACAACAAGAAGTTTTAAATGTTGAGGAAGAATCTGGTGAGTCTGGACTTGAATCTGGACTTGAATCTGAATTTATAAAAATGCAAAATAATTATTGATTCATTTTTGATGGTTCCAAAATCAACTTCAACAAAAAGTGAACAAGCGTTTTCTGCTTCTACAAATTTTATGACCAAAATTAGAAGACGTTTGAAAAGGAATTTGTTAAATGCTCTTGTTTTTTTTAAATCTACTTCAATAAAGATTATATTTGAATTGTGGTATAAAATTATTCTATTGTTTTAGTACTTACTCATTTTGTGACTTCAATTTTTTGAATAGAATATTTACAAATTTTCGAATATTTCAATATAATCCATTAGCAGATTAACCGATTATTCTAAAATCGATTAATTTGAAATATCTAGTTATCCTTATAAGTGGCTGGGTTAGGGTAGACGGGGTAGCCATTGATCGGTCGGTGACCCAATGTAGCAACCGGCTAATTCCTGACCAAGTGTTTGCTATACCTCTATCTTGGTGAGCACTAGAAACTTCATAGTCAGCAACCGTTGATTATGAAGGCGAAAATAGCAAAGGCTGAGGTCCTCCTACATGGGAGTGAGCACTGATCTCACAAATCATTTTAGCTGAATATTTTATTGAGAAAATGAATCGTCTCGAACCCACAACCAATGCCTCGGAACAACGGAATTACCATATACAGACCTATGCAATGTTTGAGGAACAACGATTTGAGAATAGCGACATGGAATATTTTGACAATGATGCAACCAGGAAAAATGACCGAAATCATCGATGAACCAATGAAATATAAAATAAACATATCAGCCCTGCA
The DNA here is from genome assembly GCA_963932195.1 of Empis livida. Lineage (NCBI taxonomy): Eukaryota > Metazoa > Arthropoda > Insecta > Diptera > Empididae > Empis > Empis livida. The sequence continues at coordinate 23,825,661 of OZ010648.1, forward strand.
AGAAATAATATGGGCAGGAAGTGGAGAAATACGAAAGAAGAGTTATTCTATATTATACAGCAGAGTAAAAAAATCTGGTGAAAAAAGTATAGGATTTTACATAGATAGCAAAACCAGAAATAGTTTAATTGCTTTTGAACCAATTAATGATAGAATATGCTATATAAAATTGAAAGAAAGATTCCAAAATGTATCAATGTTATCGTTATATGCCCCCACTGAAGATAGCGAAGAAGAAATAAAAGATGAATTTTACGTTAATATAGGAAGACTTACCAGCAAAATTAGCAAATATGATACACTTATCCTTTTCGGAGACTTAAATGCTAAGATAGGGAAGGAAGAATTTCTTAAAGATGTTGCTGGAAAGCACTCATTACATAACATCACTAGTGAAAATGGTTTACGACTTTACATATATTTTCCCCACAAAGAAATTCATAAACATAACATCACTAGTGAAAATGGTTTACGAATTTAGTATATATTTTCCCCACAAAGAAATTCATAAACAGACATGGAGATACCTGCGACAAGCAATGCTAATCAGATTGATCACGAACTAATAGACGGAAGACATGCAACGTCAATATTAGATGTAAGAACTTATAGAGAGGCTAACTGTGATACGGATCATTTTCTAGTTGTGGCAAAATTAAGACAACGAATATCAACTAGAAATACTGGAAATAAACACAAAGAAATAGATTGGCATATTGATAAATTAAACAACAACTCCGAAATTAAAACCGTATACCAATATTCATACAAAAGAAAATTACAAAATCCACATTTAAATATCGAAGAAGACAGCAACATACAAACATGTTGGAATAACATAAAAAAAGCTATATTAGATTCTACAAATGAAATAGTTGGATTAAAACCAAGAAATAATAATGAATGACATCAATATGCATTGTATGATGAAGAACAGCGAACGAAATCAAGAAGAAGGCGAAGTTAGCACTTTTAGATAAATCATCGAGACGAAATGCACTAATTTATCAAGAAAAAAGAAAAAAAAGCTAAATGAATCATTACCTACATATATAAAAACTACATATAGAAAAGCAAATAAAACAAATAGAAACAGATTTTATTCAAAAGAATCTAAAAAACTTGTATCGAAACATTAAAAACCAAACAAAAAATTTCCTACCAAGAATTCATATATGAATATGGTGCAGCTATTAACGAAAAAGACAAAATATTAGATCAATGGAGAGAATATTTTAACAAGCTGCTAAATAATGAGAATGAGGAAAATTTAAATTTAAAAGAAAATGATGAAATAATACTATACCTAACAGCTGAAAATTATTTTAAACCACCCGAAATAGCTGAAATCGAAACTGCCATACAAAAGTTGAAAAACAATAAAGGTAGTGAACAAGACTCTATAACATCAGACTTAGTTAAACACATGGTGGGCAAGAATTACACCAAAAAATACATAAGTTAATCCTACAGATATGGCGTAATGAAGAAATACCAGAAGATTGGCTAACGAGTATTGTAATACCTGCACATAAAAAAGGAAATAAAATGATATGCAGTAATTATCGAGTAATATCTCTATTAAAACTAACATACAAAAATTTTATCAATTTAATATATGAACGAATAAATGTTTTTGCTTAAGAAATTATTGGCGAATACCAAAGCGGGTAATAGGTCAACAATTGACCAATGTTTCATACTAAATCAAATATTTGAAAAAAGTTACGAATATGACATCAATATGCATTGTTTATTTGTAGATTATAAGCAGGCATTTGATAGCAGTGACAGGTCCAAAATTGATGCAATACTATTAAAAGCAGGAATAGGAATACCAAAAAAATTAATCAAAATGGAGAAAATCACTCTTGAACATACAAATGCTAAAGTCTTTACCGAAAAGGCTTTTTTTTAGGGATTTTTATCTAACAAGTGAATTTTCGGTAAAGACTGGAGTAAAACAAGGACACGCATTATCATCATTAATCTTTAATTTGGTACAAAATGAAATAATAAAGGAAGTGATACCTAATGGTACAATTTTTAATAAAGGTATCCAAATATGTGCATATGCAGATGATATCGTCATAATAGCGCTGAAAGTAAAAGATCTTGAAGATATATTTATGAAACTGAAAGCAAACTCCACGAAAGTTGGACTAAAAATGAACAACGAAAAGACAAAATACATGCTACGATCACGCAAAGTAAACAATTTACAACATATTCTGATATTCTGACAATACCTTTGAAGCTGTAAATGAATTTAAATATCTTGGGGTAATCCTAAGTAGTAATAAAGACATATCCGTAAAATATTCAAGAAATATCCAGAAAAATCAAGAATGCGAGGACGACCGAGAAAAACATGGATAAAAGACGTTGAATCTGATATTCAAAAAATGAATGTACGCAATTGGACAAATCTTGTTAAACAGAGAAAGGAATGGAAAGCAGTAGTTGTGGAAGCAATTAGCTTTACATGAAATGTAAAGCTAAGAAGAAGAATAAGTTATCCTTATAAAAAAAACCCAAGTATTTTTCTCCTTAAATTTACCTAATAAATGGCTTATTTTTATCAATTATTTTTTGGCAAATTTCCGTAATAAATGGCTAATTAATATTTTTATTATTTTGTTTTTGTAAATTTACCTAATTACTGGGTAAATTTCCAAAAACAAAATAATAAAAATATTAATTAGCCATGTAAATTTACCTAATTTTCATTTAATTTTCGCTGAATCTGTTGATTTTTCCACTTTTTTTTGCAAATGTTACAGTCCAACCCTTTTTTCTCACTGTGTAAATTTTTTTCTAGGCGGAAATTTTTTTCTAGGCGCCTAGAAAAAAATTTACACATACAATTTACACAAAAAAAATTTACACATATTTCTTTCCGCCTAGAAATATTTTGTTATTACTCTCATATCATAGGTAATAAAAATATAAAAAACTCTCTCTCGACACAAAGCAAACAACAATGAAAAATATTAAAATAAAGAAATATATTCAAAGAAAAGAAATTAAGAAAATTTTTCTATGGTATGTTATAATCAGCGCTTTTTTTGTACCGGAGTTCACCGGCGCGCAGCTCTGGTAAATATAAATTAAATAAAAAATTTCAAATCAATTTTTATTAGATTTCAAAAATTCTCAATATTTTTCTCATGAGAAAAATTCGTAATTAACGATAATTTTTATCTAATAAAAATTTTAAATCATAGATTGCCATGACTAGTGCTATTTTTTTCTAGGGATTTTTTGTCTAGTTATTTTGCGATTGCTATTATTCTACGTTACTTTGAAGATTAAGTTAAGAATTGAAATTTATTTTTCAAAGTGTAACTTATAATATAGTTTTTAAATATATCCCAAGAATATAAATAGAATAAATAGTTATTTTAGTACCCTACCAAAAAAAGTCAAAGGAGGCGAGATAGGTAACGCATGGAAAGTTTCTTGCAATGTTCCAACGCCTAAGCCGTCTATTAATTTTAATGTACAATCAACAGAAATTATGATGAAAACATGGCAATTTTATGGAAAACCTTGTAATTTTAAAATTATTTTTTTTTATAATAAATGATAATTATTCAATAAATTAAATTCAGTTTCTGTATCAGTTTTCCTTCTATCGAATTAAAAATAATATAGCGATCCGGTAAATATTTTTTTCCAAAAAAAGCACTGGTTATAATAATTATTAGGAGACAAAAATTCGATATATGGTATGGTGCAGTAGTAGGTTCAAATCCTGGTAGTGTCGAACGCAATGAGTGAACGAGTATTCAGTTTCATGTTTAATGCTTGGAGAAAAGATAGAAATAGACTTGATTTAAAAACGGTTGAGGCTAGTCAAAATTAATTTTAAGCAATCCTGTAATGAATTTTATGAATTTATAATGAAAAATGAAAATTTGTTAAGAAAAATACGTAGCAATGATAAATACGTATAGTAAAAAGCATTCTCAATATATTTTTTTTCAATAATTTTGATTTATTTTTGCTATACATTTCATTTTTATTTACAGGTATAAATATTATATAATATTGTTTTTTAAATTTTTGTTAAGTTTTTATATTATATTATTATTAATAATGATGGCGAACATCATGAATTTATTTTGTTCACCTCATTTTTTTCCTTGAATTAATTAAAACTAATATTGCATTCTAAAAAATAATTATAATTGTCATTTGTTTTATTTAAATTCGTCAAAAATTGTCCATGAAATTTCGAAAAAATTGGTACCCCAATTCCAAACTTATGATCTGGCCACCCTACGAGCATTTCGAAGCATATATAGAAGAATTATGAGCATATACAACTTTCCAAAAAGTGTTTATTAAGTCAAGTTTTGAGGTAGTTCTAAGCAAACCAAGTAGTCATTTAAATAATTGCATATATGCGTTGACAATGCTAAATGACAATTTAAATTCTTGATTATAGGGTTGGCAAATTAAATTGACACACTTTGATTTTCTGAAAATCAATAAAATTGATTTTCAGAAAGACTCAAAGATAATGACATTTGCACAAGTAGTTAAAAAAAATACAGATAATAATGAACAAAATGCAATGCTAGCAAACATCTATGAAATATTAATATCACTAACAGATAGATTGGTAAGAATAGAGAAATTTTTACCAAATACATCAAATATCATACAATCACAATGACAAAACAACACCTTAAAATAGCAACATGGAATACCAACGGTATAAAAAATAAAATACATGAATTAGAAATCTTTCTTCACACACATAACATCGATATTTGCTTGCTAACAGAAACTCATTATACTGATCAAATGTACCTAAAAATAAAAAGATATAATACTCACCATACTACACATCCAGATAATCAGGCGAAAGGAGGAAGTCTATAATTATAAAAGAAAATGTAAATTATTACGTAGTAAATGGTATACAAAATGTAAACTGTCAACTTACCATGGTGGTAGTGAATTCACTTTCGCAAAAACTCACCATAGGAGCAATATATATACCACCAAGATATACATTAAAAAAAGACGATTACCTAAATATATTACAAAAAATGGGAGACAGATTTATAATTGGAGGAGACCTAAATGCTAAACACGTCCATTGGGGATCAAGACTATCAACACATAAAGGCAAAGAACTAATAGCAGCCATCAGAGATCAAGGGTGTAGCGTCCACGCAACAGGAAAACCGACATACTGGCCCACGGACATAAAAAGACTACCAGACGTGTTAGATATTTTTATAACAAGGAAAATAGCTACGAATTTCATCAATCTGGAAGATAATTATGATCTAAATTCAGATCACTCAGCGGTCATAATGTACATCAATGAAAAAGTAACATTTAAACAGACAAAACCAGTACTAATAAACAAAACAACAGATTGGCCGAATTTTAAAATGGAGTTAGAAAATACAATTGATCTAAGAATAGACTAAAAACAACACAAGAATTAGAACAAGAAACAGAAAAATTCACAAATTTAATACAAAGAGCAGCATGGAATAATACTAAGTACACAGAAACAATAAATGTATCAAATAAATATCCAAATAACATCACACAATTAACAGAAGAAAAAAGAAGGGCAAGAAGGACATGGCAAAATTCTAGGGATCCTGCACATAAAAATATATTAAACAGAAAATCACAGCAGTTAAAAAGAGAAATTCAAAAATTTAAAAATATAAACATCGACACACATGAAAAGACTAACACCAGATGAAAGAACTAATTATTCATTGTGGAAGACTACAAGAACAATCAAGAAACCAATATGTCACGTGCCTCCAATAAGAACCAAAAATAATACATGGGCAAAAAACAATGGGGAAAAAAGTTTTTGCAAAGCACCTAGAAGAAGTATTTACACCACATGATAATTGTTATAACCTGAGATAGCCTTTTTTAGTGGTATGCAAATACAACACTAATAGTTATAACAAACAAAAACATTATATTTCTTTTACTTCAATAATATAGGTAGTAATCTAATATCTAAATGATCTTATCTAAATGAGTAACACAAAATGAATGAATAATAAAAGTGATTTAGTAACAGATGACAATTATAAAATTATCCCAATTAGCAAAAATTGGATATGACATGATTATACCCAATAAAATAATATTGTTTAATTCCATTAGTTCCCAACATCTCCCTTTTTAGTAGAGTGATTATTCTATTCAACTATATAATCACGAAGATAAACTGGGGGTTGACGTACTCTTGAAGATCGTCTGGGTTGTAATTGAGTTTCTTCATCAATAGCTGTTTGTTGGTGTAGACTTTCATCATGCACAGCTAGTTCAATAATTTCAGTTGGATTCAATGTTAGGTGAACCAATTCAGGCCGTGATTGCAAATCATTCATTTTTTTATTTGTTTCTGGTGATATTCTCAAATCAAAATTGTTAAATAAAATATCAAAATCATTGTGTTGTGAAGTTTGATCTTCCGAGTTATCAATGTTGCGCGACATTATTTGATTAGCATGTGATCTTATTAATTTTTCTTTGTTATGAGTGTTAACTAAAATATTGTAATTTACTTTACCAATTCTCTTCCCTGGTGACCATGTACTCTTATTTTTATTATATGTCTTTGCATATACCAATTCCCCCGTATTAAAAACTCTATTCTTAGCACCATGTTTTATATTAAATTGATTTTCCATTGGTACATTTTTGTTATTTGAAAAAGGTTGCGGTTTTAATAATAAATCTAAATACGTCCTTATTTTCCTGCCTATGAATAACTCTGCTGGAGTCTTCTCCCCTGGAGTATTTTTGTTTGGAGTGGAACAAAAATTCTTGTAAGTTTTCAATTTGTGTACCATCATCTTGCATTTTTTTAAGTGATCGTTTTAATGTATCAACAAATCTTTCACCTTGGCTATTACTTTGTGGATGATATGGAGCACTTCTGGTATGTAAAACACCCCTAGATGTACAAAAATCTTGAAATTCATCACTAATGAATTGTGTTCCATTATCGGAAACTATTTGTTTTGCCTGACCAAAATGTGAGAAAAATTCATTCAGTTTTTTAAGTACAACATAAGATGTAATTTTGTCAGTTTCAAATATTTCTGGATATTTTGAAAAAACATCAACGATTACTAAAAAAAAATTTCCATTTACGGGACCTGCTATGTCAATATGTATTCTATCCATTGGACCATTAGGAATAGGCCATGATGATAATTTAGTTTTATTTGGAGCTTTTGCTGCTGCTGCACAATATTGACATTGCTGTACTAAATGTATAATATCATCGTCAATACTTGGCCAATATACATATGAACGGGCAATCGATTTCATTCTAGATATTCCTTGGTGTCCTTTGTGGATTTGTTTTAAAATTCGTTTCCTAAAACAATTTGGAATGACTAAACGTTCACAAAAAAATATACATTCATCAATTTCAGTTAATGAATTTTTACGACAATAAAATTTTTCAATATTTGCATCATTTATTTTCCCCTTTAGCCAACCTTTTTGCATGTACAATTTGATTGTTTTCAAAGTAATCTCTTTCTGTTGCTGACTTTACCATATGATAAGTTATTGGTAATGCTTTTATAGTCTCTTCTAAAATTGACTTAATGTCGGATTCTATTGTTGTGGTTGCTACAATATAATCTTCATTTGGATTTTCTTTCGTATGATTATTTATTAATCTAGAGTCTAGATTCTAGACAGTACATCAACATAACCAAAATCTTTTGTTGATACATACTGTATGTTGAAATCGTATGCCATTAAAACTAAAGCCCAACGTTGTAACCTATTTGCCGTATGTGCTGGTATACCTTTCTTGGAACCAAAAATAGCTAATAAAGGTTTGTGATCGGTTATCAACGTAAAATTACGACCACATATCATGCGATGGAATTTCTAACAGCCCACACCAACACTAGTGGCTCTTTTTCAATTTGGCTGTAATTTTTTTCTGCAGGTGTTAATGATCTTGAAACAAGGTATACAACTTTTTCTTTCCCATCTGGCATTATATGACTTATTCTAGCACCAATCCCTACAATTGAAGCATCTGCTGCTACTTGAATGGGCAATCTTGGATTGTAGTGCGTAAGCAACATTTTAGATCATAGAATTTTCTTGAATTCTTGAAATGATTGCTGACATTCTTTGGACCATATAAATTCTGTATTTTTTTTTAGTAAGTCATCCAATGGTGTTCTTAGATTTCTCATTTCCTGAATAAATTTTCCATAATAATTTATTGCACCTAAAAATGATCTAAGTTCATTAATATTTGATGGCGAAGGTAATTCTTTGATCGCTGATATTTTATTAGGATCTGGTTTTATATCATTTGAATCAATAACATGACCTAAATATTTACACTCCGTTTCAAAAAATTCACATTTTTCAAAATTTACTGTTAAATTGTATTCTGAAAATTTTGTTAATACTTGATTAACCATTGCAATGTTTCCCTCTAAATTTTCTGTGGCCACAATAACATCATCCAAATATGGTGATACATTTTCCAAACCAGGTAACACCGTGTCCATTACTTCTTGAAAAGCTCCTGGTGCGGATTTAATACCTGGTGCTAATCTATTAAAATTGAATAGACCTTTATGCGTATTTATTGTTAAAATACTTTTTGTTTCATCATCCACTTCAATTTGATTATATGCATCCGATAAATCCAAACGTGAAAAATATTTTGAATTTGGTGGCATTTTAGCAAATAAATCATCTGGAATTGGAAGAGGATAACTATGAGCTTCTACGCGTTCATTAAGCCCAGTTGAGTAATCTGCACATATTCTAATTTTTCCATTTGACCTTTTCACCACTACTATTGGAGCAGCCCAATTAGAAAATTTTACTGGTGTTATGATTCCAGCATTTTGAAGTCTTTGAAGTTCATTTTCTACCTGATTTAATGCTGCATATGCTACTGTTCTTTTTGGTATAAATATTAGTTTAACATTTGGCTTTAATGGAAGATTGATTTTAAATTTGTTGCAATGACCAGGTGAATTGCTAAAAACTTTTGAAAATTTTGATTTGATTTCACCAATAATTTGTTGTTTATTTTTCAAACTGATTGATTTGCAATACAAGCTGATTGGCTTATCCCACAATTTTAATTTATCCATTAAGTCTACACCTAAAACATTAAGATTATTAATATTTGTTACAAAAACTTTACCAAATTTTGAAATTCCATGAACTGCTATTGTAGTGTTCAGTTCACCAAGGATTTTGATTGAATTTGATGATGCATCTTTTGCCTTATGTATTGATGGTGTTAATTCTGGTGATCCAATATGACTCCACATTGCTTCTGAAATAATGCTGATATCAGATCCGGTATCAATTTGTAATTTAATCATCTTGTTGTTTATTTTGATTTCAACAAATTTTCTCTTCCTTTCATTATTGATTGTATTTATAGCGAAAATTTGCTTTGATTGATGAGTGATTGATTGTGACCTTTGTTTATTATATTTTGTTGTTGAATGTTTGTTAATCACGTTTTTAATTTGTTTTTTCTTATTGAATGAAGAGCAATAACCATCTTTATGCCCTATATTATTGCATTGACTACATTTGTGATTGCCGTATTGACAGTTACGGACAAAATGCATTTCACCACATTGCCAACATGGTGTAGGTGGTTTAACTGGTTCATTTTTTTCTTTATCCTCATTGTGATTATTATTGTGATTATTATTGTGACCGTTAAATTTTTTAATATAATTTCTTTTAAATTTGAACTTATTGTTAATTAATTTAACGTCTGAAATTGATTTTTCAATTAAATTTGCATCAGATTTAATACTGACAATTCTATTAATTTCAGTTATCAATTTATCAATAGTTACTAAATTATTTTCTTTTTCTGAGTCCAGCATTTGTAACAATGATCTTCGAATATCTGCATCTTTATATGACTGCAATCCCATTACAAAAACTAAACATTTTAAATTATCTTTTGAAAAATTTTTCAATATCAAAATTTTCACAACTTTTATTAACTGTGGCTGCATAAGTCACAAAATCATCACTATTATTTTTGCATGTTTGTAAACATTTATATCTTGTATTAAAAATGGACTCTTGACGACCAAATAATTTAGATAAACATTCAATTGTTTGTTTGAATGTAAATTCACCAGAATTTACATTCAAAATATAATCTATGTATTTTTCATGAACAACAATATTCATTTTTCTTAATAATAATCTCATTTTTGCATTATCATCAAGTTGTTTTGCTTGCATCATGTTCAAATAAATCTTCATACCTTTTATACCAGGTACCAAAAGTTTTATTTGAATCGGCATCATAAAAAAAATCACACATATTTTTAGCAAAGGAATCCATTAAAATTTCCAATGAATTTGAAATTCCATTTTGAATAGGTACATTACTACTACCCGATGAAGCTGATGTTTCTGATTTTACCATTAATTTGGTCATAATTTCATTTTGTTGTTGTTGTTGAGCAAGATTTTTAACCATTTCTTGATTTTGTTGTGCCATTTGTTGATTTTGATTCAACAATTTTAATAAAAATTCTTCTGTTGTATTCATTTTGATAGAGAATACCAATCAAATTTTTTGTATATAAAAAATGCTTTTCACACAAAACAGTAAATAACAGTAAATTATCTTACTTGTGTTGAACGTGTTTGAACGTGTTTCAACGGTTTTTTTTTTTTTTCTCCAAAAATCCTCGTTGCCACTTTGTTATAACCTGAGATAGCCTTTTTTAGTGGTATGCAAATAAAACACTAATAGTTATAACAAACAAAAACATTATATTTCTTTTACTTCAATAATATATATTAGGTAGTAATCTAATATCTAAATGATCTTATGTAAATGAGTAACACAAAATGAATGAATAATAAAAGTGATTTAGTAACAGATGACAATTATAAAATTATCCCAATTAGCAAAAATTGGATATGACATGATTATACCCAATAAAATAATATTGTTTAATTCCATTAGTTCCCAACAATAATAATCCATATGACATAAACAATGGTAATAAGAATGCACAAATAGTACTAAATGTAAATCAGCACATACCACTTGTTTCACCACGTCAAGTAATGTCTGAGATTAAAAAAGGTTTAAAAAAAAAGGTTCCAGAATATGATTTAATAACAATTAAATTATTGATGCAATTGCCAAGGAAAGGTATATTAATGCTAACTAATCTAATAAACGCTTGTTTTAGGTTAAAACACATGCCGTCAATATGCAAAGTAGCAGAAATGTTTATGCTGCTAAAACCTGGTAAACCACATAATTTCATTATTGCCAATATTATCTAAGTTAGTAGAAAAGTTATTCCTGAAAAACCTAAAAAATTATAATAGAAAATAATATTATACCAAATTATCAATTTGGCTTCAGAATGAAACATTCTACTATGGATCAAATACACAGAATAACTGACATCATTGAAAAATCCTTAGAAGAAAAAAAGATATGTTCTGCTGTTTTTCTAGACGTTGCTCAGGCATTCGATAGAGTGTGGCACGAAGGTCTGATTGGTAAAATCAGCAATATACTGCTACACAATATGTTAAATTTATCGAATCATATCTAAATGGCAGACTATTCAGGGTGAAGCATGAAGATCAATACTCAGAATTGTTAGAAATTAGAGCTGGGGTGCCACAAGGCAGCATTTTAGGTCCATTTTTTTTTTTTTTTTTTTTGGCGTCAATGCATATGCGGATGACCTAGCAATACTCATCACAGGGAAGTTCTTAGAAACAATCAGTATGCTGATGGAGAAAGCCTTCGACATACTGACGAAGTGGACAATGAATTGTGGTCTATCGGTAAATCCATCAAAGACGGAAATGGTCTTATTCACAAAACGAAGGAAAATATCGGCATTTAAGATGCCCGTACTCAAAGGCAAGACGATGGTACTTTCAGAGAGTGCAAAGTACTTAGGGATCATTCTTGATTCCAAACTTAGTTGGAATAAAAATGTGGAGGAAAGAGCAAGGAAAGCCACGAACGCATTATTTGCGTGTAAACGGTTCTCAGGCACAAAGTGGGGCATCAGCCCAAAGATGGGTCACTGGCTGTACACCAGTGTAGTACGACCAATACTCACGCACGGTGCTACAGTATGGTGGCCAGCAGTAAATAGGAAGACAAATGTCAAAAAACTGGAAAAGGTGCAAAGGCTGGCGTGCATAAGCATCACTGGTGCACTGCGCACGACACCAACCTTAGCTATGGAAATCATGCTAAATCTGCATCCACTGGAAGAGCATATAAAGAACATAGCGGCAAAGAGTGCAATAAGACTAAGAGAGTCAGGTGCACTTAGATATAGGGGATACACACATAGCAGGATCTTGGAAGAATTCAATCTGGACACTAGGGGAGTGCATACAGACTACCTGACTCCATATTTTGATTTTCGCAGAGACTTCGACATTCGTATCCCAACAAGGAACGAATGGGAGGAGGGAACTGTGAACACAGAAATTGGAATATCCATTTTCACAGACGGGTCTGAAGGTACAGCTGAAGGTGCAGGATCGGGTATATACTCCGAATTCCTAGATATCAGGGAATCGGTAAGGCTGCCGGATCACAGCAGTGTCTTCCAGGCGGAAATCCTGGCAATAGTTAGGGCGGCTGAATTGGCTGAGGCTAGACTGATATCACAGGAGCATATCATAATCTATGTCGACAGCCAGGCAGCTATCAGAGCGCTAGGGTCTAATAACATCAAGTCCAGCCTGGTAAAAAGCTGCCGAGAAGTACTTCAGGTACTTTGTAGGCATTGCATCGTTGAACTGTGCTGGGTCCCCGGCCACAGCAACATTGAAGGTAATGAAATAGCTGATGAGCTCGCTAGATCAGGATCTGAGGCAGACATTGGAACAGCCGATATATCTGTACTCAGTCCACTAGGGGTGGAAAAAGGTAAGGTGGACACTATCACAGTGAGAAGGATTGATCACATGTGGGAGACTACGAACACATGCCACATAGCAAAAACTATGTGGCCTCGAAGGAACCTAAGGAACACGGGAATCGTACTAAATATGAGCAGGACAAGCCTCAGACTTGCCATTGGTGTTCTGACAGGCCACTGCCTGCTAGGAAAAATGGCTAAGAGGATGGGATTAGCTACGGCTGATCTGTGCAGGGGCTGCCAGGACTTAGCAATGACGGAGGATATAGCTCACATGCTCTGCGACTGTCCTAGTCTCAGCAGAAGGAGGCTAAATATTCTAGGGAGGTACAGATACGGTGGACTACATGAGCTGGTAGGTATCCCGATAAAGGTAATCCTTAATTTTGTTAGGGGAGCAGCTTGGATTTAGCGAGGGTAAGTAGCCGGGTAGTTGTTGTAATTAAAAAGGGATACCAATGGGCCAATCAATGGCCTAGGTCGGGGTTCTGTTCAGGCATCAGCAGACAGTTAACCCCCCCTTATAAAACTCAACTAAACTAAACTAGGTCCATTTTTATACCTATTATATACGTATGATTTACCTATAACAGATGATGTAAAAATCGCAACATTTGCGGATGATACAGCACTTTTAGTTACTGAGCAAAAAGTAAATATATCAACACAAAAACTACAATCAGCAAACGATAAAATAATTGAATGGACAGAAAATGGAAAATGAAGATTAATGAAACAAAATCGGTACATATAAATTTTACAAACAAACACAACATACAAAGCATACCAGTTTATATTAATGGGGTGATAGCACCAAATGAGAAAAAAGTTAAATATCTTGGAATGATACTTGATCAAAAATTAATATGGAAAGATCACCTGACAACAAAAATGAGTGAATTAAAAATTAAATACAAAAAATTATATTGGTTAATTGGTCATAAATCTAAGCTGAGCATATGCAATAAGGTATTAGTGTGCAATCAAATACTCAAACCACTGTGGTTATACGGTATTCAACTGTGGGGATGTGCCAGCAAATGTCATTTAGATGCTATTCAAAGATTTCAGAATAAAGTCCTTAGAAACATGGTTGGAGTTCCATGGTACATAAGAAACAAAGACCTTCACAGAGACCTAAAGATACAAAGATACCACGAATAGAAGACGAAATCAAGAGATTTGCAAACAAACACCAACAAAGACTAATAACACATCCAAGCAATGAAGCAGCATCACTTAGTATACCTTCGCACAATATCAGAAGATTGAAAAGAAAAGAACCATCAGATTTACAATAAAAACGACAATATATATATGTATATAATAAATATATTACATATCAAATAATAAATATAGTATTATTTATTATAGCTGACGATCAAATGAGTAAATCAGCAAAGTTTATTTATATAGTTTTAAGAACACAGAGGAAAGCTAATGGTTGGCCCCCTGGACCAGGTTTAGTTAAAAAAAAAAAAAAAAAAAAAAAAAAATTAATGTGATAAATTGTATAAGTACCACAGATTGGTTGCAAAACTAGAATTATTTAACATACATTTTTTCTTTGTTTTTAACTTTATCTTTTAATTTTACCTAAATAAAATTATTTTTCCCAGCAAATTAACCAAAATTAATTATTTTGCCTATGTTTTATTTTTTCCTTTAAATTTTATTTTCCTTTAAATTCTATTTTTACCTAAATTAATTTTTTAACTTAAATTTAATTTTTACCTAATTTAATTATTTTCCTAAATCACATTTTCTTCCCATAAATTTGATGCATAGATTTTATTGAACCTACATTCAACGGCTCATATATTTACTATTTTACTTAAATTAGATCATTTTTAAATTTTAACAAATCTATTTATAGTCTCTAAAACAGGCCTGGGCAACATAAAACAATTTTGAGGCCAAATAAAATTTCAAAAGAAAATTGAGAGCCGCACAAATTTCTTTGTTGCTGAATAAAATTCATTTTAGTAGTTTTTATGTAGGTATGTAGAACTATTGGTGGAACTGTACCTAGTCTACATTAATTGTTTTGTTAAATAAAAACTCTTTGTCTATATATTTTATATATTATTTATTTAACAATTTCTGTATTAATCTATTTTATCACTAATTTATTATTAATGTTTTTATTAATAATAAATTAAAGTATTAAAGTATTTATTTTTTCAACTATTTATGAAATATTAATTTATTTGACAATATTTATTTAATGCACCACAAAAATAATTTTATTTTATTTAATTTAATCGACTTAAAAATGTTTTCCGCACTTTTTGAGATCTGTTAATCAACTGATAAAGATTTTTGTAATCTCCCTTCTAATATACAAAATTGATCAATTCAATTTTTAATAATAGAAATGAGTTTACTCAATATTAATATAATTTAATCATTCGATTATTTCACCCAATGGAAATTAGTGCATTGATGGATTTAACAATGCTAAAGCAATTTCTATTAGGATATCGTGATCTTATATTGAGGTACTCTGAAATTAATATTTTATTTCGAAGTTAATATTTTATTTCGAAATTAATAATTAATTTCGCACTCCGTACCGGGTGTCACTACAGGTATACGTAATTGTACAATGAGAAATTCGTTTCGTAATTTTTTTCGATAGGTCTGCTAAATTTTTCGTATTTGGTGCTATAAATTCTCATCTGTTAATGAAAGCCGCACTTTGCTCAAGCCTGATCTTCTACGGCAATAAAAAAACAATCCCGGGATTAAAATTAAACCTAAGTAGTCCGTCACAAATATGAATTTGACACTTTGGTTTATTAAGAAAGAGAGGACTATATCTGGCTAGGCTTCAATATTTTAAACTTAAACCCTCTTCATCTAATACTTACACCATTACAGAAATCCCAATTGTATGTGTTCACAATTGTATTTATGCTGCAGTCTGTAATCTTCCTTTCCCATCGCCTCGTCTAAAAACCAATTTTATCAAGGGATATTTGTGTTGCATCGAGAAACAGAAGTTATGCACGAGTTGTTCCGCACTAAGCCAACATAAAAAGAATAAAAGCAATTTTGGTTTCAGAATTATTTTTTGAATACACAATTCGCAATGAAAAAATTTAATATTTTACGCATTCATACAAAAGTGACAACAGTTTCGTAAATACAATTATGTAGTAGAAGTGATGTCTTGGTGTCATATACTGCATAGAAGTGTAGGCCGACTTACTTGGTGTGACTCAAAGTGTCATAATAAATAAGTAATAAGCTATCAGGCGGACACTGCAACAAAAAAAAAAACGTAATTTATTTTGGGAGACATTTTCTAAAGTACAAATAAAAATATTAATTAAAATTTTAAACATTTAGAGCCCAATTTCAAAAAAAAAATAATTTTACCTTAAACAAAATTTACTTAATATCATTTTTTGATTTGATTATCCAACATACGTATCGTCTTGTCCTTGAACTCTGATGTTAACAAAAGGCCCCTAAAAAGGGGTAAAATATTTAAAAGCCAGGTAAACATTTTAGAGATGTTTTTAATATTTGTTTTTCTATAGATCCTATTTGCAGAAACTAACATCGATAGTTCAATACTTTGTGTAGGAAAACAGCACCACAAAAATATTGGTATAATTTACTATTTTAATTAAGAATAATGTCTTTCCGTATGTTGACAAATCGTCTCATCAGACATGGTAAATCCTTATTGCAATATTATATTAAACGTGACATTTATACAACGATCTTGGAACACAGCAAATATCGAACTATTCCCAACACTATTCAAAAGGTATGAATACAAATTTTGAGTTTATTTATAAACTTAAAAAAACATTGTAGGTTGGAGGGCAGCATGTTCAAAAAGTTGCTCTACGAAATAATAATGGAATCTTTAGATTCGGACAGCATGCCAGAAAATTATTTATCGATAATATATTGAATCGTGTGACCACAACATATTCAGCAGATTTACGAATCCAAGCAACCAAAAAATTATTTTACGGCGATTCTGCACCATTTTTTGCCTTAATTGGAGTTAGTTTAGCATCCGGAGCTGGTGTGTTAACAAAAGAAGATGAGTTAGAAGGTGTTTGTTGGGAGATTCGCGAAGCTGCAACACGTGTCCAACAGTCATGGAATAAAGAAGATATCTCAGAAACTTTGGATGATGATTTTGATATTGACCATTTAGAAGTTGGGCCACCGATAGCAAAAGGGTGTGCAGCCGTTGTATATGCAGCGGCATTTAAAACTAATGATGTAGTGCAAAGTTTTCAAAAAGATTCTTTAAATATACCAACTCCAACAAAAAACCATAAAATAAATACTACTCAACATAATTATAGTCATGAAATGATGTCACCAATTCAAAATATAAGCAGATTTGTACATAATTTTGGCGGCAGTGTTGATAATTTGTATATTTATAATCAAAGAACATCAGTTGATAAACTTTTCGACAAAACAGTCACACCTCCAATATATGACAAAAAGAATAAAAATATTTCAGATAATTCCGATGTAAATAAAGATATCATTTTGTCGGTTAATTCAACTACAAACAATATGGTAAGAGGATTAGTAATTTAATAATTTGTTTACTTAATTTATATGGATTTTGTTCCAGCTATTTGATATTTCAGCGTTACAAGAAAATACTGGAAATATTTGTCGTTACCCTTTAGCTTTGAAAATGATGTTTAACTATGATATACAAAGTAATGCTCTGTGTATTTTACGTGCTATGTACAAAGAAACAGTGCCAGCTCGACGACGAATTTCAAATCAGAGCGAAAATGAATCGCAATGGGAAAAACATTATGAAAATCAAACATTAATGTTATCACCTCATCCCAACATAGTCACAATGTATGGATATTTTTGCGGAGAAGTAAGAAATTTTCGAGATGGGCATATACTGTATCCAGTAGCACAACCTCCCCGTATTAATCCTCAAGGATATGGACGTAATATGAGTTTGTACTTATTAATGAAACGTTATGATTGTAGTTTACGTTCAATACTTGATGGTAGCCAATTACATATACGTGCACGTTTACTATTATTTGCACAATTACTTGAAGCTGTTGCACATTTAAGTCGCCATGGTGTAGCGCATAGAGATTTAAAATCAGATAATATATTAATTGAGCAAAACGATGACAAAAAAACCCCTCCATTATTAGTTTTATCTGATTTTGGATGTTGTTTAGCTGATAAGCACAACGGTTTACAAATTCCTTACTCATCATTTGATATTGACAAAGGTGGTAATGCTGCTTTAATGGCTCCAGAAATTATTAATAAAAATCCTGGTCCTTTTACATTTTTGGATTATTCCAAATCCGATTTATGGGCTTGTGGTGCAATTGGATATGAAATTTTTGGTCAACAAAATCCATTTTATTCATCGGATAAAAATACTAAAGATATTGATACAAAATCATTGAAAAATTTCAATTATATACATTGTGATTTGCCACCACTAAATGAAGAAAATTGTCCGACAATTGTCCAATATTTAATTCATAATATATTAAATCCAAATCCTGCGCACCGATTAAGTTCTGACGTTGCCGCAAATGTTATGCAACTATATTTATGGGCACCTTCAAATTGGTTAAAATCTGGAGGAACTCCATCAAATGCAGAAGTAACACAAAGAAATTTTATATATGAATGTAACGTAATAAATATTATATAATTTTAAAGGTTCTGCAATGGCTTTTATCATTAACAACGAAACTCATGTGCGAAGGACGGTTGGGTAATACAAATAAAGAAATGTTTAAAGTGGGACGGCGAACCTCTGTAGAATATATCTTGATTTGCAGTTTTTTGTCTAGAGCACGTTTGCGACGAATTCGTGGAGCACTTTCTTGGATTCAAAGTGTCGTTTAAATATTTATCATTTTAAATTAAATAAATACTGTTTAATAATCTGCTTTGACTTTGTGATTGAAAGTATATAACATTTTTTGAACGATATACTTATATATATTTTGATTTTATATTAAAAAAAATACATTAAATTATGTATTTGAAAATTGTTAAATTTAATTCTGGAAACTAGTTTTATTGTTTACTTTTATAACAGCATTTATAAGCGGTGTAGAGAAATCCAGAAATATCTTGTGTACTATTTAAAAAATCCTTCAATTCATGAAATCTTGTTGATGGTGGCGACATGGAGTCTAAACTAAATGTGCTTTCAATAATGTTGTAATTTAAAGTAATTTCTTCATTATTATTAAATATAAACTAAATACAAAATATTTGAATAACTGTAGATTAGTTTTTATACATTTTATTTACCTTTATCGCCCAAGTATAATTTTCTTCATAATTTAGTTTAACTTTTAAGCCCAATTGATTCATTAATTTAGTAGCTACTGTAGCGTTTATATCTGCCAATTCAGATATTTCTTTAGATTTATTATGAAACTCTAGGAAAATAAATAAATTTGGAAATTGCATTTCGTTGCAAAATAAAAAAGGAATACTTACGAATATCTTTTTCTTTAACTAGTGCTTCATATTTTTCTTGTGCTACTTTCAGATTTATTTCAATTTCCGATATTAATATTTGATTATTTTGAACAATTAGTTGTTTCACAGATTCGCGGTTTTTTAAATTAGTTAATTCATTAACTATATTTTTATTTTGTGACACAGCGTTTAAAAAAAATTGTTGATAACCTTTTGCTTTCTGATTAAGTTGTTTTAATTCTGTCGCAATAGTTTCTCTTTCAATATTTTCAATTTTTATTTCGTTATCACATAAATCAAATATATCCATTTTTATTTTGCGGAGATAAGCCAATTAGAATTATTTATGTTTATTTAAAATTGCATATATGTAGTTACGTCTTGTAATGAATTCGGGATGCTGCGTTAAGTTACGTCTTGTAATGGATTCGGAATGCTACGTTAAGAACGACAAGCATCACAAAGCAAAGTAAATTCATAGGATTATTTTGAATTACAATGACTTATTTTCTGCGTTGAATGACAGCTGAAATAAATTGTTTCCTATATCAGCTGTTTTTTTTCCATTTTAATAAAATCATTAAGTATTTTGACAATAAAATATTTCTTTTTTTTTGTAAATGATTTCATGATTTTTCTAAACTACTTCATAACTGCTTCTATTAATTTTTCTTCAAGCATGGTAATTCTAAAATATATAAATATACATATAGTTTCAAAAACTGCAAAAATTTAAATTTATCACAATTTTTTGATGAAAGGTAAATTTAAATTCTTTTGATTTAATCCAAAGTAATTTTGCGTACCATTCTGTTACGTTGGCGTTACATTGCGAATATTTATCAAGGAGCACCCATATAGAGATATGCATGCTTATGCAAAATATCAAAACTAAACGACTTCATAGATATTCTTCGTTATGCACTGTTATTGCATATGCCTAACCAAACTCAAACATTAAATTTTTATTAACCGAAAAAAAATACATGTTTTAATTTTAATAAAAAAGTTAAAAAATTGTTAAAAATGTAAGTAGACAGTAAATATGATTAAGAAGTTATATTTAATGTGAAATTTTATTTAATTATATTATCTTTCAGACAAAATAGCAAGTGCAACATCTTTACTAATTTCTGCCCAATATTTTTCTTTTATTATTTTATTGTAGTAAATATTATATTACATCATATTTTTTAACAGATGTAATAAGACATTCAATAAAATTAATATCTTCGTCCATTGTTGTTGACAAATACAAATTCAAATTTAAAATAACAAAAACAAAAACAAACAAGTTATTTGATAACTGTAAAATTTCTGTACGGACTAAGAAATTGATCGTAGTTACGTACGAAAATTTGACAAACGCAACAGAAAGCAAAAGTTAACGAAAGTAGCAATATGCACATTATGGTTTGAAGATACGATTTATATCTAATCGGATCATGTATACAGTTTGCATAAACCATCATATGCCTATGATAGGTGACCCTTTGATTTTCTACATGCGACTCATACTATACAGAAAAAACTTTAAATATTTGAAATTAAGCAAACTCGCCTTTTCAACTTTTTGACGCGCTGAGAACGAATATGTAGAATATAGCCTGTATAGAGCGAAAAAGAAAACGCTGAAAATGGCATTTGCTCTAGTGAGTCACGTTTCCCGGATTATTTTTGTTCCCGGGAAACGGGAAATTTTAAATAAATTTTCCTGGGAAACCAGGAAAAATTAAAAAAGAAATAAGAATAAGAGTGAAAATTAAAACAAAACATACAACAATATAAAGAATCAACAATGTCTACCTACCTTGAGAACCTGACTGCTACAGAAAGAACCGAATTTTCCTTATGGAAAGACACTAAAAAAATAAATAAAAATATTTCACATGTACCTCCACTAAGAACAGCAAACGGCACATGGGCAAAGAACAACAGGATAAAGTAAATACTTTTGCTGACCACCTTGAAAAAGTCTTCATGCCGAATGACACATCAACAAACTCACATTTAGTATACTCACCTACAAACGACATACTTAATATTCCATCAGTTACACCGAGACAGGTTGCTGAAATGATTAAAAATGGCTTCAAAAATAAAAAGTCACCAGGATACGACTTGATAACCTCAGAAATTCTAAACAAATTACCAAAAAAAGGGAAAAGTAATGTTGACAATGTTAATAAATGCTGCATTCAGACTAAAATATGTTCAAAACATCTGGAAAGTTGCGGAAATGATCATGATATTAAAACCAGTTAAACAAGCTAATGATGTTAAGTCTTACAGACCAATTTCATTACTACCTATAATATCCAAACTGATGGAGAAATTGTTCTTATCCAATTTAAAAAAAATAGTTGAGGAAAACAATTTTTTTTAAATTGGATAAGAACAATTTTTCGTTATGTGATTTATTTGTTCGATTGTTCCACAATCACATAACGAAAAATATTGAACAAGCACTGGAGGAAAAAAGAATATGCTCGGCAATATTTCTCAACGTTGCCCAGGCTTTCGACAAAGTCTGGCATGAAGGACTGCTAATCAAATTATCTAATTTACTGCCAAAAAATATGTTGAATTTATAGTTTCATACCTCACTAATAGACAATTTAGAATAAAGCATGAAGATGACTATTCAGACTGAAAAGAAATAAAACCTGGCGTCCCTCAGGGTAGCATTCTAGTTCCGATGCTGTATGTCCTATTCACGAGTGACCTTCCAACGTCCGAGGAAACATTTACAGCAACATTTGCAGACGACACGACTCTAATGGTTAAGGATACTAACCTAACAACAGCTACAGAAAAATTGCAATATGCCAACAACTCAGTACAAACATGGACAAAAAAATGGAACATCAAACTTAACGAAAATAAATCAATGCATGTAACTTTACAAACAAGAGAATAATCGACGAACTACCAATTTACATAAACAACAGTGTTGTCCCACAAAAACAGTTCGTCAAATACCTAGGCATGACCCTAGACAAGAAATTAAAATGGAAAGAACACATAATTATCAAATTAAAAGAATTAAAACTAAAATATAATAAATATTACTGGCTATTAGGACACAAATCAAAACTTTCAACCACAAACAAAATACTAATTTACAATCAAATTTTTAAGCCTATATTGGCATACGGAATCCCACTCTGGGGTTGTGCCGCGAAAAGTAACTTACAAAAAATTCAGAGATTTCAGAATAAAGTACTACGCAACATCGTACAAGCACAAGCGCCGTAGTATATTAGAAACTCGGACCTGCACAGGGACCTTAAAATCAAAACAGTTGACGAAGAAATCAGAGAATTTGCTACAAAATACAAAAATAAATTACATAATCATGTCAACGTTGAAGCAATAAATCTTCTTAACACTACTAACGAAATCAGAAGACTAAAAAGAACAAAATCAACAGACATAATGTCAAACTAACTAAACTAATTATCAGAATATAATACATACAACAACAAAACAAATACTAGTATGGCAATGGACTAACTAATAATCACAAAATTTAGATTTAAGAATTCAGATGTTAACTAATGGTTGGTTTCAAGAGACCAGTTTTAGTATTAAAAAAAACAATACTGTTAAAAAAAAAAATTTGTATATGGCTCACTTACGGTTCGCAAGAGCGGTTCGTTTGCGACTATTTGGGTGAACAAATGACTCCGCTAGCGGTTAGCTTACGGCGCCTTTTTTGCCCCGTAATCTAACCGCTACTGGCATAAGGTTAATTCCAGTTGACGCGTGCTTCTTTTGATACTTTAACGCATCAAAAGTAGAAAGCATTATATTACATAAGGGGTTTTTCTTTTTTAGTTTAGAGCAGCGCTCTGAACAGAGTCTGAGTAAAATGAGTTCGCTCTGAACAGAGCAAAAAAATTTAAGGTCAGAGTAATCTGATTTAATAATGAAACATAACTGAGCTATAGTCTGTCATATACATATGTTGTTAGTTGAGTTGACATTTATTTATATTAAAGCAAAACTTTAAGAAAAATTGTTTTGTATAGAAAAGTTATTGTTTATAGAAAAAATTGTTAATTATAAATGGAAAAGTTAATTGTTTTAAGAAAAGCTTTCGAATTATTTTGCGATGATAATATATCAATTGGAAAGTGGCATCTTTTGTCCATTTAACTCCTAAAATTACATAATTTAGTGCTTTGATACTAAAATTATTTGTTAACTTTATTTAAATTACCTTCCGAACTAGATATAACACCAACAGTCTCATCATCCGCCATTTTAACAATTGAAAAAAAATATAATTTTTGACATTTCAATTTCACGCTCATAGCGCTCGGTCATATTATTCTGAGCTCGTAGAGCACGCTCTGAGCAGGCTCCGAGCACATAAAGAAACACTAATTTTTAGCTCTGAGAACTCTGAGCTAAAAAAGAAATACAAATTTTTGTTTGACAACTCAGACTCGGCTCTGAACTAAAAAAAGAAAATCCCCTATAGAAGTGCCCACAATGAAGCGTTTGGTTTGGCGCGTTGAAGTTTCTCTTTTGCAGATTTACTATCTACTTTGACGCTTCAAACCGTGTTATTTGAGAAGAAATGTTAAATAAAAACATATTTAACATATTTTGTGTTTGTTTAAAGATAATTAGCTGAAACGAAATATAATGATTATGCGTTTTGAAGAAAAGTTAATAAAAAAAGTGAAAATGTATGAATGTTTATACAATTTTTAATTAAAATTGTACAAAAATACAATAAAAATAGTACTAATGTATGAATTTAATTTGATATTAAATTAATATACTAATTTGAAATATTTTCCAAATAAAATTAATAATAAAATTTAATATGAACTAAATTTTTTTAAAATAATTCTAACGCGGTGTAGCGACCAGCTGTTTTCTTTTCGATTCTCTCTACCTTCCATCTACCGCTTTGATATATCTCTCTGACAATTACAATGTAAAATTAATTTGATTATCAAAATTGATAATTAGATCAGCGATCACTTACTTATCAGTTATCAGTCAAAGCGTTCGAGTTGTTATTTTTTATATTCATTTATTTAAACAAAAAGTACAGTCGCGAGTTGAAATAAAGAAATTGAACTTTTTTGAAGAACAAAATAAATTGTTCGATTTGACATTATTACAGATTGTCAAAGAGAAGCAAGCATTTGACGTGTTATTGGGGTTCAATAACACGTCAAATGCTTGCTTCGTTTTGTTGATATAGGCTGCGCCAAGCAAATTTTGTCAACTGCCAAAAAATGCAGTACAAATGTTTAATTCATGTAGTTATATATAAATATAACTCGTTCTTCTCTGGTTTCGTAGTTAACTCACCGTACCAGGAATAATTTCCGAGTGTTGTCCTGCCCAAAAACATAAATATATCTAATTACTTTTTTTTTTATTTGGCCCGGAAAGTGCTAATTATAATCAACATTTATTAACGTCATCGTTTCATTAATGTACTTAATGTTGTCAATTCGTCAGTTCAAAAATATTGCAAAAACTTGACAAGCCAAATCTGTGATTTAAGCAATTTCAAGCAAACGCTTCGTTCAAAAATAACAAAATATTAATTTAATGAGATATGGTAAGAATTTTCTTGGAATGTTTTGTTTTAAATAAAGCAAATTAAAGCTTTTTGCAAACTATTAAATCGTTAATGGGTAAACATTGTTCGTCTTAGTTCTTTCAGAAAAATCGGTTTGGTATTTTGGAAATTGTCCGACATCAAACATAAATTTTAATTATTTGAAGTCTAAATAATTTATTTATAGATAAATAATTTATTTTTATAACTTCAAAAACCCTTTCTTTATTTGAAAAGTTTATTAATAAATAATAATTTAAAATAAAGATAATTTTTTGTCCAGGCTGGTGCTGTACAAAATGGATGTTCTTGTAGTTCTTCTCAACCAATTTCTAAAATCTATCCAAAAAGACTGGCAGCATTTGATTTTGATCAAACAATTGTAAATGGTAATACTGATATTATTGTAAGAGCTCTACTTAATCCGTCAACTATACCAAGTGAAGTCCAAAGTTTAGTTCATACAGAGGGATGGACACGTTATATGCAAGAAATATTTATATTATTACATAAAGCTAATATAAATGAAAATCACATTAGAAAATGTATTCGCGAAATGAATGAAGTACCTGGAATGATAAAATTTTTAAAAAAATTGCATAGCATGAATTTTGACTTAATAATAATTAGTGATTCGAATACAGTATTTATAAATGAATGGTGCTCTGCACACGCAATAAATATATTTTTAAAAGTTTATACAAATCCAGCTAAATTTAATAATGATGGTACATTAACAATTACACCATATCAGCATCAAACTGAATGTAAACTAAGTGCTGCAAATTTATGTAAAGGTAAAATTCTTCAGGACTTTATAACTGAGAAATTTGATAAACAAAATATTAAATATGAAAATATTATTTATGTTGGCGATGGAACTAATGATATTTGTCCAATTTTAAGTCTTTCAAAATGTGATTATGGTTGCGTCCGCTCCAATTTTAGTATGGATAAGCATTTATCTCAAAATAAGGAGTTCCAAGATGCGTTAAAAGTAAAAAAATTAATAAAATGGTCAACTGGTTTTGAACTTTTAGCTGAAATTTTAAAAATGTTTGAATAAATAATTTCACCTTTTTTCAATTTCTTTATTTACGGTGCTATTTGTGTATACATAATTTATTTAAAATAACAAAAAAAAAATCATGTAAAATAAAAGCCCGCAATATTTATTATTTTTTTATAAACTAAATCCATTAAAATACAAAATTGAATAGATTTTATATGCTTTAAAGTTTAAACTATATATACCTAATACCAAGAATAAAAACATTAATTCCTTAAATGATATTAAAAAATTGAATATTTTAATGAGTTATAATATATCAGATTCATGTATCACGGACTCTCTTACACTTCACTTTGTGTTCACTGTGCCAGTGCCGATTTTGACAATCCAATGAGCAATATGAATTATTCCAACAACAATGATATATTGATGATTTCAAACACCACGCACACTATTTAAAATTATTATTAAACTAGTTTAATGCAACTGATCTTAAAATATATTTGAATATAAAAACTTATAAATAATTGTTGCACACCATATTCAAAAATCATTTTAAATATTGCGTAAAAGCAACCAAATAAAAACTTGTGAGTAAAAAAAAAATGTTCTCTATTTGTCTGTACTTATAATTTACACTTTAAAAAATCTTTCTTTGTAAGCTTTAGTAATAATTTACTTTGTAAAGATATACATACATATGTATGTATTAGGATAAAAATTTTTTGTAGACTGGTGATGTACAAAATAGATGTGCTTTTAGTAATATAGTTCTATTTTGAATTGCAGAAAAAAATAATTAAATATATCTGAAATGAAGTCCAAAATTTTTAAATCTACGTTTCGTGCGGCTACGTATTGTTTCAAACCACCACAAGCGGACATGTAGACAATTTTGGAGCAGATCATAAAATTACTTTTTTAATTTAAAGTGATTTTTTCATAGTGACAACGAAGCGAAGAAGGTCGGGTTTTAATGGTCAAAAAATGTCGTGTTTGTTGCGATGCGGGAAAATGTAATTATATTTTTTATATATTTTTCCGGGAATTTTAAATGTCAGAGAGTAATATTGTCCAATAAATTTCGCCCCCCTTTTTTCCGAAATTTTACAACCCAATTCGAAGTCAAGACGCCCAACTATAGTAAAAGACTTGCTCTCTTAGTGTAGATGTCGTGTTTTTTTAATTTTTTTTTTATAGGAAAGTATTTTTTTGTCCGTGGCAAATTATTTTTTGTTTATGGCGATATTTCGTCAGTATTAAATATATTTTTTTTAAATTAAAATTTTTATTATAAAAATATATTAAACCTTTTACTATTATAAAATTATGGATATTAATTTTACAAAACATAAAATATAAATCCAAAACTAATAAATTTTTTTTTACTTTTATTATGTCAAAAATTAATTTAAAAACAATATTTTTTAAAAATTATCATAATTTTTTGGAATATCAAATGTTATCATATCGTTTATATACGATAAACAATATCGTGTTTTTATCTCGTTCTTTCTTTAAGTAATTTTTAACATTGAATCCCATTTTATTTTCTTAAAAAAAATTAGCCACAATATAAACATCGCATAGCGATAGTTTTTGTAATACCTCTCGAAGTATAACAAAAATTTATCACAGATAATATTAATTTCTTTCAAAAAAAGTTATCTGCGCTAAAATTAATAAAATATTCCTCGCAAAAAAAAACAAATATCGATGACAAATGATAATTTGCTCTTTTTTCTGACATATTAAAATTCTCATATGTACAGTATATAAAAATATATTGTTCACTTTCCCGCATTGCGAGAAGCGACATTTTTTTGTCCACTATCCGGCCTGAGCCCGGATTTTAATGGTAAAAAAATGTCGTTCATGCCGTGAAAACAGAAAGAGATAGTA
Organism: Empis livida; assembly: GCA_963932195.1. Classification (NCBI taxonomy): domain Eukaryota; kingdom Metazoa; phylum Arthropoda; class Insecta; order Diptera; family Empididae; genus Empis; species Empis livida. The sequence continues at coordinate 23,853,610 of OZ010648.1, forward strand.
TATATTACAATATTACAGTAGAAAAAAAAATAGATCGCTGTCGTTGGGTAATTTTCAATATACATGATTTATATAATATTAATATTAACTCAAAACTTTCCAATTGAAAATTCCAGTAATCAATTTGTTTTTCTAATGGCAATATTTTAACGAAATAGCTATAAAAATGTGCTGCCTTGCTAATAAGTTTATTTCCGACATTTTTTTATAATAAATCCCGAAGTATTACAAAAAATTACACTTTAAAAAAGTAGATAAAATTAACAAAATATCCCTTACAAAAAAAATTATCGACGATAAATAATAATTTGCTGCTATTTTCTCACATATTAAAATTTCCATTTTTATTTTCCTGTTCACTCCGCTAGGGAGTATAGGGCTCCAAGTACTGAGTTATCTGCACTTGAAGTTTCTGTAACAGTTTTGTATTGCAATTTGGACCTACTAATTTTTTTATATGGATTCCGAACCATAAATTTCTTTATAGTGAAGAAACTATTAATTGCAACAAGCTAATGGTTTTTATTCGTGAGACATTTGTTGTTAGCAAATGGTCTCTGCCGTTAGCATTTTTCCCAGTCTTAAATTACATTTTATTATAATTTTATTACTGGTACTCATTTAACGCTGAGTAAACTTAGACCAACATTGATGTCTCGGACGGGCGTCGAACCCAGTACCTAATGCACCACAGCTTAGCACACTACCACTTAAGCCACCGTCGGTCCAAAATTTGCATAAGCATATGTAAAAATATAACTACCTCTTACTGGTTTCACGACATATACAACATTTTTTGCCAATTGAAACCCGGCCTTATTCGCAAAATTAACATGACATTTACTTTGGTTTATAACCAGTTTTGAATTTTTTAGTTTATAACCAGTTTTGAAGTTTGAAATTTTTAATGCGAATTACCTCGGTATAAACACAGGCGATATTTCGCCAAAAAATCGTTTCGCTGGAGCTACAAAGAACGCTTCGTTTTGGTGAGCCTTTAAATATTTGTTGTAGTATTTTAATAATATTTAAGAAAGATTATTCTGTGATCTATGAAAAATACTTCTTAATTTTTGTTCCAAAATGCGTTTTCATCAATTTGAAAAAATTAGGTACCACTGTAATTTTGTATTGCTATTTCGACTTATTTAATTTACACACGCGTAATAATGAAAATTTAAATTTAAGTTATACGTACCCAAGAATTTTTTTTTGTTTCAACAATTTCTTTTGATAAATTATCGACTTTTAATTTCCAATGATTTATTTCAGCTTGTATAGTATCTAATGCAATTTTTTGAGCTATTTCTCTAGTGGGAGCTTTTTCCATTTCATGCGCGAGCTGGCAATAAAAGATTTACAAATTTATTCAGTAATATATATTTTCATATCTTACATTTTTAACAACTTCGTGATAACATTTACCAATATTCGATTTCTTTGTAATCTTTTTTATGTTGTTAGACATAGTTTTTTTACTTGAACTTATAATTTCATTTGCAGTTGATATATTAGGAGATCCATTTGAATTTGTATGCCTTTTGATGTCGAACAACAAAATTTTAATAGTATAAACGAAAATATAAATAATATAAGCCAAAATATAAAATTTTACTTAGTAATAGGTAATCGTTTGTGGTTTGATTCTTCTATATTGTCATCGAATTTCCTTTTCAAAGATTCTTGTGAATGTTCAACATTATTTAATTGATGCCAAACTTGAAGTGCTGTAGTATTACTAGTACTTAATTTATTTTGATTTTTCGATTTTCTCTTAACTAAATTTTGAACAACTGGGGATGTTACAATATTCATATTTGAATTAACTTGACTAGTAGTTGCATTTCGTTCTGATTCATATGAAAAATGTCCAGGTGGTTGTAAATTATATTCCTGGTACTTTTGTAATTCTTCCATAGCTTTTCGCAGAGATACCGACATTTTCACTTGCTTCATATCATTATCAATTGATTTTACACATTTAGCATTGAGAATTGCTCTAGCATGGGCACCACCAAAAAATCTGACATCATATTTATTTGCTTTGTATTTAATGACTTTTGCCGGCCAAAATGGATATCGAGCTTGTTTAGCATAAACAATTTCATGTCTTGGAACACCTATATTATAATTTTCGGTCTTTCAAAGGTTTTTCTATGTAATATATTTTTAAAACACTAACATGGCTTACAAAACCAATCCTCGGATAACTTTTCATTGGAATGACGATAACAATCACGACATTGTCTAATTTCTGATAATTCATAAATGCAATCTGAAATTTGATATTTTGTAGCCTCGAATTCAGAAGAATATACTAAAAAATAATTATGTACTCAGATTAGATAATATAGTTTTAATAAACAAAAAGAGACAAACTTCCATATAATACGCCAATACAATGTTGAATATCTAAAAAATCGATTAGAAATTCGGTCAAATTTGTATATTCCTTGGTACGTAAGTTTGTTTTTATATTTTCTAGAGTTTTTGGTATTTTAAGACAACTCTTTATAAATAAGTTCATTTCATCTTTATTGCATGGCATTGGTAAACTTTTAGATTGAGGAATTGGTGAAAACGTATCATTTGATATCTGGAAAAAAAATAAATTAAATTTTTTTCTTTCATGAGTCTGTTAGATTCAAAAGCAATCTATTCGCATTTTAAAATTTTTATCCTAATATATTGATTTCCTCGCTAATTTTGAATACAAAATGTAATTCTTTTCAAATCTTATCCAATAATTTTCATTTTTAAATATATTAGTAATACTGATAAATAAACAAAAGCAAAACATTATGCGTGGAATGAACATTAAATTTTTTTGAATACCAAAAAAAAATGTGAATAGATCGTTTCTGATTCTAATAGACGTATGTGATTATTACCCAACTAGCTACTCGGTCATATGTGAATTTTAATAAATGTGATACTTCGTCAGTGCTAATATTAGGCGGATCACGAATTAATGCTTTTTTAAGTAAACGACAACAAGTACAAATATTATTTTCAGTTTCTTCTTCATCATCAATAATAAGAGATTCATTTTTATATGCCATTGATATTGTTTTTCTTCGGCGTGGAGATCTTATTTGCCCAATACAAATAACATCATCTAAATCATTAATGTCTTGATTTTCGTGTTTCATATGAGGCTTAATATCACTATTTTGCCCAGATTTTCTAATTATATTTATTTTATCATCAATTTCTGTTTCTTCAATAATACTCTCTGATAAATCGATTGTGTTACATATGGAATAATCACTTTTAGATTCTTCTTCATCAATACGAGATTCTTCTACAGATCCACGATAACTACTTGTAACAAACATTGACGGATCATTTGGAACTTCTGCATGTTTTCTTTTGCATATAGTATGAAATGATCTTGAACATTTATTACAATATAGCAATATACCAGGTTTATGACATTCAAAACAATAGAAATCATGTGTAGATGACTAAAATTATTTCTTGAATCACAATTTCAGTGAAATTAAATTTTATTGAAAAAACTTACTTTTATTTCATGAATTTCAGGCAATCTATACATAGTATTATCTTTAATAGTTTTAGATGTACGTTGCATTTCAGATGGAGTATTTGTAGCCGGTACTAAAATACCATCAGCTATTGCATTTTGTAGTACATCATTTGCTTCATCTATGTTTTAAAAACGTGGTTAAATACAGTATTTTTTAATAGAAATTTTTTTTTTTGCCTGGCATATATTCTCCTTCAGTTATCATGTACTTTAAAATTTTTGCTGCCGAAATTGAGCTTTGTTTATTTTTGGATACTGCTGTCCATAAATAGCGTATATTATCTGGAGAACAATTACGTTGTTCTTCCGTCATATTGGAAGGATATTATGTTATTTAACTAGCTTTTTTCATATATTATAAATTAATTAATAGTTTGCATAGTAAACAAAAAAAATATAAATGTGCAAAAATATTGTTGTTGTCAGCAGGCGAAGGCGATTAAGGATCAGCTGTTTTAACTACCAACAATAAAAAAAGTCTCTATTAAAGTATTGTTAGATGGCAGCATAAATCTAATTTGAATGCTGCTTTCCAAATACAAAATAAAGAAATTATATTCTACGGACGCCTTAAAAAGTGTACCTAGAAATTAATAAATTTGTAATTTGTTAGTGTTGACTGTATAAAGTTCGCTCGAGGTTAATCTCTTTAGTTTTTATATGTTTTTTAAAAAGAAAAAATATATTCAATTGTTTTAAATAATTAAACTATTTAAATTAAAATTAAATGAATATAAAAGTAATTTAAAATAACTAGTAAGAAAGTGCATTTAAATTCAAATAAATTTTCAAATACGGGGGAAGTAAAATGACCTGTCATTTTTGAATTATTTTTTTATAAATTTTCTTTAATATAAATTTCATCATAATTATGTGTATAAAGTTGAACTAAAATTACAAAAAAATAATATTAAAATTAAATTTTTTAAATAAAAATAATCAATTGAGATTTTAGAATTATTTAAATTAAGGTATTTGTGTGACAGTTTCCAAGTGTTGGCCGAACTTAAAAATACGGTTTCCTGCTGAAAGTGAACAAAGAATTTGCATTATTTATATACTGAACGCGTTATTTAATCATTCGTCGTTGTGCTGGTTGGTGGCTTGGTTTTAGAGTTCAGTGCAAAAACTGTTTTTCACATGTTTTAATTAAACAAAAAAACATTATTTATAACATAAAATTTTTTTTGCATATATAATTTGAATAATTTATCATAAAAATAATAATTCATTTAAAATGGTACTAGCTGAAAGACAATCAGAAATTTTGAGAAATGGTCGGAGATCCAGAGGCCCCAGCCCGAATGGACATAATAATGGAACACCAGATACCAGTTCCGATGATGATAATTGTAAGTTATTTTTTCTTTAAAAGATAAGTTTTAAAAGTTTTACTCAAATAAAAATATTACACTTTGCAGCAATTAAACGCAATGGCAAATCAAAAAAACAAAGTGAATACGAAGGTAAGTAATGATTTTTTTTGTGTTAAGGCGTCGTAAATTACCGTGTATATATGTATTGAATGGTGAAATAGGAGGCGACTAAATTTAATTTGCTGTTTGTTTTTACATAATGTAATACTAAGCATTTCATTTAAAGAAAAAATACGTGTTGGACGTGATTATCAAGCCGTTTGTCCAGAATTAGTTCCAACTCCAGATAGAAAACCAGAATTATTAAATGATCGAGCCTTATTAGTTTGGTCACCAACAAAAGAAATTCCTGACATTAAATGTAAGACTTGATTATAACAATATTTTAAAACACTTTCATAAGTTTAAAGAAAAAAAAAATTAATTGCAGTGGAGGAATATATATCTGTTGCTAAAGAAAAATATGGATATAATGGCGAACAAGCATTGGGAATGCTATTCTGGCATAAACATGATTTAGAACGTGCTGTTATGGATTTAGCAAATTTTACACCATTCCCAGACGAATGGACTGTAGAAGATAAAGTATTATTTGAACAAGCATTTCAGTTCCATGGCAAAAGTTTTCATCGAATTAGACAAATGGTTAGTATAAAAAAAATAAAAAAATTTTTTATTTCATACTGTATAATAAAAAAAATATATGCCTACATTAACTTATATTTTTAGTTACCTGACAAATCAATAGCTAGCTTAGTTAAATATTATTATTCATGGAAAAAGACACGTCATCGTCAGAGTGTCATGGATCGTCAAGAAAAAGCAAAAGCTAGTAAAGATGGTTCAGAAAATGGAAGTGATAACGGTAGTAATGAAGAATCTGACAATGATGATAAGGTAATTGTTTTAGATATCTACCTTATAAAAAGAATTATTTTATCTAATAATTTTTAAGTATATTATAAGTAAATAGCCATTATATATTTTGTGTTCCCTAGTTTATTTTAATATTTATATGTGTGGAAGTGGATTTATTAAAGAACATTGTTTATCCCTTCATTATCAATCATTGCATTGTTATAATTTATCATTATCACAACTATATTTTACATGGTTCTTTATTTAACACTTTTATTTTCAAAATTGTTTATCGTTAGATATTAGTTTTATGTATTTTTATATTTTCACGTTATATCTAGGTTTGTAACATCATATTTAATTTTTTGTAGTTAGTATGATTTTTTTATGTATACTTAATTATCTTTGACTAAAACTACGCTTTATGCTGATTTGTAAGATAGTGTAAAAACTAGTTTAAACATTTGCACAAAGCGTAATTTTTCCTAATAGCTGTTTTGTTATTTATATAATCTATATCGGTGTCTTTCCACAAGAATGTATTAACCGACCATATTTTCAAAAGAACTTTTTATTATAAAGTAATTGTCTTAGCCAATTTTTATGGTTCTATCACAACTACAAAAAAGTTACAGAACATGTTCACTTCTTATCAGTATTTAAGTTCCAGCGATTTCGTAACTGCTGGAAATTTAAAATTACGCGACATCATACTTAAAATTAAATGTACTTATGTGACCATATGCATAAAAATAATATACAAAAAAATAGTAACTTAATTACTATACATAGCAGAAAAAAATTGAAAGAAGTTTTCTGCGTTTGCTGTAACATTTTGAATCACATAAATTTTGAAAATGTTAATACCTTGCGGGAAGTAATTGTCTTAGACAATTATTATGTTTATGTTAGGAAAACAAAATTTCTTTCTTTGTTAATTTTGTTCTGTTTGGTATAAAGAGTTTATATTGCGCCCTTAGTAATTTATATTTAAAATGCATGGCTTAATTTTCTTTTAGTATATATTTTAAAATTATTTTCTAAAATAGATTTTGTTTTAAAAGGCTAAGTGGAGGTCCCGGGTTCAAAACCAGTCAAAGGTTTATTAACTTCTCTGTCAATTTTTAAATCCGGCTACCATTCGTCATTGGGCTAAATTTAATGACAAAAAAAATTCCCATCTTAAATTTCCCAAGTTCAAAATTTGCCCATCCCTCCCATAACCAAATACTGTGTGTTCACACACATTTTAAGGCAAAATTTTCTCAATATTTGGCTGTAAATAGTAAAAAAATATATATTATATCTGCCTAAGCCTCTGGAATTAAGTCTAATATATATTTTGTTTTTTATATATTGATTTTAAAATCAAGTTTTTGTATTATTTTTTTTCCAATTTTTTTTATTATTCAGTACTTAGCAAAGTACAGAAATATGAATTTTACTACTATATTCCAATTTAGAGCAAACCTTTTTACAACTGAGGAGCAATATTTAGAAAACAGAAAATCAAACACATTATTTAAAATCTCAATAATAATAATTTAACTTTTCTTAATTTTGTAAAAATTAATACCGTCCCTCTCCAAAATAGGATCAAGCAATGACGTCTTCTTTGACCTCTCAAGATACAAAAGTACCTATTGGAAACAGTGGTAGTGGCATTGGTGGTAGTGGTGGAGGAACAAATTCTAATACTGGTTGTAGTGGTGGTGGTAGTAGTGGAAATGAATTAAATCGAAATTTAAATACTTCTAAACGTCAACAACAACAGCAACAACAATCTGGATATCAACAATCTAATATAAACTTAATTAATAATACACCTACCACCATTGCTGCCACCAATAATAATGAACAATCAAATTATGGAGGAAATTCAAATACCAGCTCAAATCAAAATTTTATTAACACCACCACAAACACTGTCACTGCCACTGTCACCAATTCTTCCACAAATAATTCAGCTGGTGGTAATGGAGGTGGTGGTTGCACCGGTTGTGGTGTATCATGCAATCAATTGAATACTACTACACATGACAAATTATGCAACAGTTGCTATCATCATTGGAGGTATATATACATCCAATAATTATAGTACCAAACAATATAATAAAAATATGAAAACATAATTTTGTTTTTATACTTCTAAAATATAAATATATTTTAAACCAAAATACTGTACAAAATTATGTGATTCATGAGACTTCGAATTTTTTTTAAAAGTATTGATAAGTAAAAAAAAAATACATTAATAATTTTGTAATTGTTTTTTTTAAATAACTATAAGATTTATAAAATCAACAAAATTTACTTTCAATAAGCAATTATGTTGATTTCAACATTTTATAATTATTTATTTATTATTAAAATTTTTTTTTGAAATTTTTATTTATCAAATACTTTTTTTTAAAATTAAATTTTTGTATTACATATATAAAAAAACTGTTCGCATTTTTGTTTAGACGTACTGGAACAAAACGTCCGACTACTGGTCCATATTTCGGTAAAAGATATCGCGATCGTAATGCTGAGAGGCATAAACGTAAGCCACCACGTGGTATGCATATTAATCATGATGATATTGTTGCACTAGCAAGTTCAAATAATAATCAAGATGAATTGTTAGCAAATACGGAGAGAGAAATTGTATCATTGTTGAGTCAAGTAAGAAAATAAACATGAAAATAATGCATATTAGTATAAAAATATAGTTTTATGATTTTATTTCTGATTTTCAATAAATCGAAAATAAATTTTGCTTTGCTTTTTTATTCTTTTACATTTTTCTTATTGTCCCATAGTTATAATTTGTATTCGGTTATAGGAATTTTGTTTTTTGTTAATTGTTTAATAGAGTTAATTATGCTCATTAGAATTATTGGGGTTTTTGGTACTTGAACGATGTATGTATGAATATGAATGCTTATTTAAAACTTTATATTTTGAAAAATAGATGATTTTAAAAGTTTACTAACCTAAAAATAATTTTCATTATTATATTTTTAATATTAGGTACAGTACAATAAACAACAAATTTCAACATTAAAACGTAAGATATCTGAATGTTCTGAAGACTTACGACCTATTGAAATACCAAATCGTATTAACGCACGCTGGACACAAGAAGAATTAGCAATGGCAGTAATTGGTGTTAGAACATTTGGTAAAGATTTTCAAGTAAGTTAAATGGCGCTAAAATGTATTTTTTTTAAAATATACAATACACAAATACATAACTCAATATACTTAGTCAATTTTGGGGAGGTGAATTTGCTTGTGTTCGCAAATTAACTAAGGAAGTTTGCAAAGTAACTAATTTATATGGTAATAGTACTTAATTTGAAAATGGTTGTCAATGCTTGACAACAACTATTTTTCGAAATAATTAACTTATGATTTTATCCGGAGAACGTATAATGTAGTGTAGAACTATTAATAAAATTTTTATTACAAATTGAATTTAATTAAAGAAAAAAATCAAATAAAAATATTGGGAAATATTTTTATTTGTCTTTCCTATCGCAAATTTCTTATTACTCTTTATTTTCCATAATACAGTATATTTATTTATTTAATTTACCCATATTATTAAAATATTAGCATGATGCAGGTAATGCACAGATATGCAGTAGGTATTTTTTTACCTCTAAAATCATTTACTATGCTATATATAAAATTTCAATTCGATATCTTATTTAGTTTACGTGTAACAGTCTTTTAAACAAGTCAATCTCAGTGAATTTTTAAAAATGGATAAAAACGAATTTCGTGTGTTGATACGAGGGCTGTTTGATAATTACGTGGACTGACACAGAAAACACAGTATTTTCTATTTTTTTTTTATTATTTTCAACATAGTTTTATCAACACACGTAATTCTTTTTTCCTAATCCGAAAAAATCGGTATGCGAATTTATCAAGTTACTATTTGTTACCTAATCCGAAAAAATCGGTATGCGAATTTATCAAGTTACTAAATTCATTTGGTGAAAACGTATCCCACTTGTGTTGTAAATCTGAACTAAATGTGAAAAATTTACTACCACACAACACACCCTCCAACAGGTTCGCAATAAAAATAGTCTATGATATTGGTGGTTATGAGGATAAACAAAAAAATGCAATGTAAACTTATATTTGAAATATTTTTTATTGGGAATTTTTTTTATGCCGAAGTTGAGCTCCGTGTTTTTGGTATAGCATGGGAACTTCAAATTTTTAAAAACTATTGGAATGTCTTAGTTGTAAACTAATTAAATAGAAATCACTAAAATGTGCAAGAGGGGGAAAATAGGTTAAATGGCTATTGCAGAAACATGATTTTATGAATCTTATAGTTATTTATAAAACCACGCTACTTTGTTTTTTAATTCAGCTTAGTATGCTATCTAACGTGAAATGAAATTTTCATACAAATTTAACATCTCATGAAAAATTACGCAAACAATTTCATTTTGTGGAACGCTGTTCCATCGTGTAATAATTTTCTTTGCAAAGATAAAAGTTAAGAAAAATTGTCAATTTAAAAATTTTTCGCTGTTCAAAACATTATTTCACGGCAAAATTTTGAAATTTGATCATATTGTTTGGTTGTTCATTTCTAAAAAAATCATTAATTTGTTTTTTTATACTTTTGCAATACTACTGAATGTTTTCTTCTTCATAAAACTCTTTCACAACTTTTTTTTAAATATTTAATCTTTCTAACTCTTTCAGTGACTGTTAACACATGATGTCATGACGGATATTATAGTATGTCTGTACCAACCAAGCCCTAGATTTTTAAAATTAATACTAGTTTGTTTGACTGTGTCAAAAGCTTTTCAAAGTCTCTGAAATAAATGTATTTTATGTTACAGCACCTCTGCTTTAACGTATTGAACATAAATATGTAATGCCTATTCTCCGTAATTTTTAAACAATGGTTCTCAACCTTTTTTAGATGGCGCCAACCTAACGGAAAATTTGAAAAATTTGGGGGTACCCTAGCCTTATTATATTAAGATTTCGATATGAAAATATTAACAACTTTTGTAAGTTCACTACTTAATACTATATATTAATTTGAAATTTGAGCTTGATGCTTTTTGCATATCTTCTTAATATTAGGTAGGGTATTTGACAAACATTCTTTTAACTCATTCTCAATTGAGTTCAGTTTTTGTCTTTTCTTGTTCTTAATATTTACCAGTGAAGAAAATTCTGACTAGTACAAGTAGGAAAATGAAACGCCACTACTAAATTTGTAAATGTAAAACTTTTTAAAATCATAATAAAAAAATTTTGCAATTTAATAATTTAATAAGTAATAAAACTAGCCGAGGTCGCGGACCTCGGCTAGTTTTATTACTTATCGGTTGTGAACCACTGTTTTAGAGAGCCTAATAGTTCAATGATAGCCGAACTATTAGCCTCATGATTAATGAACACTTATTTTCAGTTTAATGAAAACTTTCGTTATTTTAGAGAGTGATTTTTTGGTAGAATTGTGAATGTTGTTTGTAGCCAATCTTCTAGTGTACAGGCAGGTTTATATATTTTATTAAAAACTTTCTATTTTGATCATTGCCACTAACAGCTAACAGAGAATAGTTAGATCAAATATTTGCACGTGGATACGTCTTTACCTTTAATCTCATTTTTAAAACGAGATTTTACTAACATATAATCAATATGATTTTTTATTCAATATGATTTTTTTATATTGGTAATTAATTAAATAACGTACTTATAATATTGTGTATTTTTTTTCGTTAAATATACATAATTTCATTTTATATTTAACAAAAACAAATATTCTTATACAAATAACAATGTGAATTAACAAAAAAAAATAAACCCTTCATTAGGCAATTGCTGATACTCTCGGAACAAAAACAGAAGCTCATATTCGGACATTTTTTGTTAACTACCGTAGACGGTATAATTTGGACAATGTTTTAAAAGAATATGAAACAGAACGTGATGCTAATGCACAAAGAGATGAATTACAACAAAATTCCAAAGATGATAATAATAAAATTGAAATTGAAGCAAAATTAACTACTGACAAAGTGGAACAAGATTTAGATAAAAATTCAACACAAAAAGTTGATATAATTGAAATTGATAGTGGTCGTGATTCGACAACAACAACAACACTTTCATCAACAGTACCACCAACAAATAAATCATTAATAGTTAGTACTTCTACTATTCCTACCACCCAAGCTACACCAGTAACAAATACAACAGGTGATATAAATTCATCTATAAATGAATTGCAACAAAAATCACAATCAAAAGATCAAGAAAATATTATTATGGAGGTAAATATATAAAAATACCAAAAAATAAAGAATAATTTATTTATAAAATTATATTCAATTTTTTAGATTGATTTAGATAGTGAAACTTCTCAACCATCTCCACCCAAAAAACTAGCTCCAATCCCGACAACAACTGGGATTTCAAAAGAATTCATTAAAGCTACAACAACTGCTTAGTTTTTTTTTTAAATTAAATAAAATACATTTTTTTTATCTTATTTACAGAAAAATTATATTTCAATTTTTAAAATTTATTTCCAAAAACATAAAATAAAATTTCTTCATTATTTTAATATTGTTAGCAAAACAAATTATTTAAAAAAAAAATTAACATTTCATATAGATTAATTAATTTAATTGCAAATTTTTGTGCGTTTTTTTGGAAAATATATAAATATTACATTTATATATTTCAAAATATATAATAAATATCTATTTTATTTAATTAATTTAAATTAAATAATTTTTCATTCTTTATTATTTATAAATTTAAATAAAACAAAAGCCAATTATAAAAATTTATCAAAAACAAACTACATAATTGATATAATATGTATATTATAAAATATAGTGATAGATTTAAGTTTTTAATTTTAAATATATCTAGATAATTTTAATCTTATTTTGATGTCAATATCAGTTGGGCGTAAAAGCTTTTATAATAAAACAGGCCTAAAAAACAAATGATTATTTTAAATTCTTGTACAAGAAATCGAAGAAATATTTATGTGATGTGTGGAATTATTCTTTAAACTACTAATTTTTGCACTAAAATTTTAAATATTTCACATTTGATGATTATAATAATCATTAATATATTTAAGAAACTATAAACTTTACAAGCATTAATTCCCTTAATAAAGAATTATTGATCAGAATTTCAATATTTACTTAAACTTAGTGGACGAAATCTATAGTTCATTTTGAATTTATAATTAAAAATGTTCCGACTGTAATTTAAAAGTATGTCGACTAAATACTATTGAACCATTACGCATAAACATTTAATATAAATATAAATTCAACTGTATATTAATAAATTTCTTATACTATAATATATAAAATTAAAATATTAATTTACAATATAATTCATTTTCAAATCATACTTTATAAAATCAATTTTCAATATTGAAAATAAAATATTTTAAATAACTTTTTTTCGCTAGTTAGTATAAAACGAATTATTTAAAAGTTATAAAATTTTAATATACAAATTTTTTTTTATTTTAAATTGCTGCATCAGAATTATATGAAATAATTTGTCGTTTTAAAACCACATTACATATTTAAATATCTAAAATCAAAATAAGCAATTAATGAAAAAAAATGACTTCAATTTTTGTATATAAACATTTTATGTTATTTTTGGAAACAAAAATAATTATGAAAATAAAAAATTAATGGAAAATCATATTATATATAAATATGCTTTCTCTTATTAAGTTATTTGGTTATTATATAAAAAGTGCTAATTTGTTTAACTAAAAAAATTTAAAATTCCCAACGATTTTAGAAGACTTTATTTTATTATTTTGTAATTTTTTTTTATTTAACAAATTCAATTTAATTTAGAAATTGTGTTCTTAGAATTATATTGAGATTTTTAATATTTTTTAAAATAAACTTTATAAAAAACTTTGAATAAATTATTTTATTCAATGTTTTGAAAAATTATAAAATGTTAAAATGCTATACATTTTTGGAATTTTACCAATAATATTATAAAATTTAATTATTTATTAATATCAAAATAATTATATTTTTTTGTAATTTACGCAATTCATTAAATATAAAAATAATCCAAAATTTTATTATATTAAATTTCGTACTGAAGCAACAAAAAAGCAGCTTAGTAGTCAATATCATATATTTATCCATTGTATATTCAAAATATATAATAAATACAAGAAAATAACTTAAGCAACTTGCATTTTGTGTACATAAATACATATTATATGTTTCTGGTCGAAAAAGTCGCTTACACAGTAAACAATATAAATTTTAACGAGGTTTCCCTTAATTGGATACCAACATTTGTCTTATAGAGTTATATGTTATTGCATTTATAAATTGGAATATTTATCATCATATTTTGTATGTATATTTGCAAATTTGTGTGAAGAAAAGAATTTTACTAGAACTCGTTTCTATGGTCAACTATTATATATTCGACCATAGAAACGAGTTCTAGTAAAGAATATCCAAAATAAATAATGATTACTGCGATAATACTTGGATGTAAATAAATTAAGCAAAAACCCATTTTTTCCTAAGATAGCAAAACGAAGAAGAAAAAATTTGTTGTTTTCTGACACAGATAGTCCTGACATTTCGCACAAAACCAAAATTTGAAAATTAAAATTGTGAAGACGTGGTTAGCATTTGTATTTTTTAGTATTTTGTGTTTTTTATAATTACATATTCCAATTTTAATTTTGTAACGATTTTTTTTTAAATTATATAAATCATTAAATGTTGTTCTTTACTTTATAAAAATTAATATATTTTTTATGTTAAATATATTATTTCATAAATATCAAATAAATTAATATCTTATGCTATAATTAAATAAAATGATAAATAGAAATACAATTAAAATCTGTTTGGTAAACTAATAAAATACTGAAATAAAGAGTATAATGCAAGTAAATTTTAAATAATAAATGTTCCAAAAATAAAAATACATATAAACAAAACTAGTAAAAAAAAAAATATAGAAAAAATATTTGTTTAGCATTTAAAAATTTTATGTTTTTCAGTATCTACTTTCTGTCTTACCTTATGTGTTTTTGAGAAATATGTAATATACAGATTTTTTTTAGAAACAATCCGTTTTTTATTTTATAATTGAATTCATTTTTATAGTTTGGATGGAAATCAATAATTTTTCAGATATCCGAATTTAATTGAATTGTTGAAAGCCACCCCTTCACTTGTTGTCATTACATATTGTATTACAATTGTCGTTTTAATGCACACTTTGTTGCATAGAAGTCCAATGATTTAAATATTTCTTTTTCTTCTTAAAGTGCCCTTCCGTTACAGAGATTGGATACCATATCAAACACTTCTGCTACTTTAGCACCAGCTCCCAGGTTGCAGCATTACTTGTGTTTTTCGCCTCTCATGATGTGCCCCAGCCCAGGTAACAAAGCTTTATTTCTTAAATTGTTTTCAGAGTGTACTACTTTGTTTGCATTTTATTCAATACTTTTCCATTTGTAAGCCTATCAAACCAACTTATCTTTAAAATTCTTTTATAGACCCACTTCGAATGAGTCTATTGTTTTAATTTCTAGATTTTTTAATGTCCATGGTTCGGCATCGTAAAGAAGTATTGGCCTAATGTAACATTTAATAATTTTCAATTTATTATGGAGATGTAGATTGATGTTGCAGTAATTTATTCAGTTTGTATAATGCATCGCTAGTTCCTAAATTTTTTTTAAACTCAAATAAAGGATTTACTAATACTGATCAATAGAAAAGAAAGGTGAAGTAAACAACACAAAACTATTTAATCCTCAATTACAAGAAAGTAAAAAAATTAAGCCAAAAAATCAGATTTACCAAATACCACACAATTCCTCTTTAGATTTACACATAACAGACCGGGCGACAGTTACACGGACAGTGCTTAGAACACAACACGATAAAATTTTACGAATATCTATATAGATGAAATTTTAGAAAAGCTAAATACTAATAATGTCTACATACATCATAGGAGATTTTAATGCATGCCAAAATTGCATGCAAAAAAATAGGAGAAGAAGATACGTATGGTCCAAGAAATAGGAATGAAGAAAGATTACTAACTTGAAACACGAAAAATTAAGTCGATTTTATTGTTTATATAAATCTGAGCGGAGGAGTGAAATAGAAGAATTACGACGAAGAATTTCTACCATTTTTAAAAGAAAATATAGAAAAAGCAATTAATGAACTAATAACTGGAAAATGTGTGGGAAACGACCAGATAAACGCAGAAATGTGAAAGATTGGAATAACCGAAATAGTTGAAACATTAACATATTTATTAAATGAAATTATAATGACGGAAACAATCCCAGTACAACGGCAACAATCTGATACATAAAAAATGTGATGAAAAAGATTTAAATAACTTCTACATAAAAAGTGTGATAAAAAAGATTTAAATATTTATAGACGAATTAATATTCTATCCACAATGTACAAAATCTTCGCAAAATGTTTATTAGGAAGAATGAAAGTAATACTGGATCAAAATCAACCACGCGAACAAGCTGGCTTCAGATCCGGTTTTTCAACAATAGACCATCTACAATCTGTAAACCGAATAATTGAGAAATCATTAGAATACAAAAAGAATATTTATATTGGTTTCATATATTTTAAAAAGCCTTTGACACAATTGAGCTCGAAAAAATTTGGGAAACACTGCGATGACAAGGCATTTCAATGAAATGTATCAAAATACTATTTTTGACCAACAATTATTCAAAAATTGTTCGTCAAAAATATCAACAGAATTTAAAGGTAATATAGTATAAAAATTGAAAGAAGAGTTAGACAAGGTGATTCTATTTCATCTGCACTTTTTTGCGCTGTACTCGAGCAAGTTTTTAGAAATACGGAATTTGGGTATTAATATAAATGGTGAAAAATTGAAGAACCTGAGATTTGCTGATGACAAATCATTATTTTCAAATACAGCTGTAGAGATACAACGTGTGATGAATTCATTGGCAATAGGATGCCAGAAAGCAGGTTTGCAAATGCACAAAATGAAAACAAAGGTTATGACAAACGCTACGCAAGAAATCATCAATATACAGAATGAGAACGTCGAATATTGCGATGAGTACATTTATCTAAGCCATTCAAAAATAGAGCAGAAAAAGAAATCGAAAGACGAAGTACAAATACCTGGAAACAATTTTGAGGAGTAAAAAATATATTGAATTCAAACATCAGCAACCAGACCAGAACATTTTCTTTCAATATGGTTGATATATGGTTCACAAACCTGGAACATGTCATCAAGATTAAATCAAAACTAAAAGTCAATCAAAGAGCAATGGAAAGATCAATTTTGAAAGTAACTAGAAGACAAAGAATACGGAATGAAGAGATTCGGAGAAGAACAAATTTTGGAGATGTTATACAAAAGGCAAAAACATTAAAACGGCAGTGGGCTGGACATGTTGTTGGAACAGAAGATGGTACCTAGAGATGGCCAGAGAAAAGTAGCACGTCAAATAGAAAGATGGAAGGATGATTTAAGAAATGCTAATTCCAGATGGCAAAAAATTGCACGAGATAGAGAAAGGTGGCTTACGTCCTTAGATAAATTAAGAAAAATGAATAAAATTAAATGAACTATTAAAAATTATATAATTTAAATAAATACTATATTTATAATTGTAAATTACTATTAAAAACCATGATTTCAAGTTTATTACAAATTCTCTACTGTATTATTGTCAAAAAAATGTTCAACGCATGACTCATAAAGCTGATTGTTGTATAATCACTGTAGTTTGAAGTATTGCTTTTTTGCGGTAATGTTGTAAAATTGGAATTTAATCCACTCTTTCGGTATCACTCCAGTTTCGTAGAACCCATTAAATACGTTTTGTTAACAGTTTTGTCACTTTCAATTTCAATATCTCATTTCGGGTATAATCAGAAGCAGGACCAGCTGCTATTTTATTTTTAGCCATTAGGTTCAACAAAATTATTAGTTTCAATTTAAACAGAATTAGCAGGATCATGTCTAAAATCATCAAAAAGCTCGCTTATATATTCTGTCCATTTTATCCTTAGCATATAAAATATTTCCACCATTCTTTTTTTTAATATTCCATTTTTCCTTTTTCCCATGTTTGTAGCTTGTTTGGTTTTTTTATGTAGTTTAAAGCTGTTATGGTGGCTTTCTAAATCTTCGGTGTAAAATTGATTCAATACACATTTTTTGCTTCTCTAATTTTTTCTTTGTTAGCTTATTAATCGCTTGAATTTACACGGGTCGTTATCTTTATGCGTTCTTTCACACATTAATATAATTATTTCTTTTTCTTTGATATTACTATACGGTTCGATGACAATTTTTTGGTTGCGTCTGCAAGTGGGTTTTCAAATTTGTTCAATTTTTCAGATGCGTCTTGTTCATCAGGGATTGTATCATTTTCTTCTTTCTGTTTTTCATTTATACTATTTTTTATTTCTTTGATTTTTGGATTTTCTAAGAAAAGTAAATGTGGTTTTTCATTAATATACTTTTTCTTATCCATATTTTGGTTACCACAGGAACTTGGTCCGACTTCGATGTCTGCACTAGGGTAAGTTTTGGGAACTTTGATGATATTTTTAAAACTTTGATGATATTTTTAAAATTATCAAATGATGTAGTCAATTTTACTAAGAGGTTTTCATTCTTTCTTGGTGACGTCCCATATCCAATCTACGTGTTGGCATTTTAAAATATGTATTGCTGATAATTTTGTTGTTAATAAAGAAATTTAAAAGTCTGCCGCATCTTGGATTTCTTGGGTCCTTATCCAAAACTGCCTGATAATCAGAATTAACAAGATATCTTCTTTTTTATTAGTTTTAAAGGCTATTCAATTTCCATGTAGAATTCTTCGCATTCTTCGATCTGTAATCAGCCGTTGGGCATCAATTGAATTGATTAGTTTATATTTACCTTTTAACTAAAGCAAAATTACACGATCAGATTTCATTATAATTCTGGTTATACTATCTTTTAGTTCTTGGTAGACTAAGGAACTCCTCTTCTGTGTATTTATTTGGAACCCGAATATACAAAGTAATTTTTGTTAGTATTAACTTCACTTTGATGATAATTTACCAATCCAGTGGATTTTGCTTACTCCAATAATGTACAACTTTAATCTGTGTTTTTTCTAACTCTAGATTCTTTAATTATCCATTAGGTCGTTCTGATGTTCCATGTTGCAACATTAAATTGATTGTTAATTATAATAATAACACTTTTATTATTATAATTATTATTGATGGATGCCGATATATTTGTAATTTTTGAACTTTTTGTATAAGAAAGTGGGATAACATTTGTTTGTTATATTTGTATCTATTATTATTTGGTAAATTATTTATTGAATTACTCGTTGAATTATCTGATGAATTATTTGATGAATTTGATGAAATATTTGTTACGAGGTCATACGAGTTGTATGCACTTTGATGATGTTATTCTACGCTCAAAATTTAAAAAAATTAAAAATCTAAAGAGCCAAAAACGCCATAGTTTTTTGAGTAAATTTCAAATTTTATATATTTATTATTTTTTTATAATAATACACGAAATTATTTAATACATATTAAAATTATATATTCAAATTTTATGTTTATTAAAATTTTATGACTATGGCTGTAACTTTTGTTTTTCAGCAGATAGCTTTTGTATTCGTGGAATATAAATCGAAGTTTTAAACCGACACATGCGTCGTCATTTCATGTCCAAGTCGATTTCTTAACGCTGATTTTACAGATTTCATACAAGAAAATAATTATTCGCATCCATATGTTGAGTAAACATTGTTAAAATCGGTTTTGGAACTAACTTCATAGAGTTCAATTAATCTTGCAACAAATTCTCTGCACTTAAATTTTCAATTCTAGATTCAATTGGTAGTTTTTACAATAAAATTTTCAATTCTAGTTTTAATTGGTAGTATTTGCATATCATTCTCTGAGGATGACTTGTTTAAAAGACTGTTACACGTAAACTAAATAAGATATCGACTTGAAATTTTATATATAGCATAGTAAATGATTTTAGAGGTAAAAAAATACCTACTTCATGTCTGTGCATTACCTGCATCACAGGTAGTCCACGTAATTATCAATCTGCCCCCGTATGAATAAAATTAATCTGAGAAATGGTAATTGGGATATTTACTATGTCATTTATGAATTTAATCACTATGGCTGGAAAACTGTATTTATCAGTATTCCTTATGCTATAAATAATCAGATTATTGCATCGACCTTGATTATATTTATATTTTAACGCGTTGACATCTTCTGAATGGCGAATAACACAAACTTTTGTACTTTATTTTTTTACACGTTGATTTTTTCTGAATGGTGAAGAACACAAACTTTTGTAATATTCCGCACAGTAATTGTTTGTCACTTTTCAAACAATTTAGTTCTTTTGTGAAGAAAATTTTAGCTGAGAATGTTGAACTATTATTCTCGCCCAGACTTGATGATAAACAGCGATCACATTTTAATGACTTTTCAAAGAAATGAATTGCTAAAGTGAATATAAAGTTTATATTCACTTTAGAGCAATTCATTTTTTTGAAAAGTCATTGAAACTGATGAGTAGTGTAGAATGTAAGACTAAGGGCCGAATTAATAAATCACACTTGAATTTAGTTGGACTTAAGTGTATGATTTCGTATTTATAAACAATACTTAAGAGCCACTTAAGTAATGATCATAGCACACTTAAGAGCCTCTTAAATTTCATTGGCAGTATTGTCAGCTTTAAATAATAAAATTTGACACATGTAAATTGTCAAATTAAATAATTATCAAATAATTATAAATAATTGTCAAATAACAAAAAAAATAAAAATAATTGGCTAAATTAAATTTTTAAAAAAATATATTTTTTATCTGAAATAATTTAATCACTTCTGCTGTCAATTTGTTTCGGTTATGACGGATTATTTTTTAGATTAGTGTTGTCAACATAAATAGAAAAATCAAATTACCAACATTTCAATTTAAAATTATGTCAATACTACCAACAAAACTGAACAAAAATTCTACAATATAAGTGTGCTTTATTAATACGAAAAATAATCGCAAACTTATTCAAGTATTTACTTAAGTATTCACTTAAGTGTGATTTATTAATTCGGGCCTAAGTTTTAACTTTGGAATAACGTCGAGTGGAATAACGTCGAGTTCTAGTTAATTTTTAACTAAGTTTTAACTTTGGAATAACGTAGGTGGAATAACGTCGAGTTCTAGTTAATATTTTTAAATTTGCGGACTTTAATTTCAATTTTAAAAATTTGGGCAATTTTAATGTGAATACTACAAAAAATTTTGTAATCGTTCTTTTTGTAAATTGATCATAAATATGTACGGGTGGAATAGCATCGAGATATTATTTTAATTAAGGGTTTTTTAATATATTACTAATTTTATTGATTAGCAGTTTATGTACGACCCGACTAATTATCTTTTTTTCTCAAAATTAAAATGTCTATTCTTCTTTGTTTTTCAAATATTAATTTATTTTTATATAACTTTTTACAACACAAAATTTTATATTGTTTTTTAATTTAAATAATTGTTTTTTTTAATTTATTATTTCTATTAGTTTCCTTTTTTTATCTGTAATTAATATTTTTTCAAAATTATAATTATAATAATTTTGTTTATTGTTTTAGAAATAGTATCTTTCTATTAACTTTTACCAAAAAAATATTGATTTGAAATACATATTTTGAAATTAAATTCAAATTAGTTTATGTAAAACAAATAAAATTATTATGATTTTCTAAATTTTTTTATATACAAAATTGTTTTCAAAAATTAGATTATACAAAATAAAAAACTTTATATATTTTAAAATTTTTTTAAATTCTTATAATTAAGTTTTTTTTTATAAATATTCAAAATTTATTTGATGGACTTATAACTTATACTTTTTCTGTACTTTTTATATATATATTTATAATTTTTTTCTTAATTTACTTAACTATTTTTCTATAAATAAATAATTTTTATATTTTATTTCTTTTTGTTTTTTTTTGAAAATTTACGTGTCAAATTATTTTTACCGACCGTTACTTATAGGCTTTTCACTTCTAATTCAAGTTTTTTCATTTCAAATTCAAATTTTTTTCATTTCAAATTCAAGTTTTTTTTATTTCAAATTCAAATTTTTGATTTCAAATTCAATTTTTTTCATTTCAAATTCAATTTTCATACTCGCCGATGTTAAATCCAATTGAAAAGGTTTTTTCAAAGATCAAATTGTCAGCGAGAAATTTGCTGGTAGATCCACAAAATAATATCAATTTAGAAACTGTAATCCAAACATCCGTGGCAACAGTTACCGCGGCCAATTGGAACAATTATTATATGTCACTGTTCATCCGTATAGCCAGTTTCAGCTATAGCCAGTTTAACAATATATTTGTTTTGTTTCTTAGTTTCTTCAGTTAAAAAAATTGAAAAATAAATATCAATTTATTTTCAAATATTGAATTTGAAATGAAAAAACTTGAATTTGAAATGAAAAAAATTGAATTTGAAATGAAAAAACTTGAATTTGAAATGAAAAAACTTGAATTTGAAATGAAAAAAATTGAATTTGAAATGAAAAAACTTGAATTTGAAATGAAAAAACTTGAATTTGAAATGAAAAAAATTGAATTTGAAATGAAAAAAATTGAATTAGAAGTGAAAAACCTATATATAGTAAGGGAGGTATTTTATTTTTATATTATCGACAATCAAAGATATTTTATTTTTATCAGATCGATAAATTAAACATTTATTTAATTGTTATTTTCTAAAATACAAAATTAAAAATAATAAATATAAATACATATTGCAATTTTCGCTTGGGACTTTTTTTTTTAAAATAAGTTAAAAATTTTAATAATTATGCTTATCGGTAAAGTTAAAATTTCATATTATGTAAAGATATTAATTTTCCGATTTTTTTTAATGATGGAAATCTGTATTTAGTTTGGCAATATTTTTTTTTGGTACTAATTAGAATGAAAAACTTTCTATAAAATTAAATACTGACTGAAAAATTCTATAAATTTTAGAACTTTTGAATAAAGAAAAATTTGGTAATTTTTTTTTGACAATCATTTGACAGTGATATTATATTTTATATTTTTTTTTTACAAAATATAATTTTTTGAAAATTTATTTGATCAGTCTTAAGCTATATATCTTATGCTGGCCATCAATGTTGGTCAACATTTATTCAGTTTTAAATGAGTATCAGTTGAGTAATGAAATTACAAAAAAAATGTAATTTTAAGACTTAGGAAACTCGTAAGTAGGTCCTCTATGAGTTGTACCGCTTTGAAGTGAGTTAGTACAGTCATGTTATTTTAGTAATCCGACTCTTTGATTGCCTGTTATCTTAATGTTTCCCGTTAACTCAAATTATGTATATATGGAAATATATTATTTTAATTAGGAATGCCTAAGCTACTAAAATCTGAATTACTTTTAATGAGCTCTTCTTTTCTGTTAATTTATTTGACTTTATGGGACAGAGGCTTTATGAGACAGTGTCTCATATTTTTCCAGTCATGCATAAGTTAGTGATGTTGCCATTTACCATTTTAGTAATTGAAATTAGATTTATCAGTAATAAAAATCAGTTTTTTATTAAAACTTTTAATATAACTTAAAACTTAAATAAAATAAGACTTTTTTTAACGTGTTTCTGATTTATTTTTATTTTGACTAGTTTTTTGTGTAATTGTAATTTTTATAAATATTTAAAAAAAAAAAACAAAGATAATAAAATAAAAATATTAAATTTATGAAATAAAATCGTCCCAAGTTTTTGATTATGTTTGATATTGCAGCATTGGTGCTGATAAATTCGGGTGATGTGAACTGTTCATCCGTAAAGCTGATAAGCTTTTGTTATACCATTCATCTTCGGCTGACATACCTGCAATAAAAAAATATATATTAATAAAAAAAGATAGTGTTTTGAAAATTGAATTTATGCGTATAACGTATATATAGTCATTTCCGAATCAATTTTATGCTAGTTTAAGCATATAAAAAATATTAATTTTCTATTTTCCAAATGTTATATATTTTTTTTTTTACGAAAAATTAATTTGAAATTTTTTTTTCGAGTATCAAAATATTTATAGGGGATAGAAAAAATATTTTCTAGAAGACTTGCGATAAGATAATAAAATTTCAGGATATATAAAATATAACAATTTTTGTTGAAAATCATATTTGTTGCATGAACGCTTTTTTCACCAGAAAATTATCGTATATGTATGTATATAATTTAAATGATTTTTTTAATTTTGATAGAACCAGAAGATTTTTTTTAAAAATTACATATTTATTTTTTCAGATTTTAATTTGGTTGACAATTAGTTTAAATTCAGCTTTCTTATTTAAATATTAGTTTAAATTCAGTATGCATTAATCAAAAAATGGATTCTAAATGAAGAAATTTTAGAGAACAATAGATAAGACTGTAAAATGTAAAACAATTTCTAGGCATAATCTTTGATGTAATTTGCTTAGAATTGCTCAGAAGTTCTGAGCCACTTTAACTATATTTGGAAACTTATATAAGAACGCCGAGAGATTTTTCTTTTAATGTTTTTAATTTAAATCTAATATATTTTAATTTCCCAAGTAATTTTAATCAAACGTTTTACTACAGTAAATTAGAAAACTATTTTAATGGATTTAATTTGTCAAATGTAATTCTTTTTAATTTTTCTATATTTTTATCTTAACAAACTCAAGGTTTTAATAAAGATAAAAGTAATATTTTAAGAATATATGTTATGCTGTTACATGAGAAACGGAAATTAAAAATATCTTAAGAAACTGTAATTTTCTTGAAGAAAATTATACAATTTTTTTAAGACTTTTATTTGAATATCTGTATTAAAATTAATTTCCTTATTTTACATATTTATTAAGCTTATAACTTTTGCAATTTTTTTTTTTAAATTTAATTATGTATTTATTTATATTTTTATTTTTCATAATTTTTATATGTATTTCTAAATAAATTTAATTGAAATAAAGATATAAATTGTGTAAATTTTTTTTTATAGTTTCTCACTTACCCATAGAATCTTGGCGAACACCAACCGATCCCATATTTGTACCATGAGACATTGAAAATGGCTGTGTCATACCGGGATATGATGTAGCACCCATTTGAAATAAATCCTAAATCAAAATTGAAGGAAGTACCAATATTAATTTTAAAGAAAACAATTTAGTTTATATTGTTAGTAAAAATTGAGGAATAAATAGTGAATAAAAAAATTCTTTACATTCATTGTTACCTGAGGATATCGATTTATTGAATTCGGATGAGGATATGGTTGATAACCACGTGATACACTATAGCCTTGAATATTTCTCATCATACCATTACAAGAAGGAATCACAGACGGTGCTAATGCTTTTTGTAATTGTTTTTCTTGTTTTCTATATTTTGCACGGCGATTTTGAAACCAAACCTAAAAAAATGGATGGGTATAAATGAAAATTACAAGAATTATGTAAATTTTTTATTTTAATTATGTAAATTTAAAGGGGTAATTGAAAGGATATGATTTTTAAGCAACATTTTTGTCTACTCAAGTAAAACTAGCTGTTTTTCAATAAATAAATATTAGCCGTAGCTGTGGCTGTTATTCGATTTTTCTATAATTGTTATCCACAACAATTTTCAATAAATCCAATTTAGTATAGTCGGATTTTAAAATGCTGACAATTAAGAAATAAATTATTTTAAGCAGTTGTTTTATAAAATAATAATCAAGCTAAAATATCTGAAATTTCTAAAATTCTGTTACTATTAAGTTTTTCATTGATTAAGCAATAAATAAAAATACGTTTAATTTATTTAAAAATATTGCATTTACCATTTTTTAAAAATATTATTATCTTTTAAATTTTACTCATTAAACATATTCAAATTCAAGCAAAATGAATTTCTTATTAAAATACAATTGCTGCCATCTCTAAATAATATTGAAGCTGATATCAAAATGTGGATAACAGCCACACATGCGGCTATTACTTCACGCACAGTCCTAGTCGCGGCTTATAAGCCATAATTTTTTGAAAATGATTACTGAAATTGTAAGTAAAACAAAAAGTAGTTCATATTAGGTCATGAGATTTGCCCTAACTGTGCAAGAAAAAGGTGATGTCGACAAAAACACTTCAAAATTCAATGAAATTCGCATTTGTTTGATCTTTAACATTAGCCGTCATGTAAATCATTAATCCACATCGTGAATAATCCAGTAATTTAAATGAGGAATATTAAGTTTAAATTAAATTAAACAGATTTCTATAAAATAATTAGTTTTTGTTTAAAATTTCAATAACACGTTCGCTTTATTTGCGGGAATTTCCGTCATGACCAGTAGCTTATCAAAATTTATGACGGGAATTCCCGCTCTTTTTGAATTCAAATTTTTTAACCGCCAAAATCTGAAAATTAATGTCTGAACTTCTGGTAGGTTTTGGTAGGTTCGTGAAAATTTAATTGAAAGCAAACTTTTTAATAATATTAAGTCTATTTAAAAAATGAAATTTTTAAAACAGTGAATTTTTTCTTATTTAATAAGTTTAAAACTACAATTTAAATGTGCTCATAAAAAAAAAATGTTAGTAATACAATCGTTACATTTTTATGAGGCTATTCCAATCGTTATATTTTGATCAGTTAGTTTTATTTTAAATATTTTCAAGAAATACAATAAAGGATGAAATTTTGTCAGTGAATTCTATATAGATAATCATAAGCCAATGCGCGGAAAAACTTTTACAGCGTGGTTTCAGTGTAATATATATCTTAAAAACTTTAATATTTTTACCAGTAATTAAGAATTTACAATTCAAATTTTATCAATTTATATGAGGTGTTTTTTTTTATTCATTCAGAATAACTTTTGTAGCGATGTTTCAGTGACAAGAGTTTGCTCAAATGTATGCATACGGGCTGCTTGTTACTTGCTGGAAAATATCCTGCTTAGTTTATCATAAACGATGGCACTGCGTTAAAAACGTTGAAAAAAACTTTTCCAAAAAGAAAATGTCGTAAAGTATTATAGAAAGTGTAACACAAACCATAAAATGTCTTCTTTTTTTAACCATAAAAGTGGAGGAAATACTAAAATTCAGCAAAAAGGATATAAGAACCTTAATAGGTCTCCTAACAGGCCACAGTCCTGTAGGTTATCATCTGGAAAAAATGGGACTAGCTGAAGATAACAAATGTCGCCTCTGTCTATCTGACAAAGAGGATACAGAACATCTACTATGTTACTCTGAAGCAGCGGCACGTAGAAGAATAAATCATCTGGGAAAAGGCACCCTTACCCCAGATGAAGTAGCCAATTCGGTTCCCGAGAACATATTAAGTTTCTTCAGATCTCTTAATATTGGCTAGGGAAAGGGGCAATAAATGCACAATAGATCTTTTAGGTCGCAATGCTCTCTCGTGTCCCCCTCAAAAAAAAAAAAAAAAAAATTATAGAAAGTTTAAAACGTTAAAAAGTCGATTTTATATTAAATTATACTTTTTATATATGTATTAATAAATATATTAATAAAGGCTATTAAAGGTACATAATTAATGAAAATTTGGAAAAACTGAAAATAAATAGACAAAATATTACCGTTTTCTTTTGCTTAAATTTTAAATAACATTTTCGTGTGGCAAAATAAAATATATATATATCTTCCAAGTCGGAGGTGCTTCAGCAAAAAGCGAAGAAAATAAAAAGTCTTCTTTTTTTTATGAAAAAGCGAAGAAAATAAAAAGTCTTCTTTTTTTTTTATTCCTTAAGAAGTTTTTCCTTCATTTTTTTTTTTTGGTTTATTACGTTACACCCGAACATAACATCCCCAAAAGATATCTTCACATTTTTACGTTAATGTTAAAAGAATATACAATTCCTATTATTATTTTTATGTATATATATATATATATATATATATATATATATATATATATATATATATATATATATATATATATATATATTATATATATATATTATATATATATATATATATATATATATATATATATATATATATATATATATATATATATATATATATATATATGTATATATATATATATATATATATATATATATATATATATATATGTATATATATATATATATATATATATATATATATATATATATATGCCATCAAATGGATCCTTAATTAAATTATACTCCGCCTACATAAAATATAATTTACAACCCACACTTTCTCTCTCGTTTTTTCGCATACAGTCCTCATATATTTATGTATATATTTTATTTATATCTAGATTTTTAATTCGTATGCCAATACACGATCATTTTTTATTTGTTTATACGAAATTTTTTTTCAACTCAAACCTCTCCTTGTCATACGAAGGGGGTTGGTTTCAATTTAAAAATGGAACGTGATAAGAAAAAAAAACTACAGAGGGGTTGATACATACATATTATAAAAAAAAATTTAATTTTCCCTCCAACTTTTTTCATTATTCGTTAACCGTAGCAAGAAATATTGAACAAAAATGTATAAAACAAATATTTTTCCTTAGTTCTTGAAACAAAAAGTTGTACTTTAGTCTCTCCTCTTTAAGGAATTGTACATATTTTTATGGAATCTTTCATCTTTTACATTTTCTGTTGGATGATTTAAAAAAACTCAACATCGCATCATTTAAGAAAGATGGATTATAAAAAAATCTATGTTTAAGTGGATGTAGTAGGTGGTAAAATATATATATATATATTTTTTATATTAAGATAAGATAAAATTCACTTAAGGGATTTTTCTACTATGCGTAAGTATGGATTTTGTTTCATATTTTTTTCTTGTGCTTTTGAAACACCCTCGCGTATTGTTACAATATTATTTCGGGCAGAAAAAGAAGATATTTTAATGGAAAATTATATTTTTTTCTTAAATATCTTTTCGTATTTTTTTTGAATAAGGGTAGCATAACATATACTTTTTTTTTTAGTAAAATGTGCATAGAATGTGAATTTAAGAGATATGAAAGTTATGCGGCAGGAATTTGTTAAAAAATTGAAATAATTTTTATATACGAAATCTTATAAAATTTTTTTTTGGTTTTTTTTTAGAAATATTTATAAGATGTTTACATCCCAAAGAAAAGTTGTTGAACTTTTTCATTAAAAAAAAAAATGATAAAAAATAAATTTAAATTGACAAGTAAAGAAATCTGTTAGACATTCAACATTTTTACTCTGTATAAAATGGTATAATTTTTGTTTGAAAATAAAATTTATTATAAAGTATTATTTTCTGGTACTTTGCTTTTTCAATTTACTTGGTGTGTTCATAACTTTTTTTTGCGTTTCTTGAAAACTAAATTTATGTGAATTAAAGTAATATGTTAATACATATTTTGGAAATTTTAATGCAAATTTTAAAGAAGACTAAAGTTATTCATTTATTTAGTATATTATTCTGTATGAAAAGATTATTCTGTTAAAATTTATTGTGAAAATAAAATGAAATGAATGAGTCGTACACACAAGACGAATTATATGTAAATAAACTCAATTTTTGAACCAAGTACATTCTGTACTTTTACTTAGTCTCTGAGTGTGAGTAAAACTATCCTTTCCATAAAATTATTAATTACAGTCTATCGCGTATTATATTAGAATTCGGATCATCCATACCTCGTAAAATGAAACTAGAATCCGAAAATGAAATGACAGCTTCCGAAAATTAAATACAATAATATATGTCTAATCGCTTATTCCTACTTTAAAAAAAAATTTTAAAAGATTTCATTTCAGATAATTATTTTGTTTATGTTTTTAAGATATTATTATTAAAATATAATAATATGAAATTTTTGAAATGTATAGTAATTATCAGAGTGTAAACCAGTGGCGGCTGCAAAATTCTTGGGAGGCAAAGTGAGATGCAACAAAAAAGAAATGTTCAGATTTCTACTTTACTCTGAGATACTGCACTCAAAGCGTGAACCGGAATTAAGTGTCAACTTTCAGCTCTATTCAATACACAGTTCGAAATTGAAGTTTAATATTTAAATTTGATCCAATTATTCTGTCTTTAAAAATATAGGATGTTTTCGACGATATTTTTTTCAACCTCTATTGTGAATGAATTGAAAATAATTATTTTATATAAATACTTCTATAATCTAGCTCTAGGAATATTTATTAGTAACCATAAAACACAACTATAATAGTATTTTTGAACTATACTTTGTTTACACCAGTGGCGCCTTTTTCAATAGGCCGGGTGGGCTCAACCTGAGAAAAACCGATCCAAATCTCTTAATTATTTTATAATTATAACCATTAATTTGTTAGTCTAAAAATTACAATATTTTTTTTTGCAGCAATATTGAAAATTATGTAAAATTACATTATTATTTGCATGTTTTTTTCCAACAATTCTTGTATAAAAAACACACCCGCTACTGATAAATATCAAATACATATATACAACTAACATGAGCCAATTCGTAGAAAATGGCAACTTTTTTGTGTAGCAAAATTTTGTATATATTATTATTTTTCTATAAAAAAAGGTCCATTGCAATTTGACCCAATTAACGAGTAAATAAGTAACGAGTGACGTGCTTAGAAGAAAAAATAATAGAGAAAATAGAGAATGTAGAGAATAAAAATTCACTACATTTTTCTTAGAATACTATACATAGTTTGATTTGCCAATAGAAAAGGGGTACGGAAGAGTAACGAGTAATAAATTTTGTATTCAGAAAAAAATTCTGTATCATAATACTTTGAGTTATAATGAGGATATTATTAACTTGATACGAAATTAATTGTAGTATAGACAAAAATGTTGGAACAGTAAAGAAAAAAGCTTCATACATATCTTATATGAAACTATAAAAATTAATTTTGTATACAAATTTTGTGTAGAGAAAGCAGTTACACGGTTCGAAATTGAAGTTTATTTTTTCAACTTTAAAGATTTGCATATTTATCATTACTAAAATGAGTTGAATTTTGCATCATTTAAAAGTATAAATTTTGGAGTTTTAAAGTCTACTATCTCAACACATTTTTTACATTAATTTAGAAATAATAAACAATTGACAGGATATCTAATTTTTATAGTTGAAAATAAATCTTTCAGATTTTAATTTTTTGGTTTAAAATTTTAAAGATTTATGCTTAGTGATTTAAAATATCAGCTATAAATGTCAATTTAGTACCAATTAATTTAAGTTAATTTTTGATAATTTCAAGACTTGTGATAGGTTTATAAATATTTACACATTGTTTTTATCATATTTGAAGTTGAACTGGTTGATACCATTTTTTTATTATTAAGGTTTACATTTTTAACCCAGTTGTTCAGTTCTAAATATACATAAAATATAACTAAAAATTATTATTTTTTATATTTAGCTGAATTAACTTCTTCAGATTTAAAAACTCACTTGCAAGGTTTAGATTTTTAAGCTGAATTACTTTCAATTCATTCACAATAGAGGGTGAAAAAAAATATCGTCGAAAATATCGTATATTTTTAAAGACAGAATAATTGGATCAAATTGAAATTAAACTTCAATTTCGAATCGTGTATTGAATAGAGCTTAAAGTTGACACTTAATTCCGGTTCACGCTTTGAGTGCCGTATCTCAGGGTAAAGTAGAAATCTGAACATTTCTTTTTTTGTTGCATCTCACTTTGCCTCCCAAGAATTTTGCAGCCGCCACTGGTTTACACTCTGATAATTACTATATATACATTTCAAAAATTTCATATTATTATATTTTAATAATAATATCTTAAAAACATTAAAACCTGTATGAAACAATAATTGTTGGAAAAAAACATGCAAATAATAATGTAATTTTACATAATTTTCAATATTGCTGCAAAAAAAATATTTTAATTTTTACACTAACAAATTAATGGTTATAATTATAAAATAAATAAGAGATTTGGATAGGTTTTTCTCAGGTTGAGCCCACCCGGCCTATTAGAACAAGGCGCCACTGGTGTAAACAAAGTATAGTTCAAAAATACTATTATAGTTGTGTTTTATGGTTACTAATAAATATTCCTAGACCTAGATTATAGAAGTATTTATATAAAATAATTTAGTAATTTTAGAAATTATAATTATAATAATTTATAATTATAGAAATTTATTAATTTAAAATATATTTGATTTTAAATATCCTGCCACGGAATGACCATGTTTTTCTACTTCGCTTATAAATATCTAAATATATATGTATCTATGAGTCGTTGTGAATTTCTGTTTGAAATAGTAAAATAAATTTTTAGTGAGATTTACATATGCTAATAACATAAAAATATTATTTTATTAAATTTTATGTGGAACGCCAATGTATTATTTCATTTAGGAAATGTAATTTATTAATTATGTATAATGATAAATACTTAACAGTTTTTAAAAAACTTACTCTTTGACATTTCTTACACGGTAACACTATTTTCTATTCGAAAATCTTTGTCGGTACGATATATTTTCGATTGGAATTTATTAGGCCTACCTGCTTTTTGAATGTTTTTAACATCTCCAACATATTCATAAATTTATGCCAATCTATATTTGTTAGCACACGTGATATATTTCATGGTTTCTATTGGTTAGGTAAAAATAAATTCAACTTGGGAAAAGAATGGAAAGAAGAGGAATAAGACTGCTATAGAATTAAAGTAATCTGTTCAACAGAAAGTAGTACTTTTAACTTGTCATGGGATTCTTGTTCGGGTTAGTTCGCACTGGCAAGAATAACGTTTATAAAACAATCGTTTATAGTTTAGATTTTTGAACAGAATAAAAAAATTATAATTGTGTTATATTTTATAAAAACAAAATATTTTGTGTACATGTAAAAGGCTTCAGTTTTAATTTGCTATTTTTAATTTTCATATTTGATCAAAAACCTAATACATATGTACAAATATACTATATAATAGAAATGAAAAAAATGCTTATCTGGTTTGTCGTCCCTGATCATTTTGCAAACACAAAAAACACTATAATTAGCACAAATACATACAGACAAATACTACATATAACATCGAATTAAATCGTATTTTACAATATATTATTTCGGAATTGGCATGAAACTAATGACACGATACTTTTAGAGTGTTCCCGGGTATGTACAGGGTGGGCCAACTTGGACTGACTGATTTGAAATCATACTGAGTACAAGAACGTGTAAAAATTGTTGAATTATGTTTCCGGACGATCAATTGTTACAACGCAAAGAAAGTACCGTCAGCATTTTAATACTGCAGAGGCTCCCAGTGTAAACATGATAAGAAGCTTAATGACCCGTTTTAAGAATTTGGGTTCAGTGGGTGATGAACTACGAAGAAATGTTGTTCGTCCTGTTTGCACTGAACAAGCTATAGATGCTGTACGAGAAAGTGTTCACACGGATCCAACTGTGTCTACTCGTCGACGAGCTACTCAATTGAACATCTCCAGAACATCGCTACGACGTATTCTAAAAGTTGATCTGAAGATGTTTCCATATAAAATTCAATTGGCCCAAGAATTATTGCCGAGGGATGCACCACAACGGCTACAATATGCCAATAGATTCATTTTGCTAGCGACAGAAAATGCCAATTTTTTGAATAATCTGATTATGAGCGATGAAACACATTTTCATTTAAATGGATATGTTAATAAACAGAACTGCCGAATTTGTGTTACAGAGAATCCGAGTGCATTGCATCAGCGACAATTACACCCTCTCAAATGCACTGTTTGGTGTGGAATCATGGCTGATAAAGTTATTGGTCCTTATTTCTTCTAAAATGAACATAATGAGCCAGAAACAGTCTCTGGGGCGGTATACCGGACCATGTTGGAAAATTTTTTACGTATGATAGTTCTCAATAATCGTAACATATGGTTCCAGCAAGATGGAGCTACAGCTCATACCGCAACAGCCACAATGGCAGTTCTGAGATAACTTTTCGATGACCGAATAATTTCAAAAAATGCAGATTTCGAGTGGCCAATTCGTTCTACAGATTTGACGGGCCCGGATTTTTTTTTGTGGGGTTTTTTGAAGGAACGAGTTTACGTCAACAAACCACACAATATTCAGGAGCTAAAGCAGAATATTCGCACAGAAATTGCTCAATTGCAGTCAGAAACGTTGCGCAACGTAATGCAAAATGTCTTAATTAGAGCCATTAACTGCCAACAGGAGAATGGACGCCATCTAAAAGATGTAATTTTTCATACTTAGCTTAAAAAAAATTTATAATTTATACTTTCATTTAAAAAAAAAATAAAATAAAGAAATTTAAAAATACAAAAATTATAAGCATTTCAAATCAGTCAGTCCAAGTTGGCCCACCCTGTATATAACATGTAGCTTTATGACTATTTTATGTTTTACAAAAAAGTCTTAGAACTAAATCCAGGTGGGCACCTACATATTATTATGGGAGTTTTAATATGTCAGCGAAGAACAGCAAATTATCATAAACTTGTTAGAATTACAGCTACTAGAAAAAAATTTTTTATTACTACAATTTTCAATTTGAAATTTTTTAGTTAATAAATCAATTTTATAAAAATGGAATTTAATATATACAGTATTAATTTGTAGTTTTAACAACAATAATGCAATTTTAATTTGTATTTATTGAATGTGCATTTATTGACATTTGAAAAAATGTTATATGATTTTGAACATATGGTATATTTCCCTGGCAAATAAACAAAATTTCCCAACAGCAGTGATCTATTTTTTTCTAATGTACACTCTTCTTTCTCGCATCACGATTTAAATGACATTTTTGATCCATTAAAACCAGGCGTTATACAAAGAATAGTAGAAAAATGTTGTGCTGAGCAGTAATTTTTCGAAAAGTTTATCAAAAAAGGCAAAAGTTACAAAGCATTATGTGGATCTGAATACTAAGTAGAATTCACAGAATGGTGTAAATTACCTTTTGATACAAATCTTTTACAGGCGACAACTTATTTCTGCAAACAAATATTTGTTCATTCCTCACATTGTTTAAACATAACATATCCCCCCTCATTGTAAAAAAAAAAATATAAAAAATATTACACAAAATGTTTTCCGTTATCTGATATTTTCCTTTATTTGTTTGGCATAACAGTTTTCAAAATTCAATTTCGGATTTAAACCGTACTTTGATTTTATAATTATTCAATTTTTTGTTAAATAAACGAATATGATTCTAATTTGGTCTTCGTTACCTTTCTCTACCCCCCGAGGGATTCCACCTTGTCGTGGTGGTGGGGCTTAAGTAGGATCAAGGATGTAGTGAGCGATGTCGGTGGATACTGCAGAGAATAGTCTGTGGTATCCGGCAGGTCTAACCATACCGATAAGGTCACTATTGAGGTCTGAAAACCAAGGGAATCCGAACAACTATGGAAAATGGCAACGAAAAAGGACAAATCGCGTGTTGGGATGTCAACACAAGTGTCACCTGTACCTACGGCAGGTGGCGAGGGCTTGGTTCCGAAAGGAACTAAGTCGCCAGTAGGAGCGTGCGGAGGAGTGGTGACAGGCTCATCCGTGCGTAATGAAGCAACTGAAAATCTACTAGACACAGATGAAGAACTACGAGAATTGTCGCAGACATCTTCATTTGTGTTATCAGAAGGGGACCTGGACATACTGAAAGGTAAGTCAGTTTTAGGAAGCTCAGATCAGTCTGATTCTGGCTCCGACATGGAGGTTGACGGTAATAACACCGTCATCAACATGGCGGATCTGAGCTCCGATTTAGATAATATAGGAAAGAGCTATTTATCTTCCACAGGTACACCAAAGGGATTCAGTAAGGTTAACCCCCACTCTGGTGCAGTATCTACCAATCTGCGTAAAGACGCGATTAAAAAGATGCTCAGCGCCAGAAGAAGGATTGAGAAGCTCATGGTAATCGATCCGAAGGAACTCAGCGCCTGGGACAAGGAAAAGCTTGTCGAAGCCAGAGCTGTAGTGAATTCGACGGAGCTTCAGAAAATTATTGCGGCGAAAGCGGAGCCACAGCCGTCTTCATCCGGTGCGTCTGTAAAACAGACTAGGGATAAAGACAGGAAGCTGTGCTCCAAAATAGGTTCCTCCGGTGCGTCTGGGTGTCAGACAAGGGAGGAATACGAAGCCAGCAGAAGGAAGAAGGGCACTTCAGGCAGAGCTGAAGACGCCAAAAAAGGGTTCGCGAAGAAGAGAGGCAGATCGGATGATAACATCCAACCTAAGGGCGCTAAAAAATCCAAGAGCGCGACTACTTCCGGCAAAGCGAAGATAGTCGATGATCTGCAGGTGGCCATCGTTGATGAGAATGGCCCCGAAGGCAAATTCAACCAGGAGCAGTGGGACTCGGTTGAAGAAAAAATCCAGGATGCGCTCATCGATGCTTTTGCTTCCGGCTTAGCGGAGGACATAAAGTTCGATGGAGCAGCCTGGGAAAGGGGGTACAAAGTGGTAGCGTGCGCTGATAAGAAATCCAAGGATTTCTTATCAGCCACCTTGAACAAGCTAGATGGTATCTGGGAGGGAGCAAGGCTTAGAGCTATCCCTAGAGCCGATACCAGTCTCTACCAAAGGTCCAAAGCGTGGGTTTGGATACCTAAACCGTATCAAACACCACAAAGAGTTCTGAGTCTGATAGCAGGCCAGAACAAGGGAATTCATGCTGAGGAGTGGAAGATCCTGAAGGAGGATGTTCGTAAGGAACCTGGCCAGCACTTCCTTATGAGCATCAGTAGGGACTCACTCCCCTTCCTCGAAAAGAGTAGAGGAATGGTAGCCTTCAGCATGGCGAAGGTATTCATTAGAATTATGGGCAGCAGCGGGGCCACTGATGATGGAGGTGATGCAGATCAACCTCCACCACAGTAGGGCTGCTACCAGCAACCTGATGGGGTACATGGGCAGCAATAACATCGATGCTGCCCTCATTCAAGAGCCGTGGATAGACGGCCAAGGTAGGATACAAGGCCTGAAGTGCAAAGACTACACCTTGTTTCATAAAAACGGAGTGAGTAAAATTAGGTCATGTATTTTGGTTAAAAACAAATTTAATGTTTTTCTTCTGGAAAATTTTAGCAATGATGATACAACAGTTGTCAAATGGGAAAGGAGTAAGAAGGAAAAGCCTCTACTCCTAGTCTCAGCTTATATGCCTTACGACAGCGCGGAAGAGCCGCCGTCCCCAGCAATAAGAGACGCTGTAAACAGCTGGAAGCAAGACATTGTGATAGGATGTGATGCAAACGCTCATCATACGCAGTGGGGAAGCTCTAACATTAACAGTAGAGGTGAGTCTTTATTAGAGTATATTGGTAAAACTAACCTTAGTATATGTAATAGGGGGACAGCCCCGACATTTATAGTTAGAAATAGGAGGGAGGTAATAGACCTAACATTGGCTACTAACTCTAGATCGCTTGGCATAAAGAATTGGAGGGTATCTGAGAGAGCCTCTTTCTCAGATCACTGTTGGATTCTTTTCGAAATCGAAGGAAAACGGGAAGATAGGGTATCCTTTAGGAACCCCAGAAAAACGAATTGGGCTAAATACACGGAATTGCTTAGTGACTCTCCAAGGCTCTTAACTGGAGAGTGCTTAACAAAACGTAAGCTTATCGACAAGGCAGTAGACCACCTTGGTGGAATAAAACCACCTTGGTGGAATAAAGAGGTAGAAGAGTGCAGGAACAGTGCGAGAACTCTGCACAATAAAGCAAAGTGGAGTAACTGCCCCTCAGACTGGGACAGTTATAAAGAGGAAATCAGGAAGTTCAAGAACATAACAAGGAGGGCAAAAAGGCAATCCTGGGGGGTTTTCTGTGAATCGATAGAAAATACCTCGGAGCTAGCAAGGCTAAGAAAGATGTTGGCTAAGGAACCGACGGTTCCCAACTACATCATGAAGAGTGATGGCACATGGACAGACTCCTGTCGAGGCACTCTGGACGCATTAATGGAAGCTCACTTCCCTGACTCAGAGCCGGCGGGAACCGAGCAGAAAGAGAGGTTAAGAAAGGGCTCCCAAGAGCTCTGGGAAATAACAAAGGAAATTGTTACGGAGGAAAAGGTAAGATGGGCGATTAACTCGTTTAGTGGCTACAAATCGCCAGGACCGGACGGCATACGCCCGATAATGCTACAGAAAGCACCTTGTACACTAACTAGGAAACTAGTGGTGATCTTCAGGAGCTGCCTGTACATGGGATACGTTCCCAGGAAATGGAAGGAAGCAAAGGTAATATTCATACCCAAACCAGGTAAGAATGGACACACGGTAGCAAAGGACTACAGACCAATATGTCTGTCGTCATTTATGCTAAAAACAATGGAGAAAATGCTAGAGGTCTATATAAGAGGCTCCTGCCAAGAGGGCCAGCTATCGACCAAGCAGCATGCATACAGCAAAGGGAAATCGGTAGAAACTGCTCTACATGCAGCAGTTACTCAAATTGAGGAATCATTGCAGTATAAGGAATACACAATGGCAGCTTTTCTAGACATAGAAGGCGCATTTAACAACGTTAGGACGGAAGCGATCGAAAGATCGCTGGAAGAATTAGGACTCCACAGTGGAATTGTGAAGTGGGTGGGCCGGCTATTGAACACACGGCAGGTAACGTCTAACTGGGGAAACTGTGAGAATAAAGTAAAGGTTACGAGAGGCACTCCGCAGGGAGGAGTTCTATCTCCCCTCCTATGGGTGCTGGTAATGAATAGGGTTCTAATGAAACTAGAGAGAGAAGGCTTCAGCGTCATTGCATATGCGGATGACCTAGCAATACTCATCACAGGGAAGTTCTTAGAAACAATCAGTATGCTGATGGAGAAAGCCTTCGACATACTGACGAAGTGGACAATGAATTGTGGTCTATCGGTAAATCCATCAAAGACGGAAATGGTCTTATTCACAAAACGAAGGAAAATATCGGCATTTAAGATGCCCGTACTCAAAGGCAAGACGATGGTACTTTCAGAGAGTGCAAAGTACTTAGGGATCATTCTTGATTCCAAACTTAGTTGGAATAAAAATGTGGAGGAAAGAGCAAGGAAAGCCACGAACGCATTATTTGCGTGTAAACGGTTCTCAGGCACAAAGTGGGGCATCAGCCCAAAGATGGGTCACTGGCTGTACACCAGTGTAGTACGACCAATACTCACGTACGGTGCTACAGTATGGTGGCCAGCAGTAAATAGGAAGACAAATGTCAAAAAACTGGAAAAGGTGCAAAGGCTGGCGTGCATAAGCATCACTGGTGCACTGCACACGACACCAACCTTAGCTATGGAAATCATGCTAAATCTGCATCCACTGGAAGAGCATATAAAGAACATAGCGGCAAAGAGTGCAATAAGACTAAGAGAGTCAGGTGCACTTAGATATAGGGGATACACACATAGCAGGATCTTGGAAGAATTCAATCTGGACACTAGGGGAGTGCATACAGACTACCTGACTCCATATTTTGATTTTCGCAGAGACTTCGACATTCGTATCC
The DNA here is from genome assembly GCA_963932195.1 of Empis livida. Classification (NCBI taxonomy): domain Eukaryota; kingdom Metazoa; phylum Arthropoda; class Insecta; order Diptera; family Empididae; genus Empis; species Empis livida. The sequence continues at coordinate 23,893,038 of OZ010648.1, forward strand.
CAACAAGGAACGAATGGGAGGAGGGAACTGTGAACACAGAAATTGGAATATCCATTTTCACAGACGGGTCTAAAACAGCTGAAGGTGCAGGATCGGGTATATACTCCGAATTCCTAGATATCAGGGAATCGGTAAGGCTGCCGGATCACAGCAGTGTCTTCCAGGCGGAAATCCTGGCAATAGTTAGGGCGGCTGAATTGGCTGAGGCTAGACTGATATCACAGGAGCATATCATAATCTATGTCGACAGCCAGGCAGCTATCAGAGCGCTAGGGTCTAATAACATCAAGTCCAGCCTGGTAAAAAGCTGCCGAGAAGTACTTCAGGTACTTTGTAGGCATTGCATCGTTGAACTGTGCTGGGTCCCCGGCCACAGCAACATTGAAGGTAATGAAATAGCTGATGAGCTCGCTAGATCAGGATCTGAGGCAGACATTGGAACAGCCGATATATCTGTACTCAGTCCACTAGGGGTGGAAAAAGGTAAGGTGGACACTATCACAGTGAGAAGGATTGATCACATGTGGGAGACTACGAACACATGCCACATAGCAAAAACTATGTGGCCTCGAAGGAACCTAAGGAACACGGGAATCCTACTAAATATGAGCAGGACAAGCCTCAGACTTGCCATTGGTGTTCTGACAGGCCACTGCCTGCTAGGAAAAATGGCTAAGAGGATGGGATTAGCTACGGCTGATCTGTGCAGGGGCTGCCAGGACTTAGCAATGACGGAGGATATAGCTCACATGCTCTGCGACTGTCCTAGTCTCAGCAGAAGGAGGCTAAATATTCTAGGGAGGTACAGATACGGTGGACTACATGAGCTGGTAGGTATCCCGATAAAGGTAATCCTTAATTTTGTTAGGGGAGCAGCTTGGATTTAGCGAGGGTAAGTAGCCGGGTAGTTGTTGTAATTGAAAAGGGATACCAATGGGCCAATCATTGGCCTAGGTCGGGGTTCTGTTCAGGCATCAGCAGACAGTTAACCCCCCCTTATAAAACATAACATAAACTTACCTTTCTCTACTTCGTATTATTGTATTCAAATCAAACAAATCCATTACATCACATTAAATCTATGCTTCAAATCATTTGATAGATATTGTAAAAATCCTCATTGTAAAAAAACATAAAATATATCACCTAAAATGTTTTCCTTTAAACAGCGATTGCAGAGGCTTGATTAGAAAATTTCTATTTATTTTCGAAAAATATATTTTCGATATTTGTCGTTTTAAACATGTAACCCTAGTATCGAGAAATTTTCGTGACCTATTTATAGTAAAAAATAGATGACCAGAATTCTGACATATTTATAAAAAAAACTCGCCATGGAAAAATTTGTGTTCATTAAGATATGTGTTTGTATTTGTATGAAAAATTTTATAAATGAAAAAAACCAATGTGATAATTTAATTAACTATTACAATAATTATCCTTTTTTATTGTTGAAAAAAATTAAAATTTTTCAATTTTCCCATTAATATCTCGCTTATAATAATGCAATTAAAGTACAACCACAATAATTAGAACGATATGATATATAATTGAAGTGACCATTTAGTTCCACAGAAAAACCGGGACACATTAAATAGATAGATTTTAAAAAGTAAAAAATATTTTTAATTTAAATTTGAAAACGATTTCATTTAATTTTTTTTTTAATTCATAATAGTATAATAAAATTAATAAGAAAAATTTGTTGCTTATAGAGATAAGCAACAATAATATTGGAATGAACATCGTCGAAGAACAATTGTTTACAGCGTTCCAGGTGGGCACCTAAACTGGCTAGCGCAAAATGCTATATGGCAGAGCTTTTTCTATTTTCTATAGTTTTTGTATAATCACTTTTTTTTGAATCAATACCCGAAAATAGAAAAAAAATTATTTAAATCTATTTGTTCATGAAACATTCAATTGATTTTTTTCCGACGTTCACTACCGAATAATCATTACCCGTCTCTACAACAGCAGGATCTCCAACATTGGTTTGATGTATTTAATCTATGAATATATCCATATATATTCATGGATATATTCATAGATTAAATACATCAACCCAATGTTGGAGATCAATGATTAAATATTCAACCCAACTTTGGTCTCCCAACATTCTTTCACTTCTCTATTCAAGAATTTTTTCCTCACTAATATATTCATTTAGCAGTAAAAACAGTATTATTATTTTTATTAAAAAACTTTTTTTTTAACATTACTTTGTGTCCCGGCCGGGACACCGGGAAAAGGCTCCAAGAACAGGGCTAAATCGAGACGAACGGTCACCTTATATATAATATCTATTTTTATAATTTTTTATGATTGATTACCTTTTCTGCTTAAAATTATTTTATCTGTTTAATAAAAATATTTACATTTGTCGTTTCTTAAAAAAGAGTTTCATTTTATGATTGTTTGTTTTGTACATTCAAATTTTAAAAACAACAGATTTTATAATAGTCCATAGAAAACAATTTAGTCCTCCTACACAAAGTAAAAAATGTAATATTCTTTTAGTTCTTTTAATCTGTTTTTCAGGTCCCAGTTCCTGGTTTCGGTCCTGGTCCTTTTCCTGATGTTGGTCCTGGTCCTGTTCCCGGTCCTAGTCATGGTCCAGGTCCCATGCTTTTTTCAGGTCCCAGGCCTTTTTGCACTCAACTACTTCAAAAGTTTCATGGCAATCAGATGAATGGTGTAGTATGCATAAGGGACAAACAACAAGCATACATTCATTTTTATATAAATTTGGAACGTATCAAAACTAAATTATGCGCTCTGATTCATTTTCAAAAGGTTGCGTTCAAAAGCGCCAAATTTGCGGAAACTGGTTGTAATCGCTGTTTTAATTTTTTCCTTTATTTTATTGCCATCAAATACAGACAAAATTCCAAAACTCAACTTGAAATATGTGATATAAACTGACGTTTGATTTTATAATTATACATATTTTATTCAATACACAACTTTAATATTGATTTGAACAACTTTTCTGTACCATAATACTTGGTATTCTTGTATTCAAATCCAGAAAATTTATTAGAGCACATTATATTATTTAATGATAGCTTAGATAGATGTTGTAACTATATTACATATATAATTACTTAATTTTTTTGTTAACTGAGTATATGTGCATGTAGTAAATTTGGAACATTTTCAGATTCCTTTTCCAATTTATTAGTGTCGAAAACGAATTCAAAACTTTTGTAATTATTAGAAGTTCTTAGGTTTTAGATATTGTAACTGTATTATCTACTGTGTTACCAAAAAATCAACCCTGTAGATTGTGTAAAAGATATATGTAAAATTATTATGAATGTAACAGAAAGTGTTTAAGTTGACAACGCTTACATTAAAGGTAGTGCACGTAAAAACATTATTTTCGAATTTATGTCGCCCAATGTAGTTAAATTTACTAATGTATCAATTTCCGGCATTCGGGTAGAAAAATATGTTCCGAAAAATATCAGACTAAAAAATATTAAAGTGTTGGCAATTAGGAGAGAAATGATAAAAATCAATAAGAACGACAAAGTAATAGTGCGAAATGGCAGCAAAACATTAAATATAAGAAATTTTAAATTTCTATGGCATTACGATAAAGGTTTTATAGTTGACTATCTGGACGGAGTCAAGGAGATCTTCAATAATGATGTAAACTAAATACTGGAAAAATGAAAAGCTCAAAATAATGTGGTACAAAATGCAATAAAGCAAATGAAATTAATTTACCATCGCGACAATTTTGGAATCATAGCACGTCTTAAATGTACAATAAAAAGTTAAATAGTTTAGCTGCGGATATAAAGGGTCCGCCAAATAACTTTTTTTTTTTGAAAATGCTATAAAAAAAAAACTACTGAATATTTTCTCAAATTTCTTTTTTTATTTGAAAGTACAATCCTTCCGGTTAATAATGGAAAATAATTTCATTCAAGATTTTGAATAGGAGGTAAAATGAAATAAATTGCGTAAGAGTTCCGGAATTGTAATTAAGATATATTTACTCTATAAGAAATTCACTGGAAAGGAAATGACGCAATAAATAAATGCAGGTTGCCAATCTTCTATATTGATGACAGGTCAATATGCTACTCGATATATCGACTCAAAAAAGTTAGAAAATTCAATATTGGGATTCACTCAAGCGACAGATCGTATGCTAAACATAAATGGTAAATTCAACAACATAACAATAAATCTAGGTGCATATGTAGATTTATTGTTAGGTTGTTGAAATAAGATAGAGATCAATTTTATTACGATCAAAAAAGATACGCAGAGCGGTAATTAGACAGGTGCACAAGCACAGATATTTGAGGGGCCCAGAAATGAAACTTTTACTTAATATTTCTTTTAGATTATAACCTCATAAAACTATAAAAATAAATAATTATATAGTGACAAATAAAAAATAGTGGTGTCAATATAATATCATACCAACTAGTGATTAATAGAAAAATAACTAAAGTCGTTTTTCTATTAATCACTATACTAAATAAACGCAATAATAGAAAACTGCAATTTTAGTTCACGCGTAACTACAAAAAAAATGCAGTTTTACATAAAATATGCAAATCTAAACTACTTCAAATATTTTATGAACTACGTTGTACTTTACAGGGACTACGACAAACAGGTTTCGAACAAGATTTTGAAAAGGCAAATAATTTGGCTAAAAATATGGATTTACAAGTTGGATTTCGCAGTAAACGGAGGAGAATAGTTAAAAAAATGGAAATTGATGAGGCACCGGATAAAGGAAGTAGCATGACGTGCGAAAGTTTGTTTAAAATGCAAATGTACAATGTTTTTGACAAGCTGTTGTCTCAATTAGATTGGGTTTATGAACAACTTAGAAATATTTGTACCTTTCTATATGGTTCATCATTAGAAAAAGACAGCGTTGTAGATTTAAAAATAGCGGCTGCTGATATTGCCAGTAAGTACAGCAAAGATTTAAATATGTACGAGCTCGCATGTGAAATTCAAAGTTTTAAATTTGAAGCATCGATATTAGTAGACAATTTAAAAACTGCAACACCACTTGAAATTTTACAAGGTCTACGTGACTAATAGAGTCTTATCTAAATTAATAGAGTGTTATCTAAATATAAAATATTAATATTGCTCTGCGACTATTTGTTACTCTTCCAGTATCAATTGCTCCATGTGAGAGAAGCTTAGCAAATTAAAATTAATAAAAAATTATTTAAGATCAACTATCGGACAAGATAGGTTATCCAATCTTGCCATATTTGAATACAATACATATAGTTAAAGATATATCATTTGATGACATAATTAATCAATTTGCGGAAATGAATGCCAGAAAAATCCAATTAAATAAATATAATTAAAATTTCGTATATAATGTGTGATCATATTTTTTCCCATAATAAATGTTTTTTAAAAAAGTTATCTTACACATTTTTATATCATAATTGTAACTTACTTTTCCCAAAAAAATATAGGGACCCTAAAAAAAATATTGCACAGGGCACTGGAAAAGCTAGTTACGGCGCTGAAGATACGACTTAATGTTCAGGAAAATAAGTTCAGATTTCCACTTTACCCGGTTTACTGGAATTTAGTGTCAGTTTGCCCAAAGTTAAGACCTATTTAGTAATTGCTTTGTATAGACAAAATATGTATGAAGTTTTTCTCTTTACTCTTCACAAATTTTTTAGTTTTACCTAAAATAAATTTCATATAATCACACAAAATATGATGTGTACGGAATTTTCTTCTGTATGCAAAATTTATTCCTCTTACCGCTACATAATTTTCTAATATAAGTCATACTAAGTATGGTGGAATTATATAAGGTGATATGTGATAGAAAATGCCCATAATCAAATTGGAATTGGAAGCTTTTTTTGGGATACCACATTTGTTCTCACTTTTTATAATTTTACTCTCAGTTTGGTTTTTTATAATAACAAGATTTAAATTAAAAACTTTGGTTAATTATACAAATAAATATTTTTTACTTTTAAGAATTCTTAAGAATTCTTAAAAGTAAAAAATATTCTATTGAATATAAATGGAAATTATTCTATTGAATTTGAATATAAATGGAAAATAAAGATTATAGATATCCCGCAATCTCTTCCGTAAATTATTTACATATTTTATTCATCATAATTATTTGAAGAATCCTACGGTGCAAAATTAAACAAAAATTAAAATATAGGATGTGCGCAAAGTTCCTGAGCACCTGAAAAATGGTTTTAAAAAGAACATTGTTTTTGCTTTTAATTTTTTTTTTATTTCTAAGTATAACCACAAACTAATACAGATAATTATATTTGAATATAATTTTTGTCACCAAATTTATTTTTTACTTAAAAAATTTCGAATTAGTCCAGCTCCATTTTCTATGGATTAGTATTTTATATTTTTTTTTTAAAGAGAACTCCGATTCTGATATGTAGCATGTATAGAGAAGAAAAGAAAATATTGCAAAATTGCATTTGCTCATAATTCTTATATATGCTCGGAAAAGCTCGCAAGTGTGCTCGGCAATATATTTCTAATAAATAAATACAAATATATTTCTAATAAATAAATAAAAATTTTGTATAAAGAATATACAAAATTTTCTGTGTACATTCAAGGCTTTTTATTTGGATTCGTGAAATTAAGGAAATATGAAGTAAATTTGGAAAAATTTATTTTTCAATTCTTAATATAATTGAAAAATAAATTTAGGAATTTTCTTTTAAGAGCGCAACTGTTTAAGAGTTTCATAGTATGAAAATAATATGTTCAACAGTATTTCCCAAATTAAACGAATTAATTTATAGTGAATATTAAGCTCTTATTATCATTTTAGCTCTCTCTTAGCGTGATCCAGAATTAACACTATGGACGTAGTAGCGTAATACTGGCTCATGTTTTTGGTTTTTTTAAGATTTTTTTTTTTTTGGTTTTATTTTTTCATAACCTTACATTACTAAGAAAAAAATTTAATTAGAAAGTTAACTCTAAAACTAAATCTCTAAAAACAACTAAATTTGTGCTAAAAGCTTGATTTGCAAATTGTATCAAAAAATCAAACTAAATAAATTAAAAAAAGCCTAAAAAAAATTTACAATAAAAAAATCTAAAAATCATGTCGTTCTTAAAAGAAAATTAGAGATTTTAGAGATTTTTAGAGAGCTAGAGATTTTTTCAATTTTGTTCTAGGCTGTATAGTTCATTAGTTTGTGGTATAACTTAATACTAGACTAAACAAAATATCATAATTAACATTTCATATGTAATCCCTTATTATTGTAGCATGCTAAAATTCTGTTGAAGAAGCTCTCACATAAGGGGCTTCCAATTTGTTGGGTTCCGCTTACGAAACCATTAAACGCATTTACTTGCAATCTGGGCCATATATGCTTGACATAATTTGAATCTGGGGAATTTCCGGGGCAATCTTGCAATATTTTATCAAATAGAGTTCATGCAACATTGTTAACTTTGCTGTATAATTTTTAACGCCGTCCTGCATCAAAATAGCTGTTAATCAACCTGGGACTGTATACGATTTTTATAACAATTTCTATAAATTGAAAGCATGTAATAATCACTATTCATTGTTTTTGGTCGACTGTAATAATCATTATTCATTGATTTTGGTCGACTGTATATAAGTCGCACGTACCATATGTGCTAATTCCCGCAGCAATAGTAATTTTTAACCCTTGTTCGGACCTTTGGATGGGTTTAGTTTTTTTCGCGTCACTAGTCCTTTTATACGCGTTAGGTTTTCTAAATAATTCTGTCGGTAATTCGTTTGTAAACAGAATCCTAGCTCGTTGGGTACGACCACTTTTAGTATTAGCAATTAGAAGAGGTTTAACTGGCCTAACATGAGCATATTTTCCCCCATGGTGTGCTTCTTATGTAATCTCCAACACCACTGGTTTCTTTCGCCAGATTTCGCATTTGTTTTTTCATCTCATTTCTTATTGGAGATGGACGACCACTCGTGGCAAATCTTCTACCGTTAGTTGTAGGTCTTGCTGCCCATTAAGCAACAGTGTTCCTTGAGACTGTTAAACGACCGCTAATATTGGAGTGTCATTTTGATACTCCATTATTATACAGGGTTTGAATTTGGACTGCAAAAAGGAAAGAAATAAAACAAAAATAACCAAATGAAAGATGATTTTTAGAATATTTATGGATGTAAAACCGCAAAAATACCATGCAAAAGAAACTAAATTAAAAAAAACGGTAGAGATATTTTAATTGCTTTTGATTTTTTAAAAAGCGACATTCTTAATGTAATAAAATATGAAATTAAATCAAACTTACCTCATTTTACTTCTGAAAAAATTGCACTGCACACAGTTAATTAATTTAAAATCGTACAACTTCTAATTATGTTTTATCACTTCAACGATTACTATACTGGCTAAAAAAAGATTGTAATTAACGAAGAAATTTTACTCCAAAGTATCAGACAAAAATGGAATTTTTCCAATTCTATTACCTTATAATGATTTTTCTTACCTTCAAGTCTAAATTAATTAGCAGGTGCTCAGAAACTTTCCACCTACCCTGTTTTTTTGTGAGTGTTGCTCATAGTATTTATTATCATACACCCAACTCTTTTTTTACACGGTAGATACGTTGGAACTAAAATCGTATAAAAAAAATCGTGTAAAAAAAGACATGATAACAATACTAAAATTGAGGATCTGTTCAACAATTGTAAAAAACCGTGTAAAATAAAAAAAATAACCATAAGTTGTTCTAAAAAACCCTGCCAACAATTGTAAAAAACCCTGTTCAACAATTGTAAAAAACCGTGTAAAATAAAAAAAATAACCATAAGTTGTTGTAAAAAAACCCTGTTCAACAATTGTAAAAAACCGTGTAAAATAAAAAAAATAACAATAAGTTGTTCTAAAAAAACAATAAATATTTAAAACATATTATATAAATTTTAGAATTCATACATATTTTTATTAAAAATAGATAATAATAGTAATTTTAGTCCATAAGTAAAAAAAAAAAAAATTTAAAACATAATTTTTCCACGAACTGAACACAACAATAAAATTTAAATAGAAAAATAGCAAATGCGACTTCAGTTTCTTGATAATACATCATATACATAATAAAATTTGGGTATTCCCCGAGATTTGTTCTTTTTTTGTGGATCGTGTTATTTCAAAATCGTGTAAAAAAAGACCATGTAAAAAAAGCGTTGGGTGTATTACATAATGTAATATTTTGGTGTTCACCTTTAATGACCTATCACCTTAAATAATTCCACCCCTGATTTTATATTAAAAAAAAATATGTATATGTACTTAATTTTATTTCGCTACATACTTTATTCGTATCTATTTTTTTTTGTTCTATTTTAAGTACGTCATTCGTTACTAACGACTTCATAGTAACGAGTTGTATGCAAACTCAGTAACGAGTCGTGCGTGAACCACAAATTTAATTACCGAGTTGGGTGAAATTTCAGAGTACCTAATTGTTACTTAGGTTTGTATAAGAAAATAATAATATGTAATAATAAATTGAAAACATAAGTTATTTATAAAATTTAGTAAAGAAATATAATTTATATTTGGATTTCTTTCATAGAATGCTTTTGTTGCATTATGCCAGTATACGATATAGAAAGCTATGGATGTAACATAAATAAAATAATTCAAGCCAAACTGGGTATATCTATTTCCTTAGCACTTTGAATTGTCAAATTTTATATGTGAAAAAATTTAAAATTTCTTGACCAAATAATTTTTTTGTAAAAATAAAAAAAAAAAATTGTGATATTATGACCTGCGCGTAAAATAAATGAACTCCGCGCTCAAATTTATTTTAATTAGTATATTTCACTAACTATTTTTAGTTTATTATTTAGTTGTTAGTTTTTGATTTTATCAGTTTCCACTATCAGTTTTGTTTTTGTTTTGTATTAATTTTGTCTATAAGGTTTTTTTTTGTTAATTAAACATTTATTCACTGTTAAAATTTAGAAACTATACACTACATTTTTTAAGTTTTTTTCCACTATTTTCGTTTGCTCGCAAAGTTTGCTCCCAAAAGCGTAAATTTGGTATTCTGCAGCGCCATTTGTTGTAATATATTTTATTCAAATTGTTTTTTCTTATTATTACCTTTATGTTTTTTTTTTTAAAATAACTAAACGCACTTTTCCAATTTATGTTATTTTGATTTCTTATCAAACTATAATTCTTCACTTTTCTTAAATTCTCTTACTTAACTATATTTTAATTCCGACTCTTATTATTATTTCTTTTTTACGTTATCGACGTTTAAGAACTCTTACAACCAACGTTATTTCTTTTGCCGTTTACCAATAAACTCTACTTACTCAAAAATTCCGAATGATGTACTTAAAATCAAAACGGTTTCTAAATTCCTTGGATTTTAGTTCGAAATTATAGATTGAATTATCAGTTTTGGTACTCAAAAAAGTGCAGTTTGAAATTTTATGTAACTTTGCTGTTGAATAATAAACTTGTAGATTATGTATTAATTTTAAAATCTTGTATTATTTATATGTAGTTAAATAATTTTATCAATTATGAATCTTAAATATTAATTTATTATCTGAATGCATACCGAAATATTTAATTTAATTTTCCCGCGGCATACCATTTATTAATAAATTTCTGCAAATAGTTAAATTAAATTAAACAAATATTAGAAATTGCATTCTGCAATTTCCATTGTGAATTAAAAAATAACAGGGTGTTTTTTTTTTTAGATTTGAATCTCTAATCCACTTGAGCTGTAATTTTACGTAAATTTTATTTTCAATAGCATGAAAGTGTTATTTTTATTATCTCTTTTTTTACGATTTTTTAACTAACGTTTCCGTTAAATAAAGAATGACTTTTATGACAGTGTTTATGAAAGACAAGTGTGAGTGATTGGGTGGCACCTATGTCTCAGAACACTGTTTTTATTTCATTGCAACTAACATTATATGTAGATATCATAAAAAAAGAAGCTGTACAATACAATAATGCAACTCTAAATCAACATAAGCTTCCATGAAGCTTATGTTGATTTAGAGTTGCATTATTGTTAGTATTTTTATTTGTTCGGGTTTTGGATGTGAGTTTATCCTGAACCGTACAAATAAATTGTTATTTAAACAAATAACCAAAGATTTTGTTATTATTACATACATTATTTATTAAATTTTTGTATTGTTTTATATGTGAAAAATGAAAATTAAAAAAAAACTAAAAAAAAACACATCTCATTCTACCCAAAATAAAATTGTGAAGTGGAATTAAAATAACAAAAAGTGACACCAAATTTAGTATCATACTAAACTATTACAAATTTGTGACAGACACTTTATATGATTTATATTGTGACAATTTTCTTCACCTTATAACAATTCCAACTCAGGGCTACCTAAAAAAGGATATCAAAAATTAATCTTTCCAAAGTTATTCTAAACTAAATAAATAAATAATTGAATAATATACATCTTAGGAGATAGGAAACAAATTGTGGAAATAATTTTAGAAATTATAATGGAAACGATTGTTGTAAAACCTTGTGAGTAATTCTGTAATATCAATAATATTAAAATGGAAACGGAGACAAAGAAGTAATAAAGAAAAGCAAAAAAATATATGAATTAACAAATTGAAAAAATTTAAGAAAATCAAACATAACAAGATGGCAGGCCCATTTACAGCAACGTGAAAATTAAAGCAACTAATTTGTTAAAGAAGAAACATTTTTTTACAAAGATGCAAGAAATATTTTAGTGAACTTAACACCCTAGAAATTAGGATAAAAAGCCAGTTTATGTATATGTATATGGTAGTTTATGTATATGGTGGAAAATCATATCGAAAACCCTAGACAGAAATATAAGTGTCTCAAAACAATGAAAATGTTGAAAATGTAAATGTTGTTTTGTTAAATTTGCAATTTTATTTCAAGTTTATTTATATAATAAAAGTCAACTATTATACACCTAACTACAATATATTTTTGCTTTAACAATTATAAATTATAAGATTCTTGGAAAAAAATACTTTTAATTACGTTCAGACTTCTTTTTAATCTTTTGCTTTTCACTCCCGTGACACTTTTAATTCTTAATCTAATCTTATTAGAATTGGACTACTAATTTACACTTCTACTTGTAACTGTCAATATAATTCTAATTCTAGTGTTATAGCTTATAGCTAAAGTTGATAGAATATACGCACAAGTTTGTAAAATGAATTTGTAAGCACTTATTCGTCTGCTTTCTCTAACCCTAATCCTCTTTCAATACTTAATTTGTTATAATATTATGATAATATTGTCTATTCTACTTTTTCGAGTGAACAGAAAATATATGGAAGTTTTACGAGTTGGAAATTTTTGGTATTTTCGAAAATATTTTTCGAAAATGGAAAATCGTCCGAGTCTTTTGGTATTTCAGTTTTCGAGTGAATGGAATTTGTTGTCAAATTTGTTCATTGTGATTTTTTTCAGTGGAATCAATGTTGTTAATATAAATTATCATAAAAAATTTAAATTTTACTTGTTATAAATTTTTTTTAAAGAAATTTTTAGATTGAAAATAGAAATTTTTAGAAAGAAAATAGAAAAATGTAATTTCGAAATATTTTCTGTCCTATTCTAGTAAAACTAGAATAGGGTAAAACATATTTTTAAACTATATTTATGGTTTAAGTAATTGATAATTGAACAATGATTAAAAAAATGGATTTTAGAAATTTGGTTTTTTAATTTTGGTTGTTAATTGAAGTTATTGAATTTTTATTTAGTTCACTTATGTAGTTAGTTGAAAAATTAAAATTGATTAAAATTAAAAGGGATTAAAATTGACAAATTTTTTTTTCTATTTGTCTCTTTCATTTACTTCCCGAATTATTAAAAAATAAAGGGTGTTTTTTTAGAGTTACACAACTTTAAATTAAAATAAAACAAAGAAAAATATTTTTAATATCAATTAAACTGGCTTTATTGGATAAGATAGATAATTTTATGACATTAATGATTAAATATGATTTAGGCCATGTGGCCGCCAAGGCTGAAGCGCAATCTAGAACTCCAATTTTCACACATTTTTCGCAGAATTTGCGGCCGTATTTCGCCAATAACTCTTCAAATGTTGATTTCAAGGTGTTCAATTGTGTCTTTATTGTCTATTCTACTTTTTCGAGTGAACAGAAAATATATGGAAGTTTTACGAGTTGGAAATTTTTGGTATTTTCGAAAATATTTTTCGAAAATGGAAAATCGTCCGAGTCTTTTGGTATTTCAGTTTTCGAGTGAATGGAATTTGTTGTCAAATTTGTTCATTGTGATTTTTTTCAGTGGAATCAATGTTGTTAATATAAATTATCATAAAAAATTGAAATTTTACTTGTTATAAATTTTTTTTAAAGAAATTTTTAGATTGAAAATAGAAATTTTTAGAAAGAAAATAGAAAAATGTAATTTCGAAATATTTTCTGTCCTATTCTAGTAAAACTAGAATAGGGTAAAACATATTTTTAAACTATATTTATGGTTTAAGTAATTGATAATTGAACAATGATTAAAAAAATGGATTTTAGAAATTTGGTTTTTTAATTTTGGTTGTTAATTGAAGTTATTGAATTTTTATTTAGTTCACTTATGTAGTTAGTTGAAAAATTAAAATTGATTAAAATTAAAAGGGATTAAAATTGACAAATTTTTTTTTCTATTTGTCTCTTTCATTTACTTCCCGAATTATTAAAAAATAAAGGGTGTTTTTTTAGAGTTACACAACTTTAAATTAAAATAAAACAAAGAAAAATATTTTTAATATCAATTAAACTGGCTTTATTGGATAAGATAGATAATTTTATGACATTAATGATTAAATATGATTTAGGCCATGTGGCCGCCAAGGCTGAAGCGCAATCTAGAACTCCAATTTTCACACATTTTTCGCAGAATTTGCGGCCGTATTTCGCCAATAACTCTTCAAATGTTGATTTCAAGGTGTTCAATTGTGTCTTTATCGGCGTAGACAAGCGACTTAACATAATTCCAAAGGAAATAATCCAATGGGCTTAAATCACGGGATCTTGGTGGCCAATTAACAGGACCATTCCGTGAAATCTTTCGTTGATCAAAAGTTTTTTTGAGTAAATCAATTGTACCGCGCGCTGTGTGGAATGTGGCTCTTTCCTCTTGGAACCACATGTCAGCAAGATTAATGCCAGCTAATTGAGGTACGAAAAACTTCTAATGATGTCTCGATACCGTTCGCCGTTGACAGTAACATTCTGCCCATCATCGTTTTTGAAGATATAAAGACAAATGACTCCGCCGGCCCATAAAGCGCACCAAACAGTAATTTTCTGTGGATGTAATAGTGTTTCGACAAAAGATTGTGGATTATCTTTACTCCTAATGCGACAATTTTACTTATTTACGTGCCCATTCAACCAAAAATGAGCTTCATCGCTGAACAAAATTTTGTATGGAAAATCAAGATCAATATCAATTTGTGATTCAGCCCATTCTCCGAATTTGCGACGCATATGATGGTCGTTTGGCTTTAAATTCTGCACAAGTTGAATCTTCAAAGCTTTTAGCCATAGATCCTTTCGTCTGTTACATAAAGTGGGTGGACAGAACCCCATTTGCTGGGAATGGCGACGAATTGATTGATTTGGGTCTTCTTCATTGCTTTGCTGTACAGCAACTACAGCTTGTTTGGTGCGCACTATTGGGCATCTTACGCTACGCACATTATCATTAAGAGTAAACGTGCTGCAAAAACCATCCATAGTTATTTGAATTAGCCGCTCTAAGGGACTATTATAATTACCATAAATTAGACGAAGTGCACGATACGTTTGACGAGCAGATCAAGCGTTGGTTTGGCGAAGTCTATAATGAAATGCCAAACCAAACAAAACAAAAAACAACTATCAGCTGTAAAATCGGTTATCAAATAAAGCAGTGTTGCCAACTCAAAGTTTTGAACCCCTAAAAACATCCTTTATATCAAAATACTTAAGTGTCTGTTGAAGTTCTGAAATTTTAATTCTAAATTATTTAAAAACATGAAATTTTATGCTCTGTCATGAATTTTTTTAAATTAATTTGATTTTTTAAATAAATTTTCAGGGGTCGGGACTGTGATTCAACAGAGTAGGCATTACAGTGTATGTATGCTGCAACTGTCGAAGTTCTTGGTGAAGTGCTTGTGCTACCTTCCTTTGGTGGCCCCTGGAACTGTATCCGTAAGGATACAAACCAAATTCACAAGTGCGACATCAAGGATTTCAAGGATGGATACTTCTGATCTTTCAGACTTATCCCCAACGAATCCGAGAAATACACTCAAGCCAAGGTGGGCAAGATAATCGTGCCGAGGGCTGCATGGTATCAGGTGTATAAAGGTGATATCGTGAACGGTCTCCTTGGGGTACCTGGTGTCCCCCCATTGTACTAGCCTTGCATATGTACGGGAGCTCTGCATATGTCGACCTCCTTTCTCGCCACACTCGTGGAAACAAAATATGAATCGAAACAAAAAACAAATTAAACCAACGGAACAAATCAACTCATCTTCGAAGGATGAGTTACGTGCCTCCAGTCAGGAGTCTACAATCAGCGTTATTGCCAGTACCAGTCATAGTACATCGGCACTAACTAAATTAAAACCCCAAATAGCCACAGCACCTGCACGGAGCGGACATAGTGCACCAAAGCCAGCAGGTTCTAAGGCTAGCGGAAGTAGTATCAGCCGAAGTACTTCCTCCACTGCCAAAAAAACGCATAGAAGCCTCGGATCTACTATCAAGAAGGAATACCAGAAGGCCAAGTTCATTCTGGGCAAGATCGCTCATAAGGCTGAAGGTATTGTAAATGAAAGAGATGCCGAGGACAAAATAAGATACACCGATGTTGTGCGCAGGTACGAGTTGCATAACACTGAGAAGGTTCTAGCTAAAAGGGACAGATCTCAAGATGAGATCAGTCTCGGTGCACATAGATCAAAGGTGTCTAGAGCGAACATACATAGTTGCGCAAAGACTGCACCACATAGGAACTACAGCGAGGTTGTAAAAGACAACCTTTGTGTTGCAGTCACAGACGAAAAAGCCAGCAATCGCCAAGTATCGGCCGATTTGTGGATAAAACTGGAAGCGAAGCTATCAGAGATAGTTATGGAGCACATTCTAGCAGGTACTGGGGGGCCGCTCCCCTGCTTTGATTCATCCGACGTGGTCAGAGGCTACAGCGTAATCAAATGCGAGGATCAGTTCTCTTTGGATTTTCTTAGCAGCAGCGTAGCTAAGATTAGCGACGTGTGGGAGGAAGCCAAGATTGGCCTAATCCCAGCTAATGAAATCCCAAGAAGACCCAGAGCCTGCATTTGGTTGCCCAGGATGGAGATTAGCGAGGAAAAGCTTCTCGAGTGCCTCCGTCTCCGTAACCCGCCAGTTACGATGTCAGACTGGTCGGTGATAGTGAAGGAGAAATCCAGTGACATTCAGCAGAATAGCATGTCATTTGTCCTTCTAATAAATGAGGAAAGTCTTGCTCCCTTAGAGAAGTTGGACAAAAAATTAAGATTTGGCATATGTCATGCCAAACTGAAAATATTTAAATCAAATTGTCCGGACATAGACGATCTGGTGGAAGCAAGCGAGCAGCTTGTAGATATGCCTCTAGGCACGGAGACGTCTACAGCCGTTGACACAAACGGGGGTGATGCGGGTAGTGCAGATTAACCTAAAGGACTCGAAGTGCACCTCGGATAATCTTCTGGTCCTCCTTAGCGAGGAGTACCTCGACATCGCCCTTATTCAAGACCCATGGGTCAATGCCTCCAGGATAAGAGGGTTGAACAACAGCAATTACAACCTGTTCTACAAGACTGTAGACACAACAATAGGTAAGCCCAGAACTTGTATTCTGGTAATTTCAGCTATGAAGATTTGACAGTTGCCAAACTAGAGATAGGTAGTAATGACCACATGTACATAAGTTCCGTGTATATGGCACATGATGAACCGGCATCATGTGCCATATACACATATGGCACATGATGCCGGTACAGGCCACAGGTGGCAAGCTGATTGTTGGTTGTGACGCCAACGCAAGACATACCCTGTGGGGTAGCTCGGAGATAAACGATCGAGGTGAGTCACTTTTTGATTTTATTTTAAATACTAACCTAACTATATGCAATAGAGGTTGCACTACTACATTGACATTTCCCAGCTCGGCCATATTTCCTGGCTAGCAAGACGTGTTAGACATTACATGTATAGGTAATGATGAAGCCTTAAAAATTGAAAAGTCGAGAATATCTGAGGAAAGATCTTTCTCCGATCACAGCTGGATACATTTCGATATTAACATTAAATCATATAACCCCAAGCCCTATAGAAACCCAAAATCTACTAACTGGAAGATATTCAGTGCAGTAGCTAGGAAAAAACTTTCTAGCAGAGGGACTCTGCCAGACTTAGCAGAATCCTTGCTAAAGAGCATTCTAATCCATCCTTCCTTAAAACCACGGGTGGACGTGGAGTGAATCATCTACTGAAACCCTAGACCTGCTAGCGTACTCACTTCTCTGGGTGTGTGGAGAGCACCAAAGATATCAACCAGGTGGTTGATCTGGGGGTCCCTAATCACTCGGGCGAATTGATAAGCTCGCTTGCATCAGAAGAAAAGATTGTCTGGGGGATCGATAACTTCTCACCATATAAAGCGGCAGGTACAGATGGTATCTTTCCGAAAATGTTGCAAGCAACGAAAGAACTAGTTGTTCCCATTATTGATAAGCTGTTCAAAGGCAGCGTTATGTTAGGACACATTCCCCTGCCGTGTAGGCGGGCGAAGGTGGTTTTTATACCTAAGGCTGGCAAAAGAGGACACGAAACCGCAAAGGACTTCAGATCGATAAGTCTAACTTCCTTTATGTTGCAAACTCTCGAACGATTACTCGAGATAGAAATCAGGAAAACACTGGAGAGAACTCCTCTATGTAAGTACCAGCATGCCTATTGTAAGGGTGACTCAACGAAAACCGCAATAAGCGAAGTCGTGCGGACCGTGGAGCAATCTTTACGATATAAAGAATACACACTTGCCGCCTTTATAGACATAGAAGGTGCTTTCAATAACATTCACATTGCAGCTATAAAGGAATCACTGGAAGAAATGGGTGTGGAAACAACACTCAGCCAGTGGATTGTAAATATGTGCGGTCTTTGCGCTAACCCGGGTGAAACAGAACTGATGTTATTTACAACCAAAACCAAAATACCAGAATTCACCAAGCCTAGATTGGATGGTGTAAATCTGAATCTAGTCACAAGTGTCAAGTACCTCGGCGTGGTACTTGATCCGAAATTAAAATGGAAATTAAACACTGACGAAAGAGCCAAGAAGGCCTGTATAGTCCTGTATTCCTGCAGGAAAATGTTAGGTAAATCTGGGGATTAAAATCAAGAATGGCTATCGTACGCCCCATCCTTACTTACGGGTCACTGGTGTGGTGGCCAGCACATATTCGGGGCAAGCTTGGCAGAATACAGAGAAGTGCATGTGTGGGTATAACAGGGGCGTTGAGATCAACGCCTGGTAATGCACTTGACATGCTTCTATACCTCCTCCCTGTTGACCTTCACATTAAGTATCTAGCCTCATGTAGCGCGGCCAGACTCAGAGAAAATGGGTATTGGCTGACAAAACCGTACGGTCAGAGTAAGATCCTTAGCTCTGTAGCTTACAATCTGCCAGGATCTATGGACTACACGATCCCAGGGTTGGAGATTGGTAAGAAGTTCGAAGTTAAGTTTCCTTCAAGGAATGATTGGAAACGAAGTAACCCCCTGAGTGGAATTGACACTGTACTCTTCACTGACGGGTCTAAGATGGACTGTGATGTTGGTGCCTATTTAGCCTCACTCAAGATCGAACAATCTTTTAGACTCCCAGATAAAACTAGCGTCTTTCAAGCTGAAATGCTAGCAATCTGGAAAGCATGCCAGATAGTGAAAAACGATACTTCTCCGAGTAGAAGTATTGCACTTGTCACGGATAGCCAAGCAGCCATCTTGGCCCTTAAATCCGCGTTAATATCATTCAAGCTTGTCAAGCACTGCTCAGAAGTAAGTAACCGGCACGCGATTCCGTTAGTATGGGTTCCAGGACATAGGAACATTACAGGTAAAGAGTATGCCGACGAACTAGCCAGGGGCGGATCCAACCTAGATGCGTCACTCGCGGAAGAAGTAGACCGACCCTTAAACAGCATTAAAAGTTAGATCTATCTCTACTTTTTAGCCTTAGCGGACTCTAGATGGAGAGACTTAAACACTTGCCGAGCGACCAAGAAAATTTGACGATCATACGACAGGAGGAAAACAGTTAACCTATTAAAGTTGTCACGTAGGGACGCAGCCAGATCCGTAGCTGTGCTTACAGGACACTGGCCAATTGGAGAACATGCGGCCAGACTGGGTATACCATCTAATGTATCCTGTCGTATGATCCACTTCGTGGCATTTAAGGTTCTTAAATGCCACGAAGTGGATCTAAAAAACATTCAACTAGCCTTGTGGTCACGGCAATGGATGCAAAACGGTGCTAACGTGCTAATTGAGGTCATCGTTCAGGTGGCGGTGATCCGCCACTTAAACGAACCAACCAACCAAATTAATTTTCATAAAGTGGCATTGACATTATGGAGAATAATACAAAGAGAAGTACTAGTTTTGGTTGTATACTTTGTTTATCGTATTGTATACTTTGTTTATCGTAAGGAAAAATTATTTAAAGCGCTTCCATAGCTACTTTTCTCTACTTAAAATTTAGAAATATATTTGTGATATTTTAATTTATATGCTTTTATTACAGATTGTAAATACTATCAACTGTATCGTTGCTAATTTTATTACAACATGTTGGAAATGCTTCAATACTGTCCACCAGATCAAATTTACAGAGAAGACAATTGTTTCACCTTACAGGGTAATACTATTCCTGTAAGGTGAAACAATCATTATTTATTTAATTTTCTTATTAAATTATGGTTTTTTTTAACACAAATTATTTTTATTTTGATATACAAAAATTTTCATAAAAAGTTTTTTTTGATTTCCTCAGCATTAAAAATTAATTATTGGAATTTTTATTTTCTTTTTATTGAAATTTGTATTTTTTTTAATAATATTATTAATATTAGTTTTATTTTTATTACTATTAAAATAAGAATAGCTAACAAATTCAGAAAATAACAAATGTCACCAAAGACACATTCTTTTAATATATTATTTTAGTATCTCATTTTGAAAATTAAATATATCCAACGTTGCCAGTTTTAAAATTTAAAAAAAAAATCATTTTTCTTTCTATTAATTAAGTTAACATTGCAATATTGCAATGCTGCTTGTAAGTAGACAAACTCGCCCCATTAAAATGTCATTAATAATTATATATATTTTTTAATCAATTGGTAATTTGAATACTGTACTTAACAAATTCAATTATTAAAATTTAATTTTTTATTGTGTTTGAAAACAACAATGATAAATAAAAATAAAATGGCTATAAACAATGATTTAGGGCCGAATTAATAAATCACACTTGATTTTAGTTGTGTGATTTCTTATTTATATGATTTCGTATTTATAAACAATACTTAAGAGCCACTTAAGTAATGATCATAGCACACTTAAGAGCCTCTTAAATGTCATTGGCAGTATTGACAGCTTTAAATAATAAAATTTGACACCTGTAAATTGTCAAATTAAATAATTATCAAATAATTATTAATAATTGTCAAATAAAGAAAAAAAAAATTTGTCTAAATTAAATTTTTAAAGAAATATATTTTTTACCTGAAATAATTTAATCACTTCTGCTGTCAATTTGTTTCCATTATGACTGATTATTTTTTAGATTAGTGTTATCAACATAAATAGAAAAATCATATTACCAACATTTCAATTTAAAATTATGTCAATACTACCAACAAAACTGAACAAAAAATCTACAATATAAGTGTGCTTTATTAATACGAAAAATAATCGCAAACTTATTCAAGTATTTACTTAAGCACTCACTTAAGTCTGATTTATTAATTCGGCCCTTAGTCACTTTTAAGAAATTATTAAGATAATATTTATTTAAATATAAACGTGGCAAACGAAGAAAATATTATAATGCACATGTTTTGGGTATAAATATGAACTAAAAATTTTTAAAAATATATTTAAAAAAATGTTATTTACATTTTTCTATATACACCAAGATTATTAAAATACTCTAGGTTCTTATATGTGGTATTGAAATAATGAATTTATCAAAGATTCTGTAATATTTCAAAAAACTGCTAATTATTTTATGCTTGTCAACTACCTCTATAAATAATGTTGCATACTATTTGTGTAATAATATTAAGAAAATCAACATTTTAATAATTTGGATAATTAACTTTTAATGTGAAGAAATCTAAACAAAAATTTTTATGAAAATTTTTTTTATAACCATAAAAATATTGAAGAAGAATTTAAAAAAAAAATCAAATAATAAAAACAACAACAATTCAAAAAGTTACGATATTTAAATATTTGAAATTTATAGTGGTGCCACTTAAACTTTAGCTTTCAAGACATAAAAAATCCTTATATTTTTTGTCGACTGTTCCCCTTAACAATATTTTTGAATTTTAAAAAAATTTAATTATATTGTTATATAGATATGTCCTTATGTAAGTTTCAAATTATAACATGAAAAAATACCATTAGTAAAGTTAATCAAAAGTATTCTTAAACTTTTTTTATAAAACATACATCATATTAAAGGCGAATGAAAATATTTGGTCGCACAACTGGAATATTAGTACAATGGGAAATATTTTTGATTATATATATATATAATATTTATGTATGTTATATGAAAATATTAGCAATATTATTTTGGATTTAGTTCTTTTTGGAACCTTGCATAAATATTGTAATATTTTACACTCGCTCTATTTTGAGGTTTAAAGAAAATATTAAATTCTGTACAACAAAATAGAATATTGTCGAGATTTAATTAATTTAGTTATAATAATTAACGAACTATGATATCCATTTTTATAAGTAAATATAGAAATCATTAAATTAGTGTTGTAACACATAAATGATTCTACTAATAATAATAGTAACAATAGTTATAACTATAATAGCAATTTTAGTTTAAAACTTCAATTACCTAATAGTAAGTTTTTTAAATTATTTTTTGAAACTGAACTACTAATTTGAATTTGATATCCATTCCCTAATATATGCTACTGTTTAATATGTTCAAACTTATAAGCTTCTTTAATTTTTTCTGGGAAAAAAGTTCTCTAATTCTTTCCAGAAGATACATAACTTTGAACAGACTGACGAAAATAATAATAATGCAATTGTTATAAGTTTATGGAAACATCCAGAGAAGACTGTTTAACTCATGCCTTTTTTACCAAACTAACCACTTTAGAGCATAGCCAGTTTATAGAATAAAATTTTTAAAAACAATAAGTCGATAGCTGAAGAAAATCTTTCAGACAACATATTAATACGAATTTTGATTTTGTTCAACCACTTTCTAAAAAAGGGTATTTTGTAAAAAAAAATGGACCGATGCCACCTCTGCTCTGACATTCTATAAACTACGAAATAGCCCTTAATTAGGATTTTTAGCGATCAGCCAAATCTATGCAAACTTGATATGACGACATTTGGCTGACGATATGGTTAAAAATCAACCTTTGGCAAACACAATTTGCAAAAGATGTTTGATATTTCACAGGACTATTTTTGGCATTTAAAAATAAATATAAGTTAATGTCAAATATTAATGTTTAGACAGAGAGAAGGTTATAAATTCCCACGTCCCTATTTAAAAAAAAACTTGAAATAATTTAGAATAACAGACATACAGTTAAAATTGGCCTTCACATAAACAACAGACAAAATATTAAGGAATTTGGTTCAGTCACACGAAAAAGCAAAAAACGGCTCTTTGGTAGAAAACCAAAATTACACATCTATGACGTAATAAAACAAAGTGATATGGCAGTATTATGTCCAATTACTAACCGCAATTCAAATCAAGCGTTTCAAAATCTCGTACACTTAGGGCCGAATTAATAAATCACACTTGAATTTAGTTGGACTTAAGTGTATGATTTCGCATTTATAAACAATACTTAAGAGCCACTTAAGTAATGATCATAGCACACTTAAGAGCCTCTTAAATGTCATTGGCAGTATTGACAGCTTTAAATAATAAAATTTGACACCTGTAAATTGTCAAATTAAATAATTATCAAATAATTATTAATAATTGTCAAATAAAAAAAAAATAAAAAAATTTGTCTAAATTAAATTTTTAAAAAAATATATTTTTTACCTGAAATAATTTAATCACTTCTGCTGTCAATTTGTTTCCGTTATGACTGATTATTTTGTAGATTAGTGTTATCAACATAAATAGAAAAATCATATTACCAACATTTCAATTTAAAATTATGTCAATACTACCAACAAAACTGAACAAAAAATCTACAATATAAGTGTGTTTTATTAATACGAAAAATAATCGCAAACTTATTCAAGTATTTACTTAAGCACTCACTTAAGTGTGATTTATTAATTCGGCCCTTAATGAATTAATTTTATGTCACATGTAAGAAAATCATTTGCTTTTCATGCAAGAAAATCATTTTCTTTGGTACATAGTACGCTACTCTAAAAACAAAACTTACTCTATATTATTTTTCCGTTGGAAAATTAATTTTTGTTCATTTCCGATTTTTATTGAGACATCATTTTGAATACACCGTTTAGTTTTCTTTTTATTTTCTTCTAGTTATTATCCGTTCAGAGAAAAACAAATTAGTATTTCTGTAGAAAAATCAAATAACGGTGGTCATATATAACACCACCCTTTCACTAAATATAACATGATAAGACCCATCGATCTAGTCTAAAAGATATCTAGAATAAAACAAAAAATTCTTATGTTTTCTTTTATTCTAGATATTTTCTCGTGAAGATCTTGAGCCTCCGATACCGAATCTCGTAACAATATTTTGCAATTTCAACCTACTAATATGTATTCCGTTTCCGATCCGAAACCTAAATTTTATAGTCAAGATACTTTAATTTATTGCCAAGATACTTTTGTTACAAGAACCTAATGGCTTTATTAGAGATAATACATTTGACGTTAACAAACTTCCTATCTTAGACTTTTAGGATTTTCCCTGTACATTTAATCGTAATTTTATTATTGGTAATCATTTAAAACTTAGGCCAACATCGGTGCCTGGAACGTTGAATCTGTACCACAGTTTAGTATATTATGGTTACGTTACAGTGCACTAGTAAAAATATTGCCACTACAGTGCAGAACGCCGTTTGCGTGAATATATATATATATATATATATATATGAAAAGTATTGCCGACTCAACTTTCCAAATTTCACCTGAACAGAAATCGACGATGCATTTCAAAACTGTATGATGGCATCATTAAATTTATGTCTTCTAGGATGTATATGACTTTAAAAAATAACATTTAACCCTCAAACTTATTTTGACTAATTTATGAGGATATTGTACACCATTCACTGTGGCATTATAAATGTGTAATTCTTTAGCTCAAAAACTATACATATTTTGAATTTCTTTCATCTGTACTGATTTGGTACGAAATCCTAAGTCGTATTAATGTAGAGAATAAATTGTCCAAAAATTCAAGGGCAAACACCAAGTCCAGGAGACTTTAAATGACTTAAAAATATTTTTTGAAGAATTTCAATTTGATGAGATTTTTAAAAACATCATTCAACCTGCAACAAACTGTATCGGATGATGCGCAGATTTTAGCTGAATGTAGGGAAAATCCTACGCATCGACGTAAAAAACCAATGTTTACTTACGAAAGTCGAGATGAGCGGCCAGTTGATCCGAAATGTAAATTTTTATTCCGTTTTTGGACACAATAATCAGTAAGCTATTAAATAGCCACGGCTAGATGTTAATTTCTTGAAAAGAAATTGTATTCAAAAAAAATTATGTGATGGAGATGAAATGGACAATTAAAGACACTTCAAAACATCTTTGCGATTGCGAACCATCATTTATTTGAGTATATGTATTATTAAAAATTTTGTTGACTTTCACTGTCAATAGCAAGTGGGGAAATTTCATTCTCCAGACTAATTGAGTCGTATTTTCAGTCTACAATTTCACAAAATTAATTGAATTATCGATGATAGGGATCGAAAGTAGACTTAGTTACTTTATTACTATTTGAATTTATTTTGAAATTAGGTCAGATTTTCATACTTCTATTTATCTTTAAAAACCCAACACCCTTTCCAGAAAGAAAAAATGCTTAAAATTTATTTTATGGAAAAATATCTTTGATATTCTTCATTATGAATTCCGATCTCCTCTCTATTCAATTTTTTTTTTTTCTATATATTTTAACTTCAAAGAATTTGATGTTAAAATAAGGGCATCAACAACGAATCCTTAATTGCCTTCTCTATTAAAATATTCATTCAGAAACTTGTCTTCATTATCATTCAATTACAATTCAATCAGATGTTTATCCTTAAAATCGGCAACTGTTAGTATAAAAATATAACCTCAATCTATAAACTTTACACAAATATAAATACATACACATATAAAATTAATATCAACCCCTTATAAGTTGTCTAATAAAATCTCAGAATTTTTTCTGTATATATATATAATATATATATTTCCACCCATTTTAAATTATCAATTTCCATCTGGTCCTTTGAGGATATATGCACTTGCGATAAAACTATAAATTAATTATTTGGTCGATCTTCCAATTTTTTTGAAACGTTAATATAGAGAAAACGCAGTGTAGTCAAATTATTAATTCACGATATTCAAGATTTTGTTGAATAAGAGAGAACAAAAAAAAAGGAGTACGTTTAAAGCGTATTTTTTGAACGTAAAATAATTTTATGGTAAAGAAACAATAGGACACCATGAAGTGTGTTAGTTATTGATTTGGAATAATCGCTTATAATGAAAATACTCTTAACAATGAGATTTTCAATATATATTATTGTTTTACTTACTTGTATTCGAGCTTCGTTTAGTTTCGTTGTCCGTGCTAATTCTTCCCTGCAATAAATATCTGGATAATGTGATTTAGCAAAAGCTGCTTCCAATTCAGCTAATTGTTCCTATAAAAAAATTAAAAAAGAAAAATTTAAAATATTCATTTTTTTGTATTGATGATCAATTTTTGGACTGAAATTTATTGTCATATAAAAAGGATAAAAAGGATATGCCTTAAAAATATTTTAAATAATTATTATTTTAATTAAAATTTATTATTTACCTGTGTAAATGTTGTTCTATGTCTTCTTCTTGCTGGTGTTGGACAGGATGCTGTGGTTGGTGTATGACCTGTATGTTGACTTAATGACGATACTCCACTTCCTGGTGATGTGACACCACCGGATACTGATGAAATTCCACTATTTGGTTCTGGTTTAAGTTTTTTAAATGCACCTTCCGCTAGAAAAGTTTTTTGAAAAACTTTTTTTTTTAAAAAAGCATGCACAAAAAATGTATTTTAGTTAAACAATATTTTAAAATATTTTATAGTTTATTAAAAAAATATATATGTATATGTATGTAAAATAAAAGTTATGTGAATTTATAATTAATATATTCAAAGCAAATTTAATAAATAATATACATAAGTGAATTTAAAACAAATTTATTAAATTTATTATTTAAATTAAATATAATTAAAATGAAAATATTTCTTTCTGTAAAAGAATGTAAGGACCAACAGCTTAAATGTGAGAATTTCCTTTAAACATTTGTAACTCAGACCTATTAATTTACAAACTAATTGTAATATTTTCGAAGTTTTACTTTTATTTATAAGATGTTAATTTCATTAAGATAATGCTTTTAATGACATGGAAATTCAGGTGTTAATCGTATTAAAATAATATTTCAGGAAAATTTATTATTATGGTACTCAGTACACTTAGATAGAATAATCTACAAATTTAATAAGTAGAACCGTGACGTAATGAATAATTCTATCATACACTATTCTGAAGTTAGAATTTCTGTGATTTTAAAAGGCGTTTTAATTTCCAGTATTACCTAAAGCATGATTGAAAACCAAGAAGAGAAGGTTAAAATTTAAACAGACACTTAAATTTTCTATCTTCCTATTAATAAGATCTTAAAATTTTTTCCGTCTATATCCTTCTTCGAAAGGATCTTTTTGTGGTGTGTTTTCAGACTATGTGCTCTCAAACGATAAATTATATCGTGTGGCACCGCATCGTCTGAAAACGCACGACACTTTTTTCTTAACCTTTTTCTAACTTCATTCTATTTCTAATAATATAAATTGAATGCAAAAATAAATAATAAGAAAGTTATCCGGAAGCTATTAGTTCCAGAGGAAATAAGTCCGGTATTATACGAGTTTAGCAGTGAATGCAGGAGTCAAGAATGACATCATCTGATTCTTCATATTATTGATCAGCTGATCCGCAGTGGAGTGGGACCACACCCCGCTTAAGAATTCATGATGTCGTGCCACATGAGAGCCTCTTTATTGTTTTAGATGAAATGGACCAAGCTGCTAAAACTATTTTTCACTATGTTCACCAAAACTTGTATTTCTACCGTTTTTAATCTTATTATTGCATGGATATAATGAATATTATATCCATGCAATATGGATATAATATTCATTATATCCATATTGCATGGATATAAATTTTTATACTTTTATAATTCAGATTTATAACTTTCAAATAAATCCAAAATTAGCACAACACTGTAAATACCAAAAAATTGAGAAAAATTCTGTACATATACGAATGTAAAATTCTACCCGATATTCCACAAAATCGAACGACATTTAAAATACTACAGTGACTGCTGTCGTCTGTTTAGGTACAACGTAGTTTAATGGAGAAATAGGTGTCGTCTGTTTTTATGCGACGTGGGGTTTAAAATGTTAAATGCAATACGGCTTTTGTTTATAGTTTCATATTTTATTTAAAAACTAAAATTTGTCCTTATTTTTAATAAATTATGAATTTAAAAATATAAAATATTTTATAATTATTTATTATACAACTGATTTAGTATAATTCTATATAAATCGTCTCTGAGAGAGACTCTTCTAAAAGTTTGTGTTATTACACCTTACTATTATTGTAAAGGTTAAGAAACACTTAAGTATTTGAAGCAATTTTATATTAATTTTAAATCATCAAAACTGCTTCAAATTAGTAGCGATATTTGTGGTATTATTAAAGCAATAATGACAATGGAAACGCAGAATACTTCATGTAAATGATGAAAGATCTACTAAAGGTTTCTGTTAGCAATGTATTTTTCTTCAGAAACTAAATAGTTAAGGAACTTGACTTGTTAATAGGAATTTACTTTTTTATATATGTATAGCTTGTTAAACAACAACGATTAATAATACCAATTAATCTAGCAAATATCCTATGAAAAAAATAATCCTGTGAATTATTAATATGAACTTTTCAAAATCGGTAAACTTTCATTTAGTATTGTAATTAATTTATTATTATCCTATCCGAAGGTAATTTTCTATAATTATAATATACCAGAATTTAAATAGGAAAAATTAATTCTGGTGTAAACGATGAAAAATTTTCTGTTTATAATATAAATTCATTTTAAATTTAATTACATTCAAATAGTTGACAAATAATTTAATTAGAATATTTATGATATTGAAAAAATGTGTTTAGGTCAGTAATAGACTTTTATAATAATTTATCTAAAACATATGTATATATACATAAATTATATATCGACTGGTATATTTTCTATTTCCGTTTTTCAGTAATCAAAAATCAAAAAGAATGAATAACCTAAATCCAACTGAAAAAAGAAAGCTAGAAATTATATTTTATGTTTATCATGTTTTTTATTCGAATTCTTAGCCAAATAAGTATTTATTTAAATAAATGCAATGAGAAAATGTTAGACCGACGGTGGCTTAAGTGGTAGTGTGCTAAGCTGTGATACATTAGGTACTGGGTTCAACTCTCGTCCGAGACATCGTTGTTAGTCTAAGTTTACTCAGTTTTAAATGTGTACCAGTAAAGTAATAAAATTACAATCAAATGTAATTTAAGACTGGGAAAAATGCTAACGGTCGAGGCCATTTGCTAACAAAAAATGCCTCACTAATAAAGCCATTAGCTTGATGCAATTAAAAGTTTCTTCACTATAAAGAAATTTATGGTTCGGAATCCATATAAAACTAGTAGGTCCAAATCCAATATAAAACAAGTGCAGATAACTCGGTACTTGGACCCTATGTTCCCCAGTGTTGTGAATAAGGAAAAAAAAACAAAAATGAGAATATGTTAAATGGAACCATCATAATTGGAAATCGGTACAAAAATTCAAAAGAATATTATTTCAATTTGATTTTTTATACATTTATAAATATGTATAAAAGATACAAATTTTACTGTCAGTCCCTATAAAAAAACTATATAAGGATATTTCCTATTTAAAAATAAATCGCCGTTTTAGGTGGTCTTTATTCATTATCTTTATTTAGAGATTATATTATTGCATAACATTTATAATTTATTTTCATCTTCAGGGACGGTACTATTTGCTAATTGAAAATCACATCATTTTAAAAGAAAGTTATTAAAAATAATAAAAAAATTATAGTTACGGAAAATTAATTGTTTATATTATTTATATACTGAGCTTTTACTAATTTCCTATAAGTTAATAATCATACTCAATCCCTAAAATTGTCAAAATTTATATTCTAATTATATTTCTAACAAAATCAACATTGAAAAATTAATCTAATTTTAATATTCAGATGACAAATGTTTCCATTAAATTATAATAATTTCAAAAATTTTTAAGTTAACGATTCTAATAACTTGTTGCCCAAAACATTACTTCAAAATTAATATTCATCCGAAAAAGAGTTTAAATATCCCAAAATGATGATAATTGTGCATTAAATATTAAATAGAATTTCAAATTTCTCAATTGGACCCTTGATGGAATTTTTTACACTATATTTATACTATATGAAAAGATTCTCGAAATAATCTTTTAATTTAAAACCATCATCATAATAAATGCAGAAAAAAAGGATCCTTATGAAATTTAATCCCATGGAACAAATATGAATATGCAAATGGGATAATTTATGTAAATTTGAATGAAAGGTTAACAAAATGTCATATTTTAGTTATGAAATTACCTGAGCTACTGTTACAAAACAAAAAAAAAATAAATTGCTCAAAAATGATCAGAAGCCGCGATTTTATTGGAAAAATAAATGTCCTAAATAATTATTTTAATGATTTATTTGGTTTTTAAAGTATAAAAAATCATGTATTGTGATTTAATTTATGTAAAAATTTAATTTTCCAAACATTAAAGCTTCTTTAAATTAACAAATATTTATGATTATAATCAGAAGATTATTTTGTTATTGGTTCAATCTTTTATTATTTATGTTGAAATGTGCACAAATTTAAAGAATAATTTGTGGCACATGTAGGAAATAGATTTCATTGTAATTTTTCTAGAGAAAAGTGAAAATAATCCTTTCCGAATAATTTATGTATTGTTGATCATTATTAACTTTTAAAAATTATGCCGAAAGTTTTGTCAAATAAATACTTTTCAAGTGCAAAATTAAGTTGGCAGGTTATAATCAGTTTCTTGTCGATAATTAAAATTGAATAAAATGTTAGCAAATACCAATATTGTAAAATTATATTAAAATATCAATTTACAGGAATAAATTAGAAAGATGTTTGCACAATTGTTTCAAACTATCATCTATAAAATTACTTTAGTGGAATTTGGAAGATAATAAATTAAACATTATCTTTTTAATTGCAGTCAGATTTCGAAACACTTAATTACAATTTGAACTCACTATTTTTATAATTCTGAACCAAAAATTTACTTAGAAGCTTGTATAACCAATTGTCAATTGGCTTTGAGATATTTATTGCCGGTAACTACTAATATTTCATATCCCGTGAATTTGAATTATTTTAACAGTGATGGTAATAATTATGTTGTATTAGAGTAGATTATAGTTTTGAATTTCTGATATAGTTTAAATATGCGCCACTTGAATAGTCAATAGAATTATTTTAAAAACTGGCGC
This sequence comes from Empis livida, assembly GCA_963932195.1. Classification (NCBI taxonomy): domain Eukaryota; kingdom Metazoa; phylum Arthropoda; class Insecta; order Diptera; family Empididae; genus Empis; species Empis livida. The sequence continues at coordinate 23,924,296 of OZ010648.1, forward strand.
ATATTTAAAGGTAAATCAGAAATTTGAAACTATAATCTACTCAAATTCAACATAATTATTACCATCACTGTTTAATTTCCATAATAAATTATTTTAATTTTCATTTGAAAATAATGGAAAATGAAATATAAAAAAGGCACTGTGATTTAAAAAATTCATTTAATTGAAATGCCTCGGAAATGTGCATACAGGAAATGTCTATAATCTTTGACCGTATATGAGAAGATTAAAAAGGATTTTATTCTATGGTCAGTTTCTATAATACAATAAAGATTAAATACTTTCGTAGTTAATTGTATTGTTGGACAACACAAAAGTGGTATGAACATTAAATGTTAAAGTTGGTGGGATAATCTTTTATAAATGGCACTATATTGTTAAAGATACTTGAATAGTCATTAGAATTATTTTATATTTTATTTAAATCTGCCAGAACTTGAATCTGCTAAAAAGAAAAATAACCCTCAGTTTTATTATCTGCTTGAATTAAAGGATAATAAAAATAAATAGAAAATTATTATTACCGGATAGTGAATGATCAGATAATCGTGTTGGTGGCGTATGTGCTGGTGTATGATGATGTGATGATGAATCCATACCGGGTGTTGGTAATCCAGTATATAATGAACTAAAATCTTCTGGCGTACTGCTACATTTTCGCTGATGATTAACACCACCAGCACCACCACCACCACCCGACGATGATGTTTTATCAATGGACGCTAAACCTGATCCTGTTCTACTATCTTGTTGTGCTTGTTGTTGTAATTGCTGCTGTTGTTGTTGTTGCTGCTGTTGTTGCTGCTGTTGCTGCTGTTGTTGTTGTTGTGCTAAACCTAATAATCGATTTTCATGTGATGTTGTTATACCCATTAAACGATTATCTTGAAATGACATAAATTTTGTATCTTGTCCACCATGCTGTAAATTACTATGTGATAATGCATGATCCTCTAATAAACCTTGTTGTAGACCTAATAATCCACCAACTAAATTTGGCCTTAATTCATCCATTAATTTACCTTGGGCACAAGATCCAGCTGCTGAAAAATTCAATTGACGACTAAATATTGCTGGAAATATATTAAATTGTTGTGAATCAGCACTTGATTGTGGACTTAAACCTAAATTTGATGTTGATCCACCAATAACACCTCCACCACCAACTAAACTGATTGATGAATTAACCGGATGTGATATATTATTATTATTATTATTATTTGTATTTGAATTATTATTGTTTAAACTAATTGGACCATTTGTTGAATTACCACCAACACCGCCGCCGCCACCACTACCCGGTCCGTTACTAATTATTGAATGTGGTGCACCAGGTCCATTACCACCAGGTCCACCACTACTATTTGTATTATTATGTCCACTGGTATGATGATTGCCGACGCCACCACCATTACCAGTGCCGCCGGCACAATTATGATGTTTGAAATCCAATTTGGAGCTGAATGGATTTCGTAAAAATGCTTCGAAAATAATGACGGATTTTCAATAAAACTTTTTAAGTTGGAATGAAATAAATTTATTTTATTTTAATTTAAGTTTAATAATTTTCGTTATTTGAAACCAAGAAGAAAACACTATATTTTTGTTTTTTACTAAAAGCAAGAACGAATAATATTTCTGGAAAATTATCCTTTTTTTAGCCGTTTGATTAAACGATTTTCTATTAGTATATATGGAAAATTAAAAACTATATTTCATTAATTTCGAATACACTATTTCACAACTTATTTTATTTAATAATGTCTTTTTTATTTGATTTTATTGTGTTCAATTATTTTAATAAACATTCCCAAAGTTTTTTTTCCGCCGTTTTTCCGGTATACCGTATACACGTTTTTCTCACACAGCACTTTTTTTTTCTTTTTTTTGGGAAATCAATAAGGTAATTTTTAAAATTAAATTTATTTTGATTAAATTAATTTCAAAAAGGAAATTTTTTTTTGTCGAACTTGAAAAACTTAATTGTTGTTTTGTGAGCAACAGTATAGACGATTTATTATTATTCCATAATTTTTTTTTAACTTTTTTTTTTTAAGGATATATTTCCTTTTATTATTTTAGATATATAGATATTTGTATTTATTTATATTTTGTTTTTTTTAACATAAAGAAATGGCGCACGCTTTATAAAAGATTTTCAATGTTTTTTTTTTATTTATTTTTAATATAATTCTATACACAAATAAATAATCCGTACGTATTCGCGGCCGATCAAACTTAAAATGATATACAATATAATATTTTTTTCCCCATAATCATATAAAATATATCTATGCGTATCTATGTATGTATATTATAACGAAATTAAAGATCATGTGCACAAAACACCATCACCGTCAACATTATCAATATTTATTTACCCACCATAATATCAATCATAAAAAGTACTCCTTTTTTTTGTATCATGTTCATATTTCTCCTTTGGCTATTAAAGAATCCTTCTTGAAAAAAAAAAGCATAGAAAAAAAAATGTATTTATACACATTAATAAAAACTACACAACAACATAATTTTGCTGATGAAGAATACCGCATCCTGCGATCATAAAACCGATATGTATATATTCTCTATATTTTATTTACATAAACATTTTTGTATTTGTAGATAGACATTTTGTTTTTTTTTTTTTTGTATACATTTGTCTCGTTTTGACTGTTTTGGTTGGTCAATTGTATTCATTTTAACACAACCATAATCATTATAATTGTTAACTATCATATCATCAACATCAACATCAGAGAAACAATAAATTAACCTTTTTTTTTTGTGAGAGTGTTGTGATTGTGTGTGGTTTATAAAAAAAAAAAAAATTGTTGAAATTATTTTCACCCTTAATTTACGAGGATGAATACTTTTAAAAACTTTATGCAATATTTTTAAACTAAAGAATATTAGTTGAACTTGAAGAGTTTAATTATGTTTGTTAAGGAGAACTTTTGTGGAATATCTTTCTTTCTATTTGAATAATCTATCGACGCAAATTCCTACAACTTACTTAAGTCAGGGTAAGAAATTATTATGGCTTAGTTGCAGTTTTTTTAATACAATTTTGCAAAAATCATTCAATATGAATTTGGATACTAGCCCACTACATATTATGTATAGTTTCGTCAAAATTATTATAGCTTTTCCCGTTTTTGCATATTTTTTTTAGCTTAGTTTTAGAATACAGATTATTGATCCTTAAAGTACTATAAAAAGTATATTAGTGCATTAAGCAAATTAGAATTATTAGATTGGAAAATTTAAAATGAATAATTTACAATGAGAAGAAATATGTCATTAAAATTATAACAAATTCTGTAAATGGAGAACACTTCTTCTAGAAAGTTGAAATTAATTATCTGCAGTGCTTGCAAAACAAAATTGATTTTTCCCACTCTTTAAATTAAGTTTTGAAAATATTCAATAATATAAAATCTAGGCTTTTTTTTTGCATATAAATTAGCCTGTAACAATCATTGGATTTAGTTTACTAAAATGATTAATTCTTGTTGGTTTAATTCCCAATTTATTAATTTAGAGTACAACGAAGTTTATTTATTGATCAAATTTTGTATGTCCATTTTTAAGAAATAATTTACTTTACTTAAAATCGTAAAACTTAGCAGCTTACTTTTTATTAAGACTGTCCACCTTTATATAAAATTTTAACACATCCCTTCATACAAATTATTATTAAATGTTGTATTGCGCAAAACTCATCTTTAATTATTCCTTCTTATTTTAGCACCGTATTGCGCATGTTAAAAACATCAAACAAGAACAACAAAAAGTATATTAAATTTCAACCAATCATTTGCCGTAAATTGATTATTAACCCTTAAAAGGATTTCCATAGTAACCTTTACTTTAGTATTTTATACACCAAAGAAATTTATACAAAGTTAAAATTTGTTTTCCAAGAGGATGTATAAAGGGAAAGAGGAGGATCCATTGTTTCTACTATCTAAATGACGGAAGAAAAAAAATTATATTTATTTGACAATTCTAGAAATGGTTTATTTTTTTTTGAAATGGTGAATTGAGTTTATTTCCCGATGACCAAAGAAACAAACCAATTTTTTTTCTTAGTTTTTTATGCTTTAAATTTGTATTTATCAGTATTAGTTCGACATAAATGCTAGGATTTCGCACAATTAAATAACATCCTCTCTATCTTTTTTTCGTAAAATTATTTTATTGAAAATTAGTTTTTATTTTTTTGTATTTAAATAAGAATTTTCATTTTCAAATATATGTATTTAAAAAATAAAAAACTGTTTTTAATCATAAATTTTCCATTTTACGTAATAACTAATAAGCTTTGATATTAAATTTATATTAAAAATATTATATTTTTTTTATGGCTTCACTGAAGCATTATTTTTAAATTAAAGCTCTATGAGTGTTTAACGTTGTTCGAAATGTTTTGTAAAAATGATTTTACCTAGTATCTACAAAATTTAACGTATGTACATAGATAATATAAATTTGATGAGTATTTTGTTGTTGGTTTTGAATCAATTGAAAAATTGTGTAATATTTGTAATTCGACTATAGTAGTGGGTGGTTAAAGAATAGATTTCGAAACATATACATTTAAAATACCTAAATGGAACAAATAAAGTGAACTGCTCTTCCATTTTATTATATGAAAATCCAACAAAAATAATAAAAATCGTTACACAAAAAATTTTTTTTTGACGAAACTTGTTTTTTATTTTTTTACGTATCTACATTTTATATTCAATTCAATATACATACGTCCTTGTTTTCTGTGCCAATATTTATGTATGCGTATGAAATTTTATGTACAATACCAAAAGAATGTACATATTACGGTTTACAAAAGTTCTGGATACAAAAAAAAAAAAAAATAGGATCTTTCTAGTTTATATGGATATATTATATGTGTGTACATACATAATTTTTTTTTTTTAATATTGTTTTTCGGTGGAAAAAGGATAATTCAAATATACACGCTTTTACAAAACAAAAAGGAAGAAAATTAAAGAGACAAGTTTTTTGTTTTTTTTTGCATAACGAAATGACAGAAACAAAAGGAGACAACAAAAACAAATTAAAAATTTTTTTATTCTTTTATGTTTTTCAATTTTACAATAATACATATATTTTTTTTTCTGTCTATACTTTAACATTTTATTTGAACTTTTGATGATTTGCGTTTATTTTGGTGGATTATTTTTTTTTATATCTTAAACTTTTTTTTTTTACTATGGAAATCGACTATAATTTTTTTTAAATATTTAAATTAATTTTTAGATTTTATTATTTTTTTATTAAAAACTTAATGTAATAAATACATATATTATTATAATTAAATTTTTATTTCGAGTTTATTTTGGATATACATATATTCTTGATTAATATTTTATTAATATTTTAAGTTCTAAATTAAAGTTTATTTAAAGTTATTGGGCTTAATATGCTTCAATGTGTTTCAAAAACACATTGAATAGTGACGATACCCTTAATGTTGATTTAGAATTTAAAATTATTTAATGGGCATTTAAATTACATAGTGTTTTCTTTTATAGCCTTTCTATATAATGTTGGCGTAAAATAAAATGTTTTTTTGTAGTTATAGTTATACTATACGCCAATTAAAATAGCTAGCTATTCTGATTCTCTAATGTGTTGGGTGACATTGGAAGAATGGCTGGGTATTTTCGCTGGCGGTATTCGTATAACGCCAACTAAAATAATGTCAGCGTAGGCTAAAAGCTTAAAAAACCTCGTAGGCTAAAAGCTAAAATACACAAATTGTCCGGCCAACAATATAAAACAACTTAAATAAGCATTAGCAGCTGTCAACGATGGCCGCATTTTACTAAGAAAATCGACATTTTTCGCTTCTATGAAGAAAAAAATTAATAATTTATGATCATAAAAAAATCTTATTTTGGTATCAATTTAATAAAAAAATATATCTATTTAGTGCATTGCTATCTACAAAAAATTAAAAAAAAATTACGATTGGTAGTTTCGTAACTAAACCAATTTTTTTAAATTTTTTTTGTCAGAGGTTTCAGTCAACACCCAGCATTACAGATTATTATACTGTGCATATGTTCATAACTAACAAATATAGTTTTAAATTTACGCTAACGTTGTAGAAAGGCTGTTATTCATTAAGAATATTCGGAATATTTTGAAAATGAAATGACATAACCAGTGGTCGAAGTGGCAGATTAAAAGTGGGTGTGATGGTTTAAAAAAATAAAAACGTATATAATTTAACAGCATATAAATAAAATATAAAAAACAAGAATTAATTTATTTAGAAAAAATAAATAGATACGTTACAAAATTATATAAACACAATAAGTTCTTTCAAGCAGTCACCTGCAATCTGCAATGCTTAATTAATAAATCTGAAAATAAAAAAAAAAATCTAAATTATCAAAAATTTATCCATTTTTTTAAAACATATAATTTCTTAAACAAAATTTAACAAAACTTGGAATTTAGCCAACGCGATATGAATATATTTTCAAAGATAAATCGGCTAAAATTTAAAATTTACGAAAAGCTGGAAAAATTGTTACAAAAGAAGTACATGGCCTAAGTAATTTTTTCATACAAGATTGAAAATTTTCAAATATTTTTATTAAATTAAAATTGAGGAAAATGAAAAGTTATTGAATTTGAAAAATGAAAATTAATTTTTATAATGTGTTTTATATTAAATAAACTCTGTTTATTTTGTTGTGTTCTCTTATTCCATAATTAAGTGTCTTCTTTTATTGCGGAGTCAATAAAAGAAGACACTTAAAAAATAAGTTTAGTGCAAAAAAACCAAAACAATCTTAAATGCGATATAAAGATATTAAAACATCCAGGAACATAAAATTCCACATAATAAAATAAATGAACGATTTGACTTTAAAAAAGTTTGTTAAAAAATAAACCATAATTGAAACGTTTTTTTGGGGAAATCGATTTATAATTTTAAAATTAATGCAAATTACTCATAAAGTTCATAAGGATACATCGAATTCAATCAAAATCCATGAAATTATTGTTTCTTTATATGTCAATTTACTATTCTCTATTTTTAATCTCAATTTATCTATTTCACAGATTTTTTAAAGCACCACGAAACACCAATATTTGAAAAATCCACAACAGACCAAATCTCATTTGGCAATATTTCTTTTAATCTTACGTATCTTTTTAACCTTCTTTTTATTTTGTACTATTTTTTTAATTGCCATTAATTTTGAAAATTATAAATAAATTTAATCAATATTAATTTTTTATTATCCGAAAATAAATATTAATTAGTTAATTAGCGCGTACATTTAAAAAAATTGATATATATTTATTTATTTGTTATAAATCATCTAAATTCAGTTAAAGTTTGGAAAAATTATCTACAATTTAATCCAAAATAATTGTCCAAAATCACCTGTAATTTTTAGGTGATTTTTCTAATCTCTTTTTTCTGTTTAGCATTGTAGCTAACTTGTCTTCTTCTAATTCTTATATTAAAACTAAATATTAATAACATAACACTTTTGTTTCTCCAAATTTTGAAATTACTTTGTAATGAATAATTCAATCTATTAATTTAACTTTTTACAGCCAAACGTGCTAGCATTAGACATTAATACCGTTTTATATTTATTTACTAACAATACTTAATAAATACAAAATTAATTAATTTTTATTAATTATTCATCAGAATTTTATGGAAATTTTAATTGGTCTTACACTAATAGTTAAATAATACATTAAAACTAAAGATTTTTTCATGTTCGCGGAATGACGTAGTAGGTAAAAAGGGGTGGAGTTAAAACTATTTTTTTTCTTATCAGGTTTTGAGCTATAAATGTGAGATTTGGTGTTGATAGTCAAAATAATAAATTTGCAATCGTTTAACGAACCTGTAATCGTTCGTTTATAGTAATCTTCAAAATGTCAAATATTGAGTTTTGCATACTTGTCATGCTAAAAAATCACGTCGTATTCATTAGAAATTGATGACTGCTCTGGAAAGCCAAGTTATGTGGCCAAGTTATTATGAAAAGTTGAAGAAACGCTTATGTGAAATAGTCGACTAAAATTAAAAGAAATCGCATAGAAACACAAACTATAGGAAACACCCCATAAAAAAAATGCTTACACCCCATAAAAAAAAAACACCATGTTGAATGTAATAAGCAGTTGTTGGATCTGTGATGGAGGGAAATCCGTCAAACATTATCAACATAATTGTAACTGGTGCTGAAACTTGGGTTCATCATTATGATTAACTAAGAAGTTAACCGTATTTTAGGACTCGGAACTACATCATTTATAAGAATCCATAAAGAAAAAAAGGAGAGGTAAATTAACTAAAAAGGTACTCTTAATTCATCTTAAAGCACCTGTGCACTGTGTGTGTGTTTTTATGAAAAGGATAATTTTGTTTAAAAACACTCGTGGACTGTGCTAAAAAAAACAGAATGTATGTCAACATTTTCATTTCCAAAAAAAGGTTGATTTCATTTCCAAAAAAGGTTGAATTTAACTATTAAATTTAGTTTAAACTACTTCTGTTCACTCAAATATTATAATATAATATTTGAGTGAACAGAATGATTAAAATAATTAAAATAACTATAATATCGTTATATATTTTATAATATCAATAAACCTTTACTTACATCTATTTTGAATTTTTAATTTCATAGAAATATATTTATTAATTTTTATATCTCACTTTAAATAAAGCCTGGCTAAAATTTACTCAAACTTAATTTAACTATCATATTATTTACCAAAAAATATCAGATTTCAAAATATTAATAAATATAAATTCATTTTTTTTAATATATTTACTTTAATTTGGAGATACTGCCTATAACTGGAGGAAAGCGAATTGGTTCAATTTGTCTAATAGCAATAAGATACTATCAAAAAATAATTCTATACAAAACTGTATTATTAAATATGTATATATATTTAAACAATTTATTTAAAAAAAATTATACCAAAATTATAAAAAATAATTAATCCTTTTAATAAAATAATTTTTAACCCAAAAATATATATTTTATTTATTAATTTAAACAAAATAAACCTAAAAGTAATTATTTATTATTTCAGGTTAAGGGCTTTTATAAAGACGGTTTTTGTTTCACCATAAAAAGTAAAATTGCGATATTTAAATTGCTCCCTAGTTAAATTGAATCCAGTGGCATTGTTCTCCAGTGGAATTCAGCCTTATGGAATGGTGTTTATTGTAATTGTTCTAGTTTAATCGGCTTTAAATCGAAATGTCCCATATATGAAACATGAGCTGTAAGAGTAAGACTACAGAAAATGAGTTCAATCAAAATCAAGTCCTTAAATATCCAGAAACAAATAAAAATTAAAATAATTTAGTACATTTCCGAATTATTAATGAAATTTGGTTCATCACATAAAGAATTGACAATTGTGTGTTAAATATTCTGTATTAATATTTGGCAACTATAAGTTTCTTCACACTATAAAGAAATTTATGGTTAGGAATGCATATAAAATTAGTAGGTCCAAATTGCAATACAAAAATATTAAAGAAACTTCAAGTTTAGTGGAATGAACAAGGAAAAGATCATAATAAATAAAAATAATATGCAAAAGTAATAGAAACCAGTTAAAATAAAACTAAAAACTAATTTAGTTTTTAAATTTAAAAAAATTGGAAGTTAATTTTTTTTTGTTTTTAATATAAATTATTGTTATTAATCGGATAGTTATCAGCATAAATAATTCGATTAATTTTACGAATCTGCAATTTTATAAATTATTCAGGCAGAATTACAAATATTGCTAATTTACGTATGAGTAAATTTTTACTCATATTTGAATAAACTTTTTTAGATCTCAATTTCAGTTGTTACGAACATAATGTTTACCAAAAAAAGGTACTTTTTCACATAAAATTTTTATATATTTTTTTTTTCATAATGGAGGATTAAATATGTCAAAAATTTTATAAAGCATTAAAAACCTTTTAAAGATATTTCATAAAAAAAAATAAGATTTATTAAAAAATATATTAATAAAGTAACAAAAACCTATATTTTAAGTAATTATTAATTTATATTTTCTATTTTTCTTATACATTTTGTGAAAATGTAACGTAAAATATATTTCTGTTATAAAGTTTTCTCGAACTCAACATTAAAAAAGACAAGGACTCAAAAAAGAAAAACCTCTCTCCACAAGAAAATAATATTCATTTTTCAATTATTATAGAATTTTATTTTTTTTTTACTCCTGTTTTGCTTGGGTTTTTAACTATCAACGGTTTTTATCACTTTAACTATAAATTTTTTAAAAGCACATGAATATAAAAAAAAAGAAAAAAATTTGTTTGCTATCCTTTTTTTTTTTTAAAAAAAAAACATCATCAACAACATAGCATAAAAAAGATATTTCATGTGGTTTTTTAACTTTTTATAATTTACCGCTAAAAGCTCCTTTGAAAATATGATGCTTGACAATAAATATATAGATAGAATTTTTTTAAACGAACCATATTCGTCCTGTTTTGAGGTTTTTTTTTTTTTGTTTTTTACACCTTAATACTACAAAATTCTTTGCTCGTAGAGGAAAAAAATAAAACAAATTTCAGCTTTAAAAATACATATATATACGAAATTTTTCAGTATTTCTTTTTTGTTTTACTCTAAGGAATAAGGATATTAAAGTCCTGTAAGGTTATTGAAAAATTTATGGTTAACAAAAAAAAAATTATTGAAAATTGGAAGAAATTGATGAAAATGTTTTGATATTGAAGAATGATAATTAAATAGGATTAAGTAAATACACCCAACTCTTTTTTTACACGGTCTTTTTTTACACGATTTTGAAATCACACGATCCACAAAAAGAGAACAAATCTTCTTTTTTTATACGAAATATTTGGTTTAACACGATTTCCAAAAAAAAAAAATTCTTATTAATTTTTTTTATGTCCTACTCGGGGAATATCCAAATTTTATTATTTGATGTATTATCAAGAAACTGAAGTCGCATTTTCTATTTTTCTATTTAAATTTTATTGTTGTGTTCAGTTCGTGGAAAAATTATGTTTTAAATATTTATTTATTTTTTGCACGGTTTTTTAGAACAACTTATGGTTAATTTTTCTATTTTACACGGTTTTTTACAATTGTTGAACACATCCTCAATTTTAGTATGATTAGCATGTCTTTTTTTACTCGATTTTTTTTTACACGATTTTAGTTCGAACGTATTTACCGTGTAAAAAAAGAGTTGGGTGTATTTTAAAATGGTAACCAAATAACCATTAATATTTATATTAAATTTTGATAATTTAGCACTTTCAATTATACTTTTTCATTTTAGAAATTTCAGAAATTTTCGAAATTTTTGGAGAATTATTATTTTATCCTTTAGTTTTATTATTTTCAAAACTTTTTAAAATTACAAAAATATTTCAAATTTATGTCATATAGAAAATTAATAGAATTTAATTTTCCTTTAGATTTAAATATAAATTAACTATAACTTCGAATATGGATTAGTTCATCGTATGTATTGTAATCAATCTAAAAAAAACTTATATAATAATAACTAATCTGAATGCATATTTAGTTAGATAAAATAACCATAACAATATTTTACCATCTATAAAAGGTTTTTTTCTCCAAAAAATTTCGAAATTTCTATGAATGTACCTGTATCCATATATAATTGCCATTTTGTGTACAATTTATTTATTTCAAAATATTAGCGTTATTACATATGAAATAATAAACATAAAAGATACCGGGTATATTTGAAAATATCTAAAATTTTAAAAGAGTGAATATAAAATGTTAAAATTTCAGGAAGCGATATGTGAGATCGATATGTCCCGGTAATTAATTACAGCTGAACTATAACTGAATTTATATAGACCTAAGAAAGATATAACAGTATCATAAATTAGACAAATTAGATTTACCGGCGAAATATCTTCTGAAAGGCGTTGAGAATAGCTTTTGGATATGTCATAGTTCTTATAGAAAAATAACCATAAAATCGCCTATTTGAGAATCTCTAAAATTATTTCAGTCGGTAAATCTATATGTATTTGCTAAAATATAAAAGTTTTTGGCGGTTTTCAGTAAACAACGAAGGGAATCTATTTTTAAAAATATGTTAAAAGTGTGTTTCTTATCTTTTATTATTATTATAGTAAAATAACTGGTATACCTTAGATTTAAGCCCTGCTCATAATTGGTTATGATTTTGATGTTTAAAATTTTTTAGAATTCATATTTGTTATTCGTCCTTAAATGACCATCTTATATATATAATCTATCTGTAATTATTATTTTCTCTATTGAAAGGAAAAGCTGTCATACATAAAATTTCAGCTTTATGTTTCTTTAACACGTTCGCGTTCTTAGAGAAATTATAAAATTAAAAATTTTATAATTCCTCTAAGAAACGCATTTATTTTATAGCCTTAGATTGTATTAATATTTTGACGTCTCCAGACGTAATTTGAATATGGATAGAAACTACAACGACGTCTTATGACGCGATCGTAAATCGAGAACGTGTTAACGTCTAATCTATGTTATCAAAACCATCATTTATTGACAAAATATAAATTATTGAATTTCTAAAATATAGTAAAAAATGAATTGATAAAGTTTTTATACATCCGGTACCAACTATTGATAATATAATATATGTACATATATGTATATAATTTTTTTTTTGTATCCCAATAAAACATTAAAAAAAACCTGGGAATGGATCTGAGAGATATCAGTTGCTTTTAGACGGTAATTGGCTAGTAAAGCTTTTAAATTTATATTATATGCGAACATATATATTTATACTTTAATATATATCCTGTATACAAATGTATATGGTTTTATGTATATATGTATATAAATAAATGTTAGTGCGTTTTTCATATACATTATTATTGCAACAAGGATAATATATTAAAGTTTCTTTATATATTTCTATATACATGTATATACATCAAAAACAAACCATTAATTTTTTTTTTTTTCAAAATATTTTTGACTCATCCCTATTTTTTTTCTCATTTATGGTGTGGGGAAGCTCTTATGATAAAAATTATATACGTTTGTATACGTTTTATAAATACGTATAATATATATATACTTTCTATATTAGTATAAAAGCCTCGTAATTTGTTTGTAAAAAAAAAATATATATATTTTTGAACCATCACAAAATAGAGAGGACACTACGTAAATAATAATAAAAAAAAAACTAGAAATTTTTCATTAGCTACGACGAGGATGAAAATGACAAACTACAAAATCGTTATTTCTTTTTTTTTTCTAGAAATCAAGTATAAAAATGAAATAATTTTTAACATTTTTTTTTACTAAAATTTTAAGTTAAAATAGAAATTTTGTATAGCATACGTTAAAAAAGGATGTTTATACATAAATTTATATATAATTTCTATTCAGGGACTTAAGTTTTTTATTAAAAATTTTTTTTGTACATCAGTTTTAGTATATTTTAGGATTTTTTTTTTTGTAAAATATATTATATATTTTAATCTTCTGAATTATATTTTATTTTTTCTCTGTATATTTTATACTTTTGTATATTAAAATTAAGTACCTACGAAATTATGTATTAAAGGATTACCGTAAAAGGTTTTGTGAATTATAAATAAAGAGATTCCATCCATAAGATTAATAGATATTAGTATACATTTTTATGTATATGTATATAAAAAGTACTAAATATATAATAATTAATTAAAACAAATGGACCGAAATAATAAATAAAAGCAATTTTTTTTTTTTTTTGAAGTCGTTAGAATAAAAGAAAACAATTTATCTTTCAGATATAAATTAATTTTTTAATTTTAAAACTGAATTTTATTAAATATAAAATTTTATGAATAAGAATATAACAAAATGTTATTAATATAATTTACGTAATTTTTTTCTTATAAGATTAAAAGTTTCAATTATTATGGAAAGTTTAAATTAATAATAATTTATTAATTATGTATTAGTATATACATAAATTTTTGGAAAAGATTACAATTTTTTATTTTATTTTTTTGTTATTGTAAACTGAAATGATTTTAATTTTATTAAAGACTATTTAGTTTAAGTTAAAAATAATAAATTAATTTAAATATATTTTACAGAAATAATTTAAAGGCATTATTATTATTATATTAGCTTATATTGTGATTTCATAAATTATAAATTTAAAATTATTTTTTATGAATTATTAATTTTAAGAAATACATATATGTACATATAAAAAAATTGTTAATAAATTTAATTCCATTCGTTTTGCCATTTTGGGATAAAATTGTTCAGATAGTCTCACCATTGTTTTTGCTATTATTTGTCATTATAGAATATACTTATATTTGGCTTTGCATATTTCTGTTTCTAACTCAATAGCTCTGAATAACTATTATTATTGCTCTTTTTACAGCCAGTTGGCAAATATGTCATTTGATTGACTATTGTGCAAAAACTCTTTCAAGCTGTTTGGTTATTCTGCGCTCTACTTTTTTTCCTTGTCTCTTGGTGAAATAAATTAGCTTGACAAGATAAATATAATCTTCTAAATCTTCTATATTGATCTCATTAATTTTTATTGCTTTTTAGTTATGCTTAGTTTTATGCTTAATTTTATCAGTATTTATTTTTGATAAGTTTAATTCACGTACTAGTTGTTGCTTATAGTGATGTGATGTTGCGCTGCTACTAAAGATCACTGAATCTTAAATTATTTAATTTTCTGAAGAGTTATTTTAAAACCAGTGAAACCATAGCCGGAAATAATGGAGCGCCTCTTCGAACACCATTTTAAAGTTCGATCAGAAGGCTGATCATGGGGCGCTCGGTTGTATCAAAACCCTTTACGAAATCACTTGAATGATTTAAATTTGTAATATATAAATAGATATGATATTCAGGAGAATTTTTTATAATTTGGTTTATACTCTGAAGATAGTAAATTGTAAAACAACCAGATCTCGGATTGATCAAATTCTTATCTAAATTTTTTCCACAGGGATTTTGAAAAGATTTTATGAATTTGAAATTAAATTAATCGGTCGGTAATTGTGAATATCTTTTAATTTTCTTTTTTTTTATATAAAATTGCAAAAATAATCGAACTTTTTATATTTGCATTGCCAACACTTTTATCGTTTTTTAATTCTTGTATAAGTTTCGAACTTTCTTCAATATGCAGTTACGAAATATGAGATAAGTTATTAAAGTTCACGGAGTCTGTTTCTGTATCATTTATCTGTAATTGACGAATCTTTTTAAAATTGTGTTATTCTATGTAAAATTGTGTAGCTGCTAGCTGTATCTTGAATCAATTTACGATTGGATAACATTTTTCCATTTTTATTTACTTCATTCATCCATTATTTTCCTGCTGATAAATTCTGTTTTGAATATCTTTTTCTACCGCTTTTTTTGATAATTTAAAATCTTCCAACGGATAGCAAATATGACATATGCTTAATTATTGAAACTGATATTATCATACGTCGTATTAAAAGGTTTCCTAACAAAACTTACGTTCATTATTATTATTATTAGACCTGTAAAGAAGTATGTCTCAGACCTCAACTAAATATCTAATGTGTAATTTTCGAAAATCTGCAATAACTTTGTCTACATAAATTATGAATTTGTATATTTTAAATTTTTACTTACTCTTTAATATTTATAAATAATTTCCACCCACTATTTAAAGCTCCACCTGCTTTTAGATGTTTAAAACTAACCTAAAATTAACAAAAATACAGATTTTATTTTGAATGATAATTGTACTGTGAAGTGTAAAAACACATGTTACACTTTTAAAAATTCTCTATTTTTGAAAAGAAAATCGTTTCAAGTTGCGCGCACCCTCCACTTAGTTAAGTGCAAATTATATTCAAATTAATTCTTTTTTATTTTATAAAAGGCCTCTCGTTTTTAATGTTTCAAATTTTTTTTTTTTTTCAATTATTCTATATAGAAATGTAGTAGTATTTATCACGCGCATATCCTTAACCATAACAAAAAAGTAGACATATGTGGCCCCTGAAGGCATTTTTATCCTGTAGTTTATTTTACTTTTCTAAATTTTTTTGCACATCAGGAGGGCGTATCACTTGATTTTTCCAGCAAATGTCATTCGGATAAGCTAAATTTTATCCATCTAGATGATCTCTATTAAAATTCTATATTTTAGTTGACATTTCTTCAAAATAATATACTCGTACTACGGTATTCACAAATAATAATGATAATATAGAAGATTTTAGAATAAATTTTTAAGTTAGGGGTTGTAAAATATATCAATTGGAGGTCTAACTTTAAAATAAAAAAGGACGGTAATAATAATGGGGTAAATAGAATTTTTATGTTAAAAAAATTATATATATAAATTGAAATTGTTGAGAATAATGCATTTTCTTAAGATCCAAATTATATTTTATAGAAAGTTATAATTTTTTTTAAAAAAAATCTTTATAAAACTAATAATGGTTTTATGTTTCAATCTGTTTTAATAATTTATTGACATTAAAATAAATTTATTTTTCATATTTTTAGGATTTCATTAAGAAAATATATAAAATAAAATATTTAAAATTTTATAGAAGAAAAGTGTAATTAAATTTGATTAAAACCAATTTCAAATTGTATTGTAAGAATATTATCAATTTATTTTAAAAGGTTCAATTATTGAGTGTTAAGAATTTTACCTGTAGGATTAAATTTCTTCGAAAACCGACAAAATCAAATATACAAATAATGTTGTATTTAACCAATTACTTCTGTTGTTAGTTTAGTATTGGCAATGAAATGTTAAACTTTGGCGATATTAAGATTAGGTGTTATTGAAGATTCAAATGAAAACAAAAACTTTAAAAATTATTTGCTAAATGTACTTTAACATTTAAGATAATAATTGAAGAACTTAGTAGATGAAGGTGTTAAGCGACAGTTCAATTTTCAGTAAATCGCGGTTAAAGTTATAGTTCTTAATTGTATATTTAATATTTCTTCTCAGTGAAGCTTCAACGTACCAAACCAAACCCTTCATTGAGGCACATACATATTAACTAAAGTTATTACTTTCTTTTTTATGTGTTAAGGTGTCAAGCACGCGTCAAAGCGCTATTGGAGTTTCTACATTAATTAGTATTTCGCTTAGAATTTTTGGTGAATTACACTTATGCAATCCTAAGTTAAGCAGAAAAATAAATTATAGAAATATTAACCATTCAGTTTATCATATTAAAATTTTTGTAACCATCTGTTTTGTAAATCATTACTGCAATCCTTTCGCATTCCAAATACAATTCATTTTATTTTGAAATGTAAAATATTTGTAATAAATTGACAATTAATTCTTATTTTCTATACTATATAATTAAATATGATAGAATATTGATTTGTCGCTTATTATTCATTATTTTTGCTGGTATGTAAATAGGTGTCCTAAATAATGATCCATGTACCAAAAGATTAATTTACTATAAACTATCCTTTATTAAAAGTTTTCATTTATAATATCAAGAATAAATTTGAAAAATTCGCGTAAAAGTATCAAATTTCGATAGAAAATTATTGTTACAGTTTTTCTGGTTTATTGAAAATTTAAAATTTTTTTTTTTACTATATAGTATACAATACTGCAACATGTATTATATTCTAACATATGGTCTTGTTGGTGATAATTTGACACCTCATGGTCTATTAACGTACATATAGAAAAATTATGTAGGGTATTTTGATTCATTTCATTTATATGTACTCAGTTTTGTAGATATATAATTGAAAAGGGATTAATCGGTAATCAGAGAGTTGTATATATATAAAATAGATGGGCCCTTCGTCAACTTAAATAATGTATAATTTAAAACCTATAAATAATTGTGAATTAAACAAAAGTCGTGGTAGTATAAATAAATATAGTAAATTGAGGAAGAGAATATTATTGTTAAGATTATTTTTACTATAAAATGTGAAGTGTTAAATTTGTGGGACTTTTAATACTTTTATCCTTTAATAATGAATAATGAAAATGTTTTTTAATTACACTTTTCGGCGTTTTTTATGTAGGTGATGATTTACGGATTAAAAATAGTTATAACCATGATTTTCGCATTAAAGCATGTTTATTTTGTAGTCTATTATTTTATAATGACAAGTTTGGCAAATAATTTGTTTTATATTACAGGTTAAAATATGTTCAAATATATAAAATAGATTTGTAACTTGTAAGATTAAATGTGTAAGATTAAATTTGACTATATAGTTTTCATTATAGTTGTGTGTATATAAATTTGACTATTTTAAATTATTTTATTGTAAATTAAAAAGGATATTTATATTTCTAAATAAAAATTTCAGGTCTTGATTCAAAGGTCCAGAATAGAATTAGGCAAAAATCTCCTGAAACCAACCTAGGCTATAATCTGAAATAAATTAACTATCGGAAATTTCGTAATATGTAATTAGAATTTAATTGTTTTTAAATATTAATTTTTAATTTTTCAACGTTTTCCATCAAAAAATAGTTTAAAATATAATTTCGGAAATTAACAAAATTATTTTGGGCTAAATTTCTGTTTTTGATATTAATTTAAAAACTTACAGAGTCAAAAAATATAAATAAGAAAATATTTTAAAAACAATTTATTTTTATAATGTTCTCTCGGTTTTTTCATCGTAAATAAAAATACGGACAGGATTCAAATATATTGTCCAAAAACAAACGAATTGCTCTTTTTAGAGCTAAAATCTCGTTTGCAGAAAATATTTATTTGGCTAAAAAATTAAGAAAAAGTTAAATAATTTTTTTATATCACAAAATCAGAATAACCGTCACACAAAAAAAAAAAACATTTTTAAATTATCTGTCATGTATCCATATTTTTGTTATGGTGAGGTGAGTATGATTACAGGTAATTTTTTACCAAGTAATGATGACATATTTTTTATTCTGGTCAGCTACAGTCCGGTATATTTAATGACTTTTTAATAAAAGTCAACAATTAAATGAAAATTTTATGTCAAAATATGAAATGTCCTGTTGAGCATCCTTGCTGGAGTAAATATTAAAAAAATATTATTTAAACTAAAATTAAACAGAATTAGCCATAAATAATTAAAAATAAGTGAAACGTGTGTTAATCCTCAATACTATATAATTTCCATTAACATAATTATATTGAAATCCCTTGTTTTTTTTTTAAATAGTTGAAATTATTGTAGGCACGTGTTTTTATTTATTATTTTGATTTTAACCACGCGTACGCTAATAAAAGAAGTAATTTTTGTTGATAAAACGTTTTGACTTTTATACAAAAGTGAAAAAAAAATTGGCAAAACCAATAAAAGATTACTAATTTATTTTTTTTATAAACCCACAATGTTAATATATTCTTTATGATTTTTTATTTGAAATTTTCATTTAATTCACTTCAGGTACTAATAATATGTTTTAGATTGAAATACCAAATACAGTTTTTGAGATTTTATTTAGGATTTAGTTTTTTTGTGGAATCGTAATAATAAAAGGACACGCCACTTGTAGTAACTATTTTTATACTTCATTGTGTATTATTTTTTTTGTTACTTTTTTTAAACAACTAATTATTGCTTTTTAGTATTTATTATTTATTGAATTATATAATTAGGTAGGAGTAATAAAATTAAAATTGATTATTTCCTTTATAAAAATTGATTTATAAAGAACTAATGTAGAGTTACCAGTTAGACCCAATTTACACTTTAAGTCAATTTTATAATTTGATTGTGCTGCAAGGTCCTTTTATTAGATGTGCGAATATTGGCTAACTTCGCCGCATGTTTTAACTGATACAGCTTAACTACAATAAGGCATATGCTGGCTTATACAAACTCTATGAATGATACGATTATATACAAATTGTATCTTTAAACCATATAGTTCTGTATATGGCTCCGTCCTGGTAAATTTTGCACTCTGTTTGGTTATAATTTTGATTGTCAATTTTATGTAAGTACCATAACTACATTTCGTAGTATCGAACACAAATTTGACACATTTGTCTGCTTTTTTTTTTAAATCTCTGTCCGCTTAAATTTTTATACATTTTTCCAGTTTTTAGTTAGTTTTTCACTATTTTTTTCTTCTCTTAAAGTGTTTTAACTGATCCAATCTAAAATTCGCAGAATCCACGTAATCCTTCGATTCGAACTGCTCACAAAGAATTAAACGGATACTGAAGACAACTGCAAATATGGTTTCTTACGGTTTCAGGTAGTAATATCGCTATGAAATCACGGTGGTCTATTAAAATCCTTTAATTAGTAAACTAATTTTGTATCAAAAAAATGTATAAACACAAATGATTAAATCTCAATATCATAATATATTTTTAACCTTTAAAAGAGCTGGCATAAAACAAATAATTTAAAAATACGAAATATTAACTCTTTTGTTGAGTGTCTTATCTTGTTGGGCAAAAACAACATGTCTATACAGTAAAATTATTACATATTCAATATATAAACATATTCAACATATAAATATCCTTCTTCTATCTGCTTAGCGTTAAAGCTTTTCCTATCTGCTTATCATCCTTATAATAAAACAAATTTTCTGGAACCCTTTTTACTCTTGTTCTTTTTGAAATTAAGTATTATGTTAATATGCAATTTTTTTATAAACCCACAATGTTAATACATCCTTACAACTACAGCAAAATTAATTTTAATTTATCTGCTTCAAAAATACGAATATAATGAAAGTACAATTTTCTATTTAAAATTTTTTTTTATTGAGTACACTCTTGTCCTTTTACAATTCACATTTGTTCCTACGTATTGCTGTTCGGTTAGAAAGGGGACAAGCAAAGGTTTTGACTAGTCATTTGGAATAAATTTTTGTATAGGATTATTATTATGTACATTCTATTTTAGTTTAAAACTGTTTAGCTTATATTAAAAAAATCCGTTGTATAGGAAAAGCGACATTTAATTGTAGAAGACCAGTAAAATACAATTTTTTTTTTTTTTGGTTTATAATTATTGTTGAGCGAAGATTATTTTTATTTTTTTATCGGATTTAATATTTTAAGACATTATTTATGGACAAAAATTTACTAAACAAAGTAAATTTCAAGCTTAATATTTTTGTTTACATTATTACAAGATATTTTGGTATGATTATATTAATATTAATAAGAAAGTTAAATATATTATTCAAATATAAGGACTGCTATCAATTTTATGCTAATTTGTGGCACAGTAATTTGATAATCAACAATTATTTTTCATGTAAGATATAATTTATAATATGTAAGTATAGTGTAAAATTAATATTTAATTATATTTTCTGTAATACCGTCGGAATAATAATGTGAAAATTAAACATGTCTTTAAAATTTTATAGTATACAGAAAATTAATATACAAAAAGTTTCTATTAATTTTGATTTAAAAACTACAATTAAATTATAATTCATATATAGTGATAAATTTTATTATTGTGCTACTTTAAAAACGTCTATCCACCATAAATTAAGTAAATTTGTAAAAATTCAATGATTTCCCAAAAATTATTTCCAAAAAGAATAAAATTTTCTGGAACCCTTGAAAAATTATTTCCAAAAAGAATAAATAAAGTAAACCCATTTAAAAATGATTTATTTCATTTGATAAAAATCACAAATTTATTAAGATTTACATCCAGAGCACTTCCAAAAATTTAAATAAAAGTATTAAATTTCTTTCTTGTCTTATCATGCCAGAGTATCATTTATAAATTTGTACACACAAATTTTATTTAAATATTAAAATTTAATAGTAAGTATATGTAATAATTTTTTTTTTAAATTTCACCTTGTTCATGAATTAATAGATTCTTATGGAATCAGTAATTCATAAAAATGTTATATATATTTATATATATATAATTGTAACTCAAAATATATTTTACCCGAAAGAACTATTATATAAATTTTATATTTACTTCATATACAATTTAAATATTTTTAACAGTTCGTTGATAAATCATTGATTCATAGGAATACACACATATGTATCTTAAATTAATTCTTCTTAAAAAAGTTTTTAAATGACAAAAAATTGTTTAAAATAATATTTATTATAAATCTGTATATGAATTACATAATATTTTGTAAAATGTGGTATCCTGTTATTGATATGAATGCGTATATCCTTTAGTTCTGTATTAATTTTGCCTGATATTCATATAAATTATACAGGGTGAATTTGCAATACTTGTATATACTATGCACCATAGTAATTCTTCATTTATTTTGTGCAAAAAAATGTTGCCTTTAAGCGAAATAGTTCTTTTAGGAGTGCGTTTACTATGTGCCAACTGAAACTAAACTATAATATCTATCTATCCCCCAAAGCCTGAAATGTAATTTTTACTGTTATTCATTATTGCTAGAATATAGAGATGGAAAAAATTAAGTATTAAGTACCTGTAGGTTACGAGGTAAAAATCGAATACAAGCTAGTAGAATATACGCAGAATGATTTCTGTGAAGGAATTTACCTTTCACATACTATATACATTTTATTCAGCATACCCGAGAATTAAGGAGCGTGAAGCATTTCAACCTCTCGCGATTAAACGGGGAAAGCCAGGAAGCGCAAATAGTGAAGATATTGCACACAGGATTTGTGCAATAATAGAAGATAATTAATAAATATTTTCAAGTCGTATTAATGGTGTATCTTTCGCAAAGTACACTTAATAATTTTTTACATGATTTTATCATCCATATCATTTTCCGAAGATTTAAACTTTAGAAGATAGTGATGCAGTCAGAAGTGGTTAACTAAAATGCAGCAGAAAATACTAAATTTTAATAAATTCATATTATTGACAGATGACGGAAGATTTACAAAAAATAGCATATTTAATCTCTATAATCTGCATCACTGCAGTACCATGCATAGGACATTATGAGCCAAAGAATTTTAATAAGAAATATTTGATGCAAAATGGTATTAGACCTAATTATTCTTTCACAAACAGTAAATGGTGAAAACTATATAGATTTTTTTTGGAGAATACTTCCGACGATTTATGAGTATGAATTTATTAAAATTTAGTATTTGTTATTGTATTTCTGTTATATGCAGAGAAATATGTTATATGTATACATACATATAAGTTCATAATTTAATCGAACCCAGTAATTGAAATTTATATATTTATGCGAATGAAACTGGTAATATTGGTTTTTAGGAACTAATGTTAATTTTTCTCTGTGACGGTTTATTATTTCGTAATCATCATCATGGTTGGATGAATAGATACATAGATGAGTTAATTTTTTTTGTTTGGACAGATTCATTAACATGAAAGTAAAATATATTTGTGCAAAATTTACGGAAAAAAATTTATTAAAACTTATCTTTGTTGTTTATTTTGTTTTTTAAATATATATATATACTAAAATAACTTACATTAACATATAATACTACAAAAATTTAATTATTTATTTGCTATTCCATTTAAATAAAGATACCAGAAATACAAATGTTCAAATATGATTTGAAATAAATTTTTTGTATTAAGTTGAACAAAGTTTATAATTAATGTATATAATTTTATTTTTATGTAAAGTATTTTATTATATATATTATACATGTATTAATTGCAATTTTGTGAAGAAATAGTAATTTATTTACTTTTTTTTATTTTGTTGTGGATATTTCTTTGGATAATTATAATTTTTTATGTTATCATATTTGATTGATGCGGAATACTCTCTATAATTGAATAGTTTTTACTATTATTTTCTGCATATGTCCTCACATCCTATAAAACAGTTTCTTTTTAATAACGACGCTGCGGAGATCACATATATAAAATTTTCAAGCGCTTTCATTTCGTAGACCCTCAGTAGCTAGAAAAGACTTTCAATCAAATTTTCTTATTTTATGTTGAACTTATTACCAATTTTTACTTAAGTGAGCTAATTATTCTTAATAGTACCACTCTCCTCCAGAGGCTTGATAATACTGACTTTCTGTAATTCAGTCATATTTAAATCTGTGGCGCCAAAGAGAAATCACTTTAATTCCGCAGAGTATAATTCAGTCAAGTTATTTATCTAAGATTTTCTTCTTATACACCAGAGTCTTCCTGAAAAAAAAAAGTTTGCTTAAGCGCATATTTTGTAATAATACATATTGTAAATATATCCAAGTATCTTCTACATTTGTGATTCTATCATGAATGAACTTTCAATATTTTTCTGTACGACCACATTTCAAAAGCCTCTATCTTTTTAACATCATTTCAACATTTTTAACTTAAATTTTAAGTTTAATTAGTTTTTGAAAACAATGTTGGGCAAGTTCCTGAATACAGTTGTAGCTTGTTCATCCTCATGTCGATCTCGGTGTTATTATCAGCATTATTAACAACAAAACTACCCTGGTATTTGACTTATTAACTCTCATACGTAGCCCATATAAATCTGTAGCGCCAAAGAGAAATCACAGTTAATGCACCCTCTACTTTTCTTATAATCAGATTCTTAGCTGTTATATCTAAGCTAAGAATCTGATTATAAGAAAATCAGACAATAAGTTGTTTCTTATCACAAAATTTCATATCAAACAACTTATTGTCTTTATAAGACAATAAGTTGTTTCTTATCACCAAATTTCATATCAAACCAATATTTTTAAATTTATTTTTTATATTTATGTAAAAAACTTGTTTTTACTTTTTTTTATATGAAATTTGTTTGATTTGATTGATATACCGTATAATTATATATATATATATATATTAGTTATACAATATGTACATGTATACCTAATATTTATGCAAGTTAATGTTGTAGCGGTCTTTCTGCTTCACCTGTTAAACAACTTTTTAAATATTGAAATTTCTGTACTTTAGTAGACAGTTGCGTGTTATTTTCAATTGTTGATTTAAATAAATCATGAAAAGATCGCCATTCCTTATAGTCACCATTAAACTTAGGTAACGTCAACCTTGGCACTGGTACATGCACTGTATTTGTATTTACAATATGTGAAGTAGAAATTCTTCAATATGTGAAGTAGAAATGGTTTTGCTGGTTGTTTGCGATAATGTTGCATTAAGCATTGTATTTTGTTGAAGCGCTGATTTCTTTTCGTCTAGTTTTTCACGTAGTTCTTGTAAATAATCTGAAAATACCAGTTCAAGCTCAGAAAATAAATCATCTACGATATATGAGTCGTTCAATAAATTATAAACTCCACACCTGTTGGGCAATTAATGTTTGGATCTCTGTATCGTTATTATTAAAATTTGCCCATTCTGTATTGTGCGCTTCTCTAAGTTGGTTTTTTTCTCCATTTATGATGTATTTTCTTTGCCAGTACTTCTTGCCTGGCAAGCAAATCTTTTAAGTCCGTTGAGATGTTGAATAGAAACCAATTTGTAACTTCAATTAACGACCTTGACGACGTAATTATGCACCTAATACTTTACTATCTACCTAACAATTGTCAACCTCTTAATTATTATCTTGAACAATCAGTTTTATTTAGTAATTTATTAAATTCTTTTTCAATAATCGAGCTTTACATATATCCGGTTCGACGGACCAAAATGTTCGGCGAGCCTATTATTTAAATTATAATTAACTTCTCCTTGAACTAAATAAAAAGATGTATGTAAGCTTTGGATTAGTTATTAAATAATTTCAATAAATTATAAACTTAAATATAATAATTTAATTAATTTGAATATTTTAAGAATTAATTTAAATTTTAATCAGCAACATGGATTATCCAATTCGTTGAGTTCTGTTCCGTTTACAACTGATTGTTTAGTTGATTAATTATGAATTCTTAATTTCACCAACCTTGGTTATCAAAATTCTGTTAGTAATTATTTATTTAATTTTACCATATATGGCTATTAAATTATTAATTAATTAAACCTTAATTTCACCAGATATGGTTATCAGAGAATTTAATTAATTATGTTAATTTCACCAATTATGGTAAGACAACCTTAATTTCACCAAATAATGGTTATCTAGATGTCAATTTATTAATTAACTGTTAGTTATAATAATTGTTAATTTTACTGTTAATGCCTTTTATTGTGTAGGAATAACTGCAAAACTTCCACAAATAAATTGTATATTTTGCAATCTTATCCGTACAAATTAATTGTTAATTATAATCTTTACCAATCCGTCCTTGAAGACTATTTGAAAACGAAAGAGAGAAAAACAAATTCGTATCTCGTTTATATACCCTAAATTTGGTCAAAAACTGTATAGGGTTATGTATTTCGAAAATTTATTCAAATGACATAATTTTATTTTTCTCAATTATAGTTATTAAATTCATTTTCATGAATTATTGTATATAATTGAATTTGTTTGAAATCCTATTATTCACCATCACCATCACCATCACCATCACCATCACCATCACCATCACCATCACCATCACCATCACCATCACCATCACCATCACCATCACCATCACCATCACCATCACCATCACCATCACCATCACCATCACCATCACCATCACCATCACCATCACCATCACCATCACCATCACCATCACCATCACCATCACCATCACCATCACCATCACCATCACCATCACCATCACCATCACCATCACCATCACCATCACCATCACCATCACCATCACCATCACCATCACCATCACCATCACCATCACCATCACCATCACCATCACCATCACCATCACCATCACCATCACCATCACCATCACCATCACCATCACCATCACCATCACCATCACCATCACCATCACCATCACCATCACCATCACCATCACCATCACCATCACCATCACCATCACCATCACCATCACCATCACCATCACCATCACCATCACCATCACCATCACCATCACCATCACCATCACCATCACCATCACCATCACCATCACCATCACCATCACCATCACCATCACCATCACCATCACCATCACCATCACCATCACCATCACCATCACCATCACCATCACCATCACCATCACCATCACCATCACCATCACCATCACCATCACCATCACCATCACCATCACCATCACCATCACCATCACCATCACCATCACCATCACCATCACCATCACCAACACCATCACCATCACCATCACCATCACCATCACCATCACCATCACCATCACCATCACCATCACCATCACCATCACCATCACCATCACCATCACCATCACCATCACCATCACCATCACCATCACCATCACCATCACCATCACCATCACCATCACCATCACCATCACCATCACCATCACCATCACCATCACCATCACCATCACCATCACCATCACCATC